>CM026403.1:11393113-11513594 GCA_014843695.1 Archivesica marissinica | reverse complement strand
GGGATATTGTATTGTTGCTAGATAGGGTGTATAATACTAGAGGGGATATTGTATTGTTGCTAGATAGGGTGTGTAATACTAGAGGGGATATTGTATTGTTGCTAGATAGGGTGTATAATACTAGAGGGGATATTGTATTGTTGCTAGATAGGGTGTATAATACTAGAGGGGATATTGTATTGTTGCTAGATAGGGTGTGTAATACTAGAGGGGATATTGTATTGTTGCTAGATAGGGTGTATAATACTAGAGGGGATATTGTATTGTTGCTAGATAGGGTGTATAATACTAGAGGGGATATTGTATTGTTGCTAGATAGGGTGTATAATACTAGAGGGGATATTGTATTGTTGCTAGATAGGGTGTATAATACTAGAGGGGATATTGTATTGTTGCTAGATAGGGTATATAATACTAGCGGGGATATTGTATTGTTGCTAGATAGGGTGTATAATACTAGAGGGGATATTGTATTGTTAAAAGACAAGTGTTTTAAATATACTTTCTGCTGGACAAGAAGTGTTTCTTGCAAAGTTTAGTAGTGATGCTTTAGTGATGTAGTAAGTCAATACTTGCATGTATAAACTAGGAAGACATTATATAAGTCTGTTATGTACAATTAATGATGCAGGGATAGATGATATACCTTTGCGTGATTTGAATAGTGATTAAGTTAATGGTATTGCATGCATATAATCAGCACATTGTACACAGCTATGTATTTTACAGTCGGATATGTGATCCAGTGGTAACACGTTGGACTGGTAATCCAGGGGTCGCAGGTTTGATCCCCTGTCTGACCCTAATAAAATTAACAGTATTTCAGATGGGACTTTAAACCGAGGTCTCGTGTCGGTGCTTACACCGTGCACATAAAAGAACCAGAGGAGACTTTGGAATGGGTCTCTGTCTGTATCATTGCACTATCCTCCAAAATCTAAAATGACTAATCTCTTCAGGAAGCGTCGCTCATATGGGCAACCGGTAGCGACGATAAATAAGACTCTGGAATGGGTCTCTCTCTGTGTATCATTACACTATACACCAACAATCTAAAATGACTAATCTCTTCAGGAGGCGTCGCTCATATGGGCGATAAATAAACGTAAAACACACATGTACACATGCATAGCCATACATTACGAGTACCAATAAAGTGCGTTGTATACAAGTGCATGCACATAATAAGTAACAAAACGGTTTAATCCATGCCAAGTACGTCCGTATGACATACCGTATGCAGAATGCGTTAAACTCAGCTTAATTACCGTTATATCAAATTTTAATTTATTAAAAAAATTAAATTAAACAATTACATTTCATGACACTAATTATATTTGTATATTAACATATCTGTTAGAGTTGTATTCTTACATGCTTATTTATACTGATGACAGATATAAATTTTGTAATGTATAACTCTCGTGTTTGATATAAGGTCCACACATACTTCCACACATTCAACTTGACAATAGAGTACAGTTATATGCTGTATAGGCGGTCGGTATGATTTGGGAATGCCCATCTTCACCAGGGAACAATATTCCTACTTTTCTATAATGCGCGGTGACATTGCAATAGAGCATTGCTAAATACTAGTTTACATTTTCTATAATGCGCGGTGACATTGCAATAGAACATTGCTAAATACTAGTTTACATTTTATTGAGCTCCTTCTTCCCAGACTAGTCCACATCCTTGTATTGTATGACGAATATAATATAATTAATGTACAAATACATGCGTTTATAAGCAATTATCAACGGCGCGTTTCTTTTTTAGTTGTTTGTACATGTACTGTTTTCTTCATGCACACCAACATGTCTGCTTTAAAATATATTACACCATATTACGCTTGACAAGTCACCCAGGTACAGATATGCAACCGCTGTGGGTTGTTATTGGCTGACTGGTGTAGTATCATGAACTGCTTCAATGTGTTATTGAATAGTATCGTGCCACTCTAGTTGGTATACATGCATTTAATAATATAATAAATACTTTATGTTGAGAAACCATAAACGTAAACTGTGAGAAATCATTAAAGTATCTGCATACGATTAGTGGTGCACGATACCATGCATTCAACTATCACATTATACACTATTAATTATCGCCTGAATGAGGACTAACATTATTGGATTTAATACTGATACAACGTGTTAATATCGCATGACAGAGATACTTTCATCATGTAATGGATTATGCATATATGACTCGTGTGCATATGTATAATTTATATTAATTTGAGACGGAAGTAGTGAAATGTTACCTGTAATAATTATGGACTAAGTTGCGTTCAAGCTTAATTTTGAAATGGGCGATAGAAAGTCTTGTAAGAAACAGACAAAACAGACGAAGAAATCACTATCCGCAGATATCGGTAATACCGGCAAGTTTGAAATCGTTATTGAAAATGTAGAGACATGTGAAATGAAAACATTCAACATTGTTGAAGACGAGAGTGATGCAACTTCTACCGAGAAGAGTAATTCGGAAAATCGGAATGATAAAGTGGATGTGTTTCTTGATAATGTGTTTGACGACGTGGTCATAGCTCATAATGGTTCTGCGGACTCGGAGTGCGTCGTTGAAAGAACTTCGCCCTTGTCCTATGCTAACGAGACAATCGTGGAAAATGAGAATTGGACACATATAGGACGCAATAGTATGGTTTCTGTCGGAACTACAGAAAGTGATCCAGAAAATGTAAACGGTATTAATGTAAAGAATGAGAACGCAAATGTACAAAAGAAAATCAAAACTGAAGTATTTGATTTGGATCATGAATACAATAGACACGATGAAACAGACAATGGAAATATATATATGTGTGATATTAAAACAGAAGCCACTGATTTGGAAGAAAAAGAATATGCACTTTGGGATTTGGCATCTGGACACGATTTCGATTCGTTAGCGGATGATGATCTGTCCAATAGAACTGATTCAAGTAAGTTTCAGAGCAGCAACTCTAAACATGAACTACACGCATTTGATGTCATAGACATAAAAATTGAGAAGGGGTCTGTTTGCAGTCACAATGATGAAACATGCAAAGAAAATAATAATATTATAAATTCGCTTTTGAAAGTGAATAGTTTCTGCGCCCAAACAAATGAAATCATTAATGATCTAGAATGTAACTTAAACGAGTCTTATCATACTGACACTACTATCTACAGTGCTCAACGCCAGGGAGTTGGACATATGTGTAATGAACATACCCTTGCTGGACCCCATCAGACGTCTTGCGAAACACCTTTAGGGCTTAAAATGGATACAGATGAAGATAACTATATCGACCAAGAGGATGCAAGGAATAGCGACAGAGGGATCGCATGTGTGTCTGAAGATCTCTCGCAATGTGGCAAAAAGGAAATACATGCGTTATTTGATCATAGTATCGATCCGTACTCACAGTTATCACATGCAACTTCATTTCCCAATCTCACATCGTCTTTTCGTAAGCAAACAGTTCATACTCCGACAAATCTTGCTGCAGAATTTACTAAATTTAAATATCTGAAACAGTGTTATGATAAGCAGAACAGATCCGACACAGATGTAGTGTTACATAAATGTAGACTGGAAGAACACATACCCCAAGATAAGCAGAACAGATCCGACACAGATGTAGTGTTACATAAATGTAGACTGGAAGAACACATACCCCAAGATAAGCAGAACAGATCCGACAAAGATGTAGTCTTACATACATGTAGACTGGAAGAACACATACCCCAAGATAAGCAGAACAGATCCGACACAGATGTAGTCTTACATAAATGTAGACTGGAAGGACATATACCCAAAGATAAGAATCAAGCGCATACTTGTAATAATAATAATAGTAGTAATGTTAAGGAACGGTATTCTTGGCACGAGCTCGGTGACAGTTCTCGCATTTCCAACGACGTAAAAGTGTTATCCCCAAAAGTGAAATTTCGGCTGAAGAAAAAACGAACTGCACTTTCAAATATCAACAAATTACGAGAACAGAACATTAGTTTACCAATAGAAAACCAATGTGAGGTTCGGAATATTGATTCCCGCAAAATAAAAACGAATCACTGCCCCTGTGCAACATCGAACTTTGGGGCTAACAGAAACTTATCGACAGAAGCATTGTGTACACACCCGTGTGATGTGTATTCCACGGAAGGTGAGCAAACTAGCAAACAAATGGACAGAGTGAAGACTAAGCAAAGTTGCCATGAGAAACTTGCTAGTGGTAGCAACAGCGAAATGGTTACGGTAATGGACGATTTGATGATCAGTATATTAAAAATTGACGATTCCGTGATTACACAAGAAAACAAAGTCGGAGATGACAATGTGATGCTAGGTAGTATCATATTGTCATTAAATGGAGAGGGAACTGATGAAACGGAAAACACTACATTAGAAAACGTTGATGAATCAAACAACAATAACAAGAATTCTAACTCGGAGGTACTGCAGAATGACAATGCTGGAAACTTGGAAACAGTTGAAACTACCGTTGATATTAAAGACAACGATTTTAATATTGAATTTAACGGAAATTTAAATAACACGGACTCAAATGCTTTGGAATATATCATGGATTCGACGTGTAATAACGTTGCTGTATGTAAAGAGCATAGTGAACAGTCTGATGGTAGCGAGATTTTGGATAATGCCAAACCGGAACAAACACTTCTTGAAAATCGCCCATATTTGAACAATAAATGTTTACAACCCGACTCTAATGTACGGCTCAATAACAATATAACGCCACTAAGCGATGTATCGGTAGCAAACGTTTGTAGTGGAGAACCCCTTTGTCACATAGTCGATTTAAATCAGAGCGATACATGCATACTGAATGGAAACTGTATGGAAGACAAAGCAACTCATTCAGCTGAAGCTTCCAAGGTAACAGATACTTGTGAAAACGTTACGAGTTTGATCGGTAATGATTTGGGTTGTGAAAAGGATGAAAGTACTAAATGTGATGAAAGTGATAAAGAGCGTGTTTGTAATGAATCTGAACATAGGTCGTACAAGATTGTCACTAGATACTGTATGGATAGATGCACTGGTAGTATTCTTCAGAGTCTGATTTTGGTGAGTAGCAGACGTACGGTTGATAGGTGATTGTAATACATGTATACTTTAGTGTTATAAGGTGTTTGTAATACATGTATACTTTAGTGTGATAGGGTGTTTGTAATACATGTATACTGTAGTGTGATAGGGTGTTTGTAATACATGTATACTGTAGTGTGATAGGGTGTTTGTAATACATGTATACTGTAGTGTGATAGGGTGTTTGTAATACATGTATACTGTAGTGTGATAGGGTGTTTGTAATACATGTATACTGTAGTGTGATAGGGTGTTTGTAATACATGTATACTGTAGTGTGATAGGGTGTTTGTAATACATGTATACTGTAGTGTGATAGGGTGTTTGTAATACATGTATACTGTAGTGTGATAGGGTGTTTGTAATACAGGTATACTTTAATGTTTTGTAAAACGTATATGTACTCTCTTATATTTGTTAATTCAATGGGTTGGTTGGTAATGTGGATGTGTAATTGTACAATACATGATCAAGTTAGGCAAATATTACAATACAAGATCAAGTTGGGCAAATATTTATAGTTTTACAATTGTTAGACATACATTAGCCACTGTTGCATATTGAGAAGAGGGCCTGGTTCAGATGGTATGCTTTGTTCATCAATCGGGTCCATATTTGAAAGGTCAGCCAAGTATTGGAGCGGCATACCATTAAAATGCATCCCTATTTGACCATTCATAATGTTGTACTATTGTTAGCATGTCAAAGAGAGAAACATGTACACAGACCAGTAATATTGCCGGTATTTCAGATGCTGTTTCCAATGGGTTGTTGAGCGAAACTATTACACATACCAAATAATAGCAAACTGAACTGATACCTCCATATTAGATATTCCGTTTTCAGCAGATGATAGAGAGAAGATGTACACATACCATTAATAATGCCTCCATATATGAATTACGTATTCTATGTATTGTTTTCAGCGGGTCAAAGAGAGAAAGACATACACAGATCATGAGCTGGATGATGATGAGATTGAGGGTAAAAGGTCATATAAGATTGAAGATAAACTTGCATCAGACAGATACAACAAGGATTACGTGAAAAAGCTTGCTGGGGAAGGTAAGACTCCTTGCTGTATTATGCATACTGTAAGCAAGCTAATTTAGGGGCCGCAAACTAATTTAGGGCCCAAGTAGATGTGATCATGGCATAACAGCCGTGTTTGTGAAAGCACTCTTGAGTGGAATTCTTTCAAGTGAGGAATCAATCCATGACGCCATATGCAGAATGTCCCATGTACCATGTGTGCCGAAAACATTTTAGATATATTAGTAATCACAGTCATTTTAAAAAATCTGTGAAGGATCATTTTATGCAATCAATATCAATCTAGTCCTTTTGTCGAGTCATTATTTTTATTTCATTTAATGTTTTATTTCCAATGTATTGAGTATTAGTAAATACCTGATCAATGTCAGGCAATTCCCTGTGATATTATATAAATATTCATGCAATCATGTGCTATGTTACTGTAATTCCCTGTGATATTATATAAATATTCATGCAATCATGTACTATGTTACTGTAATTCCCTGTGATATTATATAAATATTCATGCAATCATGTGCTATGTTACTGTAATTCCCTGTGATATTATATAAATATTCATGCAATCATGTGCTATGTTACTGTAATTCACTATGTGCAATAATTTGATTCACTAATTTGCCTTTCCGATGTCATATGATTAATTCATAAAGGACAATAAGTAAAGGACCACAATGGAAATAAAAGAGCTTTGTTGCTCTCTTTTTGTGTTATCCTTGGTATTGATTATATGTCATCTACTCTGCACGTTAATGCTCACATGTACTATGTTAACATTGATTTTGTATTTGTTTTATGACATATATTCTATTTTTACAAGAATAAAACTATCTATCTATCTAACGATGTTCGGAGAGGCACCTGAGATCTTCCTTCATTACTAAAAGCTGGAAAGTCGTTTCATGACTAGCTGTTTTGGGGATTCCTAATTCAAAACAAACATACAAACATGACTTGTACTACTAGCTTCATTTATTGTAATAAAATTGATAAACTTCAGCTTTTCGTTAAATTCCAGTTTCACCTCTGTTATAGCAAACATGCTACTGTCTTACAATTTACACAATATGTACCCCAGGTCCAGTATAAGCTAGGACGCATTATTTGCAATTTTGGTTGATGTTATTTAGATCTGCAATGGCTCTTGTTCCATTCTGTTTTGTTTCTGTTGAAAATTCACTGAATATTTTATGGGCAAATAATCAAGCAATTTACAAACATGAAATTATTTAATTTATATATTATATTAATTGTTTCAGTAAACTATTTTATTCTTTCAGATTTCAACCTGAGGTACCTGCAGGAGAATGGCTTACAATATCCAATCCTATTTCTGGAGAAGACCGGGCTCGGACTTAGGTAAGGGACAAAACAGGTTCAGTTACCAAGTAAGCTGGTATCATACTTCGGTAAGGGAATTTAGGTCCTTTGTGTCCTCCTGTTTAGTACATTGTTAATTCACTTTCAAATGTACAGTCAAACCTGTCTATAAAGGCCACCCACGGGAAAGTCAAAAAGTAGCTTTGTTGGCAGGTGGCCTCTCAATAGAGGGTTAAAATGCATTGAAAATGGCTCGACGGGAGAGAAAAATGGTGGTATTTAGAGACAGGTTTTTCATATATGGGAAGGGCCAATTACTAATGTTGTTCAGAACTTGTGGCCCAACCCATTTGCTTTTGCTCTTATTATATATGCCTTTGAATTTATTATGTACATGTATATAGCAATAAAATATAATTAAACTAAAAAAATATATATACGGCCTTTATTCGGAGGTGGCCTTTAGCACAAGTTTGACTGTACTTGCAGAGGTGTCAATACTTAATTGATATGCATTAATAAAAGGATGGTAACATATTCGTTTTCATTATGAATATTATATTAAACAACAGCATTTGTATTGAAAACCCATTTCCATTGTCATGAAATATTGATCAGTGCAGCTGCTATAAAAAAGGCATTGTAACGGAATATGTTATATTTACCATGGAGATGAATTTACATAAGCTTTGTATTAAGCTTGTTTTCAAATCCTATTTGTCTTACAATCATTTATAATAGTTGTATATGTATATATATGTAACAGAACAAATAAATAATGTTTAATCTAAGGTAAATATGATACTAGATTTTTTTTATTCACAAGTGTAACATTTATATTGTAGGGTTCCTAGCGATAATTTCAAAGTCTGTGATGTGAAGGCTTGTGTTGGTAAGTATAGTGTTGTACTTTAAACAGAGGTCTCTTGTCGGTGCTTTACACCATGCATGTAAAAGAACCTGAAGAGACTCTGGAATGGGTCTCTGTCTGTATCATTGCACTATCCTCCAAAAATCTAAAATGACTAATCTCTTCAGGTGTGACAGACTTCAATATAGGACAATAAAAGTATTAGTGGTTTGATTACATGCCATGCCAATTGCGCTTTGGTACATTTAAGGACGTGAATAATGTCTAGCCTACTTTTTAGCAGACGGATCTGTAGTCCAGTGGTAACACGCTGGACTGGTAATCCAGGGATCGCAGGTTCGATCCCCCGTCTGACCCTAATAAAATTAACAGTCTTTCAGATGGGACTCTAAACCGAGGTCTCGTGTCGGTGCTTTACATCGTGCACGTAAAAGAACCAGAGGAGACTTTGGAATGGGTCTCTGTCTGTATCATTGCACTATCCTCCAAAATCTAAAATGACTAATCTCTTCAGGAAGCGTCGCTCATATGGGCAACCGGTAGCGACGATAAATAAACGTAAAACACACAGATTATGTCCAATTACCATCCATCCTGCAGTCTTGTCCAGTAATATTAGTGGACTAAAACAAAATCCACCATGATATTTAAAAAGAATTACAACTTTCTGATTAACCTCATCTCCCTCTATATAATCCATGAAAGAGTAAAATTCTACAATTCCTGACATTTATTAATTACAAATAATGTGGTCATGTGACCATCTAGTGTAGTCATGTGACCATCTAATGTAGTCATGTGACCATCTAGTGTAGTCATGTGACCATCTAATGTAGTCATGTGACCATCTAGTGTAGTCATGTGACTTAGTGTAGTCATGTGACCATCTTACTAGTATGTAGTCATGTGACCATCTAGTGTAGTCATGTGACCATCTAGTGTAATCTAGTGTAGTCATGTGACCATCTAGTGTAGTCATGTGACCATCTAGTGTAGTCATGTGATCTCTAGTGTAGTTATATCACCCTCTAGGAAGTACAAAACTAGAGATTAAATAACTGATTTAACACAATTTCTTGTAATTACCTCCCTTTAATTTTTACATTATGAATTCCATAGATACATCAATATATAGTTCCCACGGCCTGTGAAAATAGTAAAAAACACTGATAAGATCTTATCTTGGCAGCCATTTTGACAGTCTATTTTCACAGTTGAAATATTAATATACAGGTACATTATTATTTATTCATTATTGATACGAAATTTGTGAAATGATACAAAAAATATGTCCATTGAGAGCTTTCCAACAATGTATGAACCACGGTGATGGGATGAAAAATAAATATTTTATGAAGAAAACAAAATTACGCTACTATATATATATAATATCTGATCAACTTTGCCAATCAAAATGGCAGCCACAGTAGGAATGATGACGTCATACGGGAACTATGTATTGTTCTTGAACTTTCTTGTCTTATTTTATAGCTATACTTTGGTGTATGTACATGTTTCCTTTATTCTCCAGGGTCTCGGAGAATGTTGGATGTCATGGATGTAAACACACAGAAAGGTCTAGAGATGACAATGAAAGAGTGGACAAAGTATTATGAGGACACGACGGACAGGGATCGGCTGCTGAACGTGATCAGTCTCGAATTCAGTCATACTAAGCTAGAAAATTACGTAGAATCTCCCAATCTGGTATGTATTCAACTGATCACAGAAGATGCTCCAATTCCAGAAGCATCCCTGGTTCTTTGACATGCCCGGTGTATAGAACTGACACTTGTGACTTCAGGTTTATCGTTCCATCTGAAAGGCTGTTAATATTATTAGGATGGGATCGAACCTGCGCTCCCTGGATTCACAGTTAACCACTGGACCATTGACCAGCCTATATCTTGTGCTTATTACTAGTCTCCGTGGCCTAGTGGTTAAGGCCTATTGGAGCAGTGGGTCAAAGGTTCAAATCTGGCCGGTTGGTGGGCCGCCAGCTAGTTAAATAATGGTTACCGATTGCCTACCAGCCTGGCGTCTGGCATACAAGCATAGGATTCGGGAAGTACTGATGTTCATAAAAAGAGGTGTCTCATAAGTGGCTGGCCCTTTAAATAGAGGTGACACTTTAATAAACAAAACACTACTAGGTACAGCATATTTACACATGTATATAATCTTGTGTTTACTACTAGGTACAGCATATTTACACATGTATATAATCTTGTGTTTATTACTAGATACGGGATATTTGTGCATGTATATAATCTTGTGTTTATTACTAGATACAGGATATTTACACATGTATATAATCTTGTGTTTACTACTAGGTACAGCATATTTACACATGTATATAATCTTGTGTTTATTACTAGATACGGGATATTTGTGCATGTATATAATCTTGTGTTTATTACTAGATACAGGATATTTACACATGTATATAATCTTGTGTTTACTACTAGGTACAGCATATTTACACATGTATATAATCTTGTGTTTATTACTAGATACGGGATATTTGTGCATGTATATAATCTTGTGTTTATTACTAGATACAGGATATTTACACATGTATATAATCTTGTGTTTACTACTAGGTACAGCATATTTACACATGTATATAATCTTGTGTTTATTACTAGATACGGGATATTTGTGCATGTATATAATCTTGTGTTTATTACTAGATACAGGATATTTACACATGTATATAATCTTGTGTTTATTACTAGATACAGGATATTTACACATGTATATAATCTTGTGTTTATTACTAGATACGGGATATTTGTGCATGTATATAATCTTGTGTTTATTACTAGATACAGGATATTTACACATGTATATAATCTTGTGTTTATTACTAGATATGGGATATTTACACATGTATATAATCTTGTGTTTATTACTAGATACAGGATATTTGTGCATGTATATAATCTTGTGTTTATTACTAGATACAGGATATTTGTGCATGTATATAATCTTGTGTTTATTACTAGATACAGGATATTTACACATGTATATAACCTTGTGTTTATTACTAGATATGGGATATTTACACATGTATATAACCTTGTGTTTATTACTAGATATGGGATATTTGTGCATGTATATAATCTTGTGTTTATTACTAGTTACAGGATATTTACACATGTATATAATCTTGTGTTTATTACTAGATATGGGATATTTACACATGTATATAACCTTGTGTTTATTACTAGATATGGGATATTTACACATGTATATAACCTTGTGTTTATTACTAGATATGGGATATTTGTGCATGTATATAATCTTGTGTTTATTACTAGATATGGGATATTTACACATGTATATAATCTTGTGTTTATTACTAGATACAGGATATTTGTGCATGTATATAATCTTGTGTTTATTACTAGATACAGGATATTTACACATGTATATAATCTTGTGTTTATTACTAGATATGGGATATTTACACATGTATATAATCTTGTGTTTATTACTAGATACAGGATATTTGTGCATGTATATAATCTTGTGTTTATTACTAGATATAGGATATTTACACATGTATATAATCTTGTGTTTATTACTAGATATGGGATATTTACACATGTATATAACCTTGTGTTTATTACTAGATATGGGATATTTGTGCATGTATATAATCTTGTGTTTATTACTAGATATGGGATATTTGTGCATGTATATAATCTTGTATTTATTACTAGATATGGGATATTTGTGCATGTATATAATCTTGTATTTATTACTAGATATGGGATATTTACACATGTATATAATCTTGTGTTTATTACTAGATACGGGATATTTACACATGTATATAACCTTGTGTTTATTACTAGATATGGGATATTTACACATGTATATAATCTTGTATTTATTACTAGATATGGAATATTTGTGCATGTATATAATCTTGTGTTTATTACTAGATACAGGATATTTACACATGTATATAATCTTGTGTTTATTTCTAGGTGCGGGAGGTAGACTGGGTGGACACAGCATGGCCACAGCATCTGAAGGACTGTCAGACTGAGTCGACTAACGCCATAGATAAGATGAAATACCCTAAAGTGCAAAAGTAAGTAGCCTGTAGTCCGCCCCCGTGGTCGCTGACTTGTATACCACTGTAACCTATTATCACTGATGGTCACGGGTTCGAGCCCCGCTCACACCGTGTCTCATTAATATGAAAAAGTTGGCAGTTTCTTACAGAGATTGGTGCACCCAAGTACTGGTTAACCGCTGGAGCCTGCCCAGGAAAGGTGTTGTTAGGTAAACTGCCCGCCGGCGATATAGCCCAAAATGGTGCTGATGCAGGCGTAAAACCCGAAATATAACATAATAAGTAGCCTGTAGCTGCTCCTTCTCAATCATATAAATCTACATTAGACTAGGGATGACAACGAATATTCGCTCGGATGTCCGAATATCCGAATACTATTCCAGTATTCGAATATTTGGAAAAAATATTATATAATTTGCAAATATGAAATAAACTGTCAGATACGTTGTTTTCTTTTGAAACCATCATAAAACATTCCAATACAAAAGAAATCGCCCCAGGATGTGTGAATAAACCATGTTAATTGACACTCTGCCATATAGACAGATAATTATAGTAGGTGCTAAGGTAGGTAGTGTTTAATTATGATGTCAAAACTGTTTAGATAAGGAAAGAAACATTCCTTTGAAGTATTACAGATAGATTGCAACAACAACCACCCCATGTATCTTACATTTTTAATAACTGCTCAATATTACCAAAAAGTACTATTTAAAGTACGATTTTTATTATCTTGTCCTCAAAAATGCCAATTTGAGTGATTTTGAGTTTTTGATAGAATTATATCGAATATTCGAATACGTTCCCCACCGAATATTTGAATAGTAAAATCGCTATTCGTTGCCATCCCTACTCTAGCCACTAGTGATAATAATAGCTGTCTATGTTCATTCGGTGAAATATAATTTGATCACATATTGAAACACACAAACATCCTCTATATACATGTATGTGTTGCATGGCAATTATTACATATTGAAATTAACAACGACTAGACGCACAGCGTAATTCTAATCTGAATAATTCAATGAATAATATAGCTTATAGCATAGATTACACCATTGACCTGTGTGTCTTCTTCTTCTTGTCGTTCGCGAATCACATGGACAAGCCGGCAGCAAACACGAAATGGGCCGTCCTCCTCAGATCCTCCCGGCAGCCATGTAACTTCGTCTGGAGAGAAGTATCTGTTGCCCAGGTTGTTTTCCTCAGCCCATGAAGATTGGGACACTCCTGGGGGATGTGTTCTGCAGTCTGGTCCCCTATTTTGCAGCTGCAGGCAGTTGATGGAGCTAGTCCAAGCTTCCGACACATATGGAAGTTCAGGCGGTTATGCCCTGTTCTAAGCCGGAATATCGTGACTTGCTCCTGTCTGGTGAGAAGGTGGTAGTCATCCTTCTCGACTGTTGGCTTTGATGCAGATTTGATTATGGTGCATTTCTCCTTGTAAGTCAAATCATTGTCTGGTTGCCTCTCGGTAGAACCTTGCTTGGCAAGCTGGTCAGCGGCTTCATTGCCAGGAATGCCTATGTGTGCAGGTACCCACTGGAGGACAGTTCTTTTAGTTACGCTGACTGTTCGAAGGGCTTCCATCAGGTGGGGTTCTTTGTTGTTAGACAGGGCATCCAGAACTGAGAGCGCATCAGTCAGGAAGACAACCTGGGCACACTCTACAGTGTTATGTACTAGAGATGCTGCTGTTTCAAGGGCCTGTACTTCTGCCCCATAGTTGCTGCAGTGTACTCCAGTAGGTAGAGCAACTGACTGTGTGTGTCCATCTGGGTGTCGGACATACACGCCTGCTTCTCCGTTTGCTACTGCTCTTGTGGCTGAACCATCTGTGTAGACTTGTAGCCATGCTTCTCCAGGATAACTCTTGTCGATGTGTGCTAGTGTGAGGGCACGTTTGACGTCATCATGTTGTCTATCTCTGGATGTCATGTGTGGGATTGTACTGCAGATGGTAACCTTGGATTCATCTCTAGTCAACCATGGCTTGGATAGAAATGGCGTTGGAGGCAATGTCTTGACTGGGAGATGGCTGGTGTGCTTTCGAGCAAGCTTCTTGGACTGGTGGATGAAACTGCTTCGCTTTAGACTATTCTTCGTTAGTGCCTCAACTCTCTGCTTCATCGGTTGTTCTTCCTGACATCGAAACTTCTCTGTCTGTAGAAGAATTCTTGTGTCGCGACGTTCTTGCAGTGGCTGGATGGAAGTAATTTTCTCCATGGCCTTGATTGGAGTGCTCGTCATTGCACCTGTGATCAGCCTGAGAGCCTTGTTCTGAACCTTGTCGAGTGTCTGTTGGTTGGTCTTGGCTGATGATGTCCAGGCGGTGGATCCATATTCCAGGTGAGGCCTGACCACACCTTGGTATATAGTCTTCAGGATGTGATCATTGGCACCCCATGTAGTGCCAGCAAGCTTCCGAAGGATTGCAAGCTTGCGCTTGGCTTTGGCCTCTGCTTTCTGGATATGTGGCTTCCATGTCTGCCGTCTGTCAAATGTCACCCCCAAGTATGTTGGCCCTTTGTCCGTCTTCAAGGCAGTTCCACTGACTTTGATGGTTCCAGCTTTCTGTTTGGTGGAAAGTGTGAAGAGTGTGGTTGATGACTTCTCCTTATTAATAGAGATGTACCAGTCTTCTGCCCATGCTGTGAGCTTGTCTGCGGCCATCTGCATTCTGTATGTGGCAGTCGTTGCATATTCTTCAACACACCACATGACCAAGTCGTCAGCATAGAGTGCTGCTTTGATACCATGTGGTAGCTCTGCAAGCAAGTCATCGATGAAGATGAGGAACAGCGTAGGCGAGATCACTCCTCCTTGAGGAACACCGTGTCGGATGAGGAATTTCTTGCTCTTCTGGTTGTCAACAAGTACTCTGGCTCTGCGATTGTGTAGGAAGGATTTGGTCCATCGGAGCATCTTGTCGGCAATTCCGCATCGTTGCATCTTGATCAGCAGCCCATCAGTCCAGACTTTGTCAAAAGCCTTCTGGAGGTCTATCCAGGTTGCAAAAACTACCTTCTGGCCTTGGAATGCATCCTCAACTTCCTGAGCGAGGTATGTTGCCTGGTCCTCTGTGCATCTGAACTGTCGGAATCCTGCTTGTTCCTTGGATAGGAGGTTTTCTGTCTCAAGGTACCACATGAGTATCTTGTTAACTATCCTCTCCATTGTCTTGACCACACAGCTAGTGAGACTAATAGGGCGATAGCTGGAAGCTTTCTTTCTATCCTTGCCGTTCTTGTAGATTGGGATAACATTGGCTTCCTTCCAGATCTGCGGAACTATGCCTTCTTTCCAGCTAAGATTGAAGATGTCAAGAAGTTTCAGCATGGCTGAGCATCCAAGATGAGTTAGCATCTCATTGGAGATTCCATCTGGTCCAGGTGACTTCCTCGTTTTCAGTTGTCTGAGCGCTGTGTACAGTTCCTGGTATGTAAGTGGAAGTTTCATGGAGTCTTGTTCCGTATGCCTTTTACTTCTCTCCTTCTGTTCTTTCCGTGCCTCTCTTTGCTGTCGGCGTGTGACTTTGATGTTGCCCTCTTTCTGGTAGGCTTTGGCGAGACAGTCTGCAGTCTCTTTGCCGGTCAACAGTTTCCCATCCTCATCCAACGTGATTTTCTGTCTGTTATTTTCTTCATCATTTAGCTGTTTCGTGAGCCTCCACAACTTCCTCCCATCCTTCTCAAGGTTCAGGGCAACAGTTTTCTCCCTCCAACTTCGTCGTGTAGCTTCCAGTTTAGATTTTTGAAACTGTGCCTTTGCTTTCTGAAGTTGTTCATGGTTTTCTTGTGATGGCTGTTCTTCTGCCCTGTTCCTTGCTTCAGTGAGTTCATCTTGGAGGGTCTGCAACTGATTGGTCCAGTAGGGCTTGTATTCTCTTCTCGCACCTCTAGGTATGGTTTCATGGGCAGCTTTGAGTATGCAGCTGTTGAACTCTTTCACAACGTTGTTAACATCTCTTCCTTGTACCTGTATGCCTCGAGTAAGAGAATTGGACCGAATAGCAAAGAGACTCCACTTTACTTTCTTGTAATTCCATCTAGGGTAGGGATGGTCTGTCTGTATCACTTCACTGCTGAGTGTGAGGAACACTGGTTTGTGGTCACTTCCACCAAGTTGATCGCCAACTTCTCTAACCGTACCTTTCTGGATGTCCTCTGTGCAGAATGCTAGATCTGGAGAGGTAGTAGTGTGCCATCGCCTAGAGTAGAAGGTTGGCACATCATAGGGCTGGTTGACGAGAATCAAGTTGTGCTCATCCTGCCAGTCCTCCACTTCATCCCCACGCCTATCAGACTGTGCATATCCCCAACTCTGGGAATGACTATTGAAGTCACCAACAACCATGTATCGACTGTTTGAAACTCCAATAGTGTCAAGGGCAAGGGCTTTGTCATTTAGGCAGTAGTAATTGACGAGGTTCAACTCAGTTGATTTGGTCTTGATCTTGAACTCCTGGTATTCCGCTCCTTCAAGGTAGGTTTTCACTTCGCTCGCATTGATGTTGTTCCGGACTAGAGTGAGCACACCACCCTTGTGTCTGTCTTGTCGGTCTGCTCGGAGGCACTGGTAGCCTCGTACTTTGAACGTCTTGTCTTTGTTCAGGTGTGTTTCCTGTATACAGCAAACACTTACCTCTTTGTCCTGTAGTACTTGCTCAAGTTCAGTCTTTTTGTTAAAGACTCCTTCAGCATTCCACTGCATGAGCACAAGAGGTTTCTGCTTCATGTTTCGGCCAGTAGCTGTCCTTCGCCGTCCCCTGGCTCCACAGGGCAGCTTAGGGTGACCTCCAGTAGCTAAGGATGGGTTCCTTCGAGGTATGGAACCCGGCACTGTACCTGCCTGGCGGGTCTTCACAGGTCCAGCACCATCTCGGTTTACTCTTTCTGTCATTGTGATTCATGTTGCGTTATGCGTAGTACCGTGGTTTATTAGAATGCGCCGTGCGGCCCAGTACTTCCGGCTTCAGCATTCAAGGTTTCTGTTGGAGTTACCTCACCCTTAGGCTAGGACTTTTAAGGTGGTCCATATATTCGCCTGATGCACCCGTTGTGGGACATGTGGAGTATTTAATAGGAGTAGCTTTGCCATGTGCTATCCTGCCCCGTCCTGGTAGGTACACCGCCATGTTGTCCGGGACTGCTTATTTGATTCACAGCTAACCCCCATATCTGAGGGCCGTTTCCCCTATCCGCCACCTGAGGACCCGCTGGGTAGGGGATGGTCGCCCCACTACTGAATTGGAAGCAGCATGGACCCAGGACCTGTGTGTGTGTATTAACCCTTTTAACGCTACAGGCCTCTAAATAGACCTAAAAAAGTGTAGACCCAGATGAGCCGGCTCGTGACGAGCCGTCTCACCAGGATCTGCACTTTTTGCCAGTAATAATTATTACTAATTTTAGATAAAATTACCCATTTTGATAAATGAACTGGTCCAAAGGTAATTTTCTTATTAATTTATTGGTCTAAAAATATCATGCACCAGTCCAAAAATATCGTGCACCAGTCCATGTCAGTTACCTGGGGTTGAATGGGTTAATGAAAAATATTTACTATTGACCTGTGTGTGTATTAACCCAGCTATTTGTGATAATGTCTAGCCATAGCGTGACTAAATTTGTTTTGCCTACAGCTGTTTTCATTTTATCCGATAATAATTGTGCACACTGAAACACTGAGTCATAATTAACTGCATTCGTGTATCATGTTCCATGCATAGTTTATCTAAAATACATATCATTGAAAGAGAGGTATGCAATTTATACCTACAATATACCTGCACATACCTGCAATATACCTAGGATATACCTGTACATGCCTGCAATATACTGCACATGCCTGCAATATACCTGCAATATACCTGCACATGCCTGCAATATACCTACAATATACCTGTACATGCCTACAATATACCTGCAATATACCTGCACATGCCTGCAATATACCTGCACATGCCTGCAATATACCTGCACATGCCTGCAATATACCTGCACATACCTGCAATATACCTGCACATGCCTGCAATATACCTGCACATACCTGCAATATACCTAGGATATACCTGCAATATACCTGCAATATACCTAGGATATACCTGCAATATACCTGCACATGCCTGCAATATACCTAGGATATACCTGCAATATACCTGCACATACCTGCAATATACCTGCACATGCCTGCACTATACCTGCACATACCTGCAATATACCTAGGATATACCTGCAATATACCTGCACATACCAGCAATATACCTGCACATACCTGCAATATACCTAGGATATACCTGCAATATACCTGCACATACCTGCAATATACCTGCACATGCCTGCAATATACCTGCACATGCCTGCAATATACCTGCAATATACCTAGGATATACCTGCAATATACCTGCACATGCCTTCAATATACCTGCACATGTCTGCAATATACCTACAATATACCTGCAATATACCTGCACATGCCTGCAATATACCTGCACATGCCTGCAATATACCTAGAATATACCTGCAATATACCTACAACATGCCTACAACATGCCTGCAATATACCTAGGATATACCTACACATGCCTGCAATATACCTGCACATGCCTGCAATATACCTGCACATGCCTGCAATATACCTGCACATACCTGCAATATACCTACAACATGCCTGCAATATACCAAGGATATACCTGCAATATACCTATACATGCCTGCAATATACCTGCACATGCCTGCAATATACCTGCACATGCCTGCAATATACCTGCACATGCCTGCAATATACCTGCACATGCCTGCAATATACCTACAACATGCCTGCAATATACCAAGGATATACCTGCAATATACATGCACATGCCTGCAATATACCTGCACATGCCTGCAATATACCTGCACAGGCCTGCAATATACCTGCACATGCCTGCAATATACCTAGGATATACCTGCAATATACCTGCACATACCTGCAATATACCTATAACATGCCTGCAATATACCTAGGATACCTGCACATGCCTGCAATATACCTAGGATATACCTGCAATATACCTGCACATACCTGCAATATACCTGCACATACCTGCAATATACCTACAACATGCCTGCAATATACCTGCAATATACCTGCACACACCTGCAATATACCTACAGCATGCCTGCAATATACCTGCACATGCCTGCAATATAACTGCACATGCCTGCAATATACCCATACTATACCTGCAATATACCTGCACATGCCTTCAATATACCTGCACATGCCTGCAATATACCTGCAATATACCTGCACATGCCTGCAATATACCTAGGATATACCTGCAATATACCTGCACATACCTGCAATATACCTGCACATGCCTGCAATATACCTGCAATATACCTGCACATGCCTGCAATATACCTGCAATATACCTGCACATGCCTGCAATATACCTGCAATATACCTGCACATGCCTGCAATATACCTGCAATATACCTGCAATATACCTGCACTATGCATGCAATATACCTGCAATATACTTGCAATATGCCTGCACATGCCTGCAATATACCTGCAATATACCTGCAATATACTTGCAATATACCTGCAATATACCTGCAATATACCTGCACATGCTTGCAATATACCTGCAATATACCTGCACATGCTTGCAATATACCTGCACTATACCTGTAATATACCTGCAATATACCTAGGATATACCTGCAATATACCTGCAATATACCTGCACATGCTTGCAATATACCTAGAATATACCTGCAATATACCTGCAATATACCTGCAATATACCTGTACATACCTGCAATATACCTGTACATACCTGCAATATACCTGCACATGCTTGCAATATACCTGCACATGCTTGCAATATACCTGCACATGCCTGCAATATACCTGCAATATACCTGCAATATACCTGCACATGCCTGCAATATACCTGCACATGCTTGCAATATACCTGCAATATACCTGCAATATAACTGCAATATACCTGTACATGCTTGAAATATATCTGCAATATACCTGCACATACCTGCAATATACCTGCAATATGCCTGCAATATACCTGTAATATACCTGCAATATACCTGTAATATACCTGTAATATACCTGCAATATACTTGCAATATACCTGCAATATACCTGCAATATACCTGCAATATGCCTGCAATATACCTAGGATATACCTGCAATATACCTAGGATATACCTGCAATATACCTGCAATATACCTGCACATGCTTGCAATATACCTAGGATTATACCTGCAATATACCTGCAATATACCTAGGATATACCTGCAATATACCTAGGATATACCTGCAATATACCTGCACATGCCTGCAATATACCTAGGATTATACCTGCACATGCTTGCAATATACCTAGGATTATACCTGCACATGCCTGTAATATACCTGCACATGCCTGCAATATACCCATACTATACCTGCAATATACCTGCACATGCTGTATAATACCTGCAATATACCTGCAATATACCTGCACATGCCTTCAATCTATCTTCAATATACCTATAATATACCTGCAATATACCTTCAATATACCTATATATAATATACCTACAATATACCTGCAATATACCTGCACATGCCTTCAATTGACAACCTGCAGAATTTTATAGCCAACTGTGAACATAGCAGTTAACCAGTAAGTACTAAGCAATGTGTTTGAGGCGTTTTGTACAAGGACACTACATACCTGCCACGTCCGAGTATCAAATACAACCCATCAGTTCCAAATATGACCCTCTACCACTTGACCACGGGCACAACTCCTTTTTCAATGTGCAGATTGTGTAGGTAATATTTCTTCACCCTTTACATTTGTTGTAGATACTGTTTACATACTAACACCCTGTATATTTGTTTGTAGATACTGGTTACATACTAACATCCTGTATATTTGTTTGTAGATACTGTCTACAGACTAACACCCTGTACATTTGTTTGTAGATACTGTCTAATGAGCGTAGCAGGCTGTTACACAGACTTTCACATTGACTTTGGTGGTACGTCAGTGTGGTACCACATTCTACATGGAGAGAAGGTATGACTGTAGATTACACGTAGAGACAAGTGGTAAATGATTTACATGGAAGTCGTGATAGCGCAGTGGATGCGCGTTCGCTTCAGGGACGAAAGGTCCAGAGTTCGAGCCTCGCTGAAGCCGTTACGATTGTGCCCTTAGGCAAGGCATTTAAATTCCACGTTGCCTCTTCTCTCTCCCTCGTGGCGATGGATTCCATCAGGAATGAGGTCTCGAGAGTGATAAATATAAGTTGTAAGAACTTGTTTCACAATCGAGCTAACATAAATTTGTATAAACTAAATGATTTACACGTGCATGGTGTGTGTGTAGATATAATAAATACATGTCAAGTTCAATCAGGTATAGAGGCAAAGAGAGACATCTCTAAGATCAAAAGAATGGCTTAGTGGTTAGTATCATTGACTTCAGATCACTTGCCCCTCACCGCTGTAGGTTCGATCACTTGCCCCTCACTGCTGTAGGTTCGATCACTTGCCCCTCACTGCTGTAGGTTCGATCACTTGCCCCTCACCGCTGTAGGTTCGATCACTCGCCCCTCACCGCTGTAGGTTCGAATCCCACTGGGGGTGTTGAATTCTTACAATTCAGGAAGCTATCCATCTGGCTTGTAGAAGATCAGTGGTTCTGCCCATCCCTGCCTGACATACTGTCTTCCTCCACCAATAGTAATAGGAGAGTCTCCATATGACCGTACCTGTTAATGTGACTTTAAAGCGACATTACATTGCAACATAATGCTTTTTTTTCACGTATAAATGCATTGCTACTACAAATTCTTCCGAATACATAATACTGAATCAATAAACAGTGTTTTTGTGGATTGAAAGTATGATTTTATATAACGGCCATCCATGCTCCTGAATTGACATTTGTTTGTCATCGGAGTCAATACTAAACGCGAGATAATGTCGTTTAGAGATAATTTAACTAGGAATAGTCTACGAATAAATAGGCACAAATATTAGATAATTATAACAGTAAATCTGTAACATAAATCATTTTTTTCAGGATACACTAGTTGTATTACGGATGGATGTTTACATTATTTTGTTATAACTTGCGAACGGCTTGACTCGATAGGATTGTATGTGGGCGATGACCAGAGGAGGACCTCCATTGATTCTGGGGTCAGTGGGTTAACGGTCAAAAATACAGGAACCATTAATAGCTGAAACTTGTTTGCTCAATAATTGCAGAACGTTTTTACCAACGTTTCATTAAAGTTGATTTGGAGGCCGATGATGACTTACTCATATTTGGGTTAGTGGGATCAAGGTCAATGTCACAATAGCCTTCAGTAGTATAAATTATGTCCGTTGAATAAATTCAGAATGGTTTGACATACCATCGTCAATCTCGTTATATTGTAGCAGACCATTGAATCAGTGGATTCAATGTCATGGTATCAGTGTGTGTTTACGTTTATTTATCGTCGCTACCGGTTGCCCATATGAGCGACGCCTCCTGAAGATAATAGTCATTTTAGATTTTGGAGGATAGTGCAGTGATACAGACAGAGACCAATTCCAGAATCTCCCCTGGTTCTTTTACGTGCACGGTGTAAAGCACCGACACGAGACCTCGGTTTAACGTCCCATCTGAAAGACTGTTAATTTTATTAGGGTCAGACGGGGGATCGAACCTGCGATCCCTGGATTACCAGTCCAGCGTGTTACCACTGGACTACAGATCCGTCTGTATCTCGGTCATGGTATCATTGACCTCTAGTAGTTTATATAGTCCAATTGCCACCGGCGCCATCTAGTGGTATATTTGAAAGTTGCCCATTTTAGCCTATTGTCATTGTAATCTATCTTGTATTTGCTACAGATTTTCTGGTTGATTCCTCCCACCGACAAGAATCTGGCCAAGTACGAGCATTGGGTGTTGTCAGGGAAACAGGGTGATTCTTTCCTCGCAGACTCCAGCGAGGGATGTCAGATGTTGAGACTGTTGGCTGGAAACACATTCATCATTCCTTCGGGTTTGTTTTCATTAATTTGATCAAATAAAACATAATTACGGTATGCATCTCCCACTAAGAGTACAGTTAACTTTTAATGGCAAGACAAGTGTTTCCGTCGGTCGACACAATCGGCCCTGTATAGCATAGCAGACTAATTACCACATGCACATGTAGAAACCCAGGGTGTCAAAAGCATCTGATTTGTTATTGGTTCTCCACCTCCGTGGTCGATTGGTTAAGGTCGCTGACTTGTATACCACTGTAACCTATCATCTCTGATGGTCACGGGTTCGAGCCCCGCTCAGGCTGTGTCTCATTTATATGAAAAAGTTGGCAGTTTCTTACGGAGGTTGGTGCACCCAAGTACTGGTTAACCGCTGGAGCCTGTCCAAGAAAGGTGTTGTTAGGTAAACTGCCCGCCGGCGATATAGCCCAAAATGGTGCTGATGCAGGCGTAAAACCCGAAATATAACATATAATATATTGTTATTGGTTTAGAATATATTGAAACTGTGGGGTCAATATTTGTGCCGACCAATTTGTTTTTTTCTTCCTCCTCCGTGGTCTAGTGGTTAAGGTCGCTGACTTGTATACTCCTGTAACTTATCATCATTAATGGTCACAGGGTCGAGCCTCACTCAGGCCGTATCTATTTATATGAAAAAGTTGGCAGTTTCTTACTGAGGTTTGTGCACCAAGTACTGGTTAAGCACTGGAGCCTGCCCAGGAATGGTGTTGTTAGCTAAACTGCCAGTCGTTCAAATGGGCATAGAGTAGCGACAATAAAAAAACTTAAATACAAATATTTTAAAAATGTTTTTATTGCAGGCTGGATTCATGCTGTGTTCACTCCAAAGGACTCGTTTGTGTTTGGTGGTAATTTCTTACATAGCTTCAATATGGTAAACCAACTGAAATCATCTGCCATAGAAGATAAGACACATGTAAGTTAATACAAGAATGAACAATTAAGGTAAAACACATGTAAGTGAATACAAGAATGAACAATTAAGGTAAAACACATGTAAGTGAATACAAGAATGAACAATTAAGGTAAAACACATGTAAGTGAATACAAGAATGAACAATTAAGGTAAAACACATGTAAGTGAATACAAGAATGAACAATTACGGTAAAACACATGTAAGTGAATACAAGAATGAACAATTAAGGTAAAACACATGTAAGTGAATACAAGAATGAACAATTAAGGTAAAACACATGTAAGTGAATACAAGAATGAACAATTACGGTAAAACACATTTAAAGGAATATAAGAATGAAATACTGAAGATAGAATAAACATTTTTAAAAGGTTGTAGGTTGGAGCTTTGGTTGTGAGGTTATGCGTTGATATCTAGATCAGAAGGTTGTAGGTTGGAGTTTTGGTTGCAAGGTTGTACATTAATATCTAGATCAGAAGGTTGTAGGTTGGAGTTTTAGTTGGGAGGTTGTGTGTTGATATCTAGATCGGAAGGTTGTTGGTTGGAGTTTTGGTTTGGAGGTTGTGTGTTGATATCTAGATCGGAAGGTTGTAGGTTGGAGTTTTGGTTGCGAGGTTGTTCGTTAATATCTAGATCAGAAGGTTGTAGGTTGGAGCTTTGGTTGCAAGGTTGTGTGTTGATATCTAGATCGGTAGGTTGTAGGTTGGAGCTTTGGTTGCAAGGTTGTGTGTTGATATCTAGATTGGAAGGTTGTAGGTTGAAGCTTTGGTTGTGAGGTTGTGCGTTGATATCTAGATCAGTAGGTTGGAGCTTTGGTTGCGAGGTTGTGTGTTGATATCTAGATTGGAAGGTTGTAGGTTGGAGCTTTGGTTGCGAGGTTGTGCGTTGATATCTAGATCGGTAGGTTGTAGGTTGGAGTTTTGGCTGGGAGGTTGTGTGTTGATATCTAGATTGGAAGGTTGTAGGTTGGAGTTGTGGTTGGGAGGTTATGTGTTGATATCTAGATTGGAAGGTTGTAGGTTGGAGCTTTGGTTGCGCGGTTGTGCATTGATATCTAGATCGGTAGGTTGTAGGTTGGAGCTTTGGTTGCGCGGTTGTGCTTTGAAAGTCCTGCTTTGGATTTAAATCACTGCTTCTTTCCACTAAATTGAATAAAATATTGCAAAATACTTGTATGATTTACTCTATTAGGTACCAATGAAGTTTCGCTACCCATTCTATACAGAGATCAGCTGGTATGTACTGGAGCGATATGTCCACTCACTCACTGGCATTACGTACCTAGAGAAACCGCAGCTTAATGACGATTTCGAAGTCATCAATACCAAGGTTTGTTCATTGGGCACAAAATTACTATTTTATCTTAATTCTAAATCTGCAGTTTATGTTTACAACCATGTTTTGCTTACTAAACATATATTAGCCATGTTGGATTTCAATCGCAATTCATCTAGCAGAAGTATATCGTCATTTTCAAAACTTGCAAACATTCGAGAAATTTAGGCCCAGTGTATATACAGTCTACATCCGCATGTCAAAGTCGGTTATGTCGAATTCTCCGGTTATCTCGAAGTCGCGTTTCAGACACTATCATTTTAACTGGATCTGTTTATATCGAATTTAGTTTAGTCAAACTTCGGTTATGTCGAAGTATTTTGTTCGTTCCGACGGAATTCGACATAACGGGTGTAGGAATGTATGTTTAATTTCAGTTGCATTCCCGCAGCTTAAACATTCACCATATCTACATAACACTGCAAGATCATTCTTAGCAGAATACAAGACATATATCTCATTTTAGACTATGCATATCTAGTACTGAGATATATTTGAGAGAAAATGTGTGTGTTTTACATTTATTTATCGTCGCTACCGGTTGCCCATATGAGCGACGCCTCCTATAGAGATTAGTCATTTTAGATTTTGGAGGATAGTGCAATAATACAGGCAGAGACCCATTCCAGAGTCTCCTCTGTTTCTTTTACATGCACAGTGTAATGCAACGACACAAGACCTCAGTATAAAGTCTCATCCGAAAGACTCTGATATGAGTCATTTTAGTATGGAAGAGGGGGATTGAACCTGCGACCCCTGGATTACAAGTACAGCTTGTTTACCACTGGACTACTGATCCGCTACCTGAGAGATAATTGACAGCTAATTGAGAGATAATTGACAGCTAATTGAGAGATAACTGACAGCTAATTGAGAGTTAATCGACAGCTAATTGAGAGATAACTTACAGCTAATTGAGAGTTAATTGACAGCTAATTGAGAGATAACTGACAGCTAATTGAGAGTTAATTGACAGCTAATTGAGAGATAACTGACAGCTAATTGAGAGTTAATTAAGTGATAATTGAGAGATAATTGAATTATAATTTACAAATAATTTCGAGATAATTGCCATAACATTACAGGTGGACAGGGATCAAGCTAACTTTGACATGCTGGAAGAAAAACTGAACAAGAGGCTCTCCGTATCTCTAACCCGAATAGACGACACCTCGCCTGGACGAAAATCAACCAGTGATGACGACAGTACAGCTTCTGGACCAACCAGATCACCAGGACAAGCTTCTTCACAACTTAGAACAGGAAGAAAGTCTTCAACTGAGAGTGCAAATTCCTTGGATTTTAAATCCAGCGAGAAATCAGATATAATAAAAGTTCCGTACAAGAGCCCGGTAAAGAAAGCGAAATATGTCCATCTGACTAAATATGAACTTGAGGGGCTGATAGAAGTTACGGCCTGGGTAGAGAGCTTACCAGCAAGCAAGAAAGGCATTCCAAAGGACCTGATAGATCCAGATACTGTACTTAGGGAGATCAAGGTGCGTCAAGTCAAGTATTTATGGTGATTTTGTAATTTTCTCCAAAATCCGTAATGCAAAATAATTTAATGTTAAAATAGCCGTGGACATAAACGCCCCCAATGTGATACAGGAATACAAAATCCCCCCATCTAGGTTAGGGTTAGGTTTGTGTCCTACCTCGAATCTGAATGTGGCAGGATTGTGTGTGTGTGTGTTTTACGTTTATTTATCGTCGCTACCGGTTGCTCATATGAGTGACACCTCCTGAAGAGATTAGTCATTTTAGATTTTTGGAGGATAGTGCAATGATACAGACAGAGACCCATTCCAGAGTCTCATCCGGTTCTTTTACATGCACAGTGTACAGCACCGACTCAGGACCATTTTAAAGTCCCATCTGAAAGACTGTTAATTTTATTACGGTCAGACGGGGGATCGAACCTGCGTATCCAGCTGTAGTATAGAAGATTAGTGGTTCTGCTGGGGTGCCAGCCCATGTTTGACACACACTCCAGGTTTTCCTCCGCCATTTGAAGCTGTGTTTGTGCTATATGACCCTAGCTGTTTGGGTAACTCTGAATCCATAAACAAACAAGTAAATGCATTGTACACAATGTATGATAGATCAGAAAGCTCAATCTAGTACAATTATCTAATGTCTGTCCCACTACTAGTCCTGTTCCCTGTAGCCACATAGACTTTGTTGATAGGTCTTTTGTTATCAGTCTCTTCACAGGTATTGATATCATCTGATTTACTGTAAGTATTGGGTCTAGCCCAGTATGTGGGAGCCCAGTGTAGCACTGTATGTGGGATCCCAGTGTAGCACAGTATGTGGGAGCCCAGTGTAGCCCAGTATGTGGGAGCCCAGTGTAGCACTGTATGTGGGAGCCCAGTGTAGCCCTGTATGTGGGAGCCCAGTGTAGTCCTGTATGTGGGAGCCCAGTGTAGCCCTGTATGTGGGAGCCCAGTGTAGCCCAGTATGTGGGAGCCCAGTGTAGCCCTGTATGTGGGAGCCCAGTATGTGTGACATAATTTAACATGACAACTAGTACATAGTGTACGAAACCATTACATAATGAGAGAAGATAAACACGCATCATTTTTAGCATCTATGTTGATTTAACTATGATTGTGTTTCAGCGTTTGATCCAAGATCACATGAAGGACAATCCTGAGTTAGCTATCACAGGAGAACCTGTACTGGAATGGACCAAGGCAACAAAGGTAATACACCGGAGCCTCTGTGGTATAATTGATATGATAACTGCCTAGTATTGAGTGGTTGTGAGTTTGATCCCCCCACGAACCATGATACTTGTGTCCAGGACACTGTCCTTTGGTATGTCTCCTGTGTGTGCGTGTGTGCGTGTGTGCGTGTGTGCGTGTGTGTTTTACGTTTATTTATCGTCGCTACCGGTTGCATATATGAGTGACGCCTCCTGAAGAGATTATTCATATAGTGCAATGATACAGACAGAGACCCATTCCAGAGTCTCCTCTGGTTGTTTTATGAGCACGGTGTAAATCACCGACACGAGACCTCAGTTTAAAGTCCCATTTGAAAGACTGTTAATTTTATTATGGTCAGACTGGGGATCAAACCTGTCTCCTGAATCCACACTTTGTCTTCTATATCATTCCTGGAGGTGGATTCCATCAAGAATGTGGTTACTTGAGTAATTAGTCTAACGTAAGAATTTGTTTGGCAATCAACCTAAACCATTTATATATGTTAACCATAATACTGTATGCCAACAGTGTTAATGACATGAGAGTGGTAAAGATGGCATAAGCAAACGATCAGTTATTGGCTATCTATTCAAAGAATATATTTTGAGCAACTCGATCATATAAATCTGTAACCTGCACAAACTTTCTCATTGGTTCAAACTGTTAGGTTAGTTTGATTACATAACAATTGCAGTCCCTTCAAATTGAGCATAATATTAATTATGTATCCCCTAAAAGGGAGAGACATATGATTTATTCTTTTCCGTCTGTTTGACCGTCTGTTTTGTATAATATTAATTATGTATCCCCTAATCGGGAGAGACATATTGTGTATTCTTTGCCGTCTGTTTGACCATCTGTTTTGTATAATATTAATTATGTATCCCCTAATGGGGAGAGACATATTGTGTATTCTAACTATTCTTTGCCGTCTGTTTCACCGTCTGTTTTGTATCATATTAATTATGTATCCCCTAATGGGGAGAGACATATTGTGTATTCTAACTATTCTTTTCCGTCTGTTTGACCATCTGTTTTGTATCATATTAATTATGTATCCCCTAATGGGGAGAGACATATTGTTCTATTCTTTGCCGTCTGTTTGACTGTCTGTTTTATATAATATTAATTATGTATCCCCTAATGGGGAGAGACATATTGTTTATTCTTTGCCGTCTGTTTGACCATCTGTTTCGTATGTCTGTCTGTCCACTTTAACTTATCTACGCTTCATCTCCATAACCCCTTGTTGAATTTTCACCAATTTATTGTGGATTTACGACCATATGAACATCTTTATAACACAAAGCTTATCCATGCTTCTTCTCCAAAACCCCTAGTTGGATTTTCACCAAACCAGGCAGGAAGCATCAGTATGATGTCTAGTGCATATTGTAACCCTGTTCTGGTTGTGTGTGTTTTACGTTTATTTATCGTCGCTACTGGTTGCCCATATGAGCGACGCCTCCTCAAGAGATTAGTCATTTTAGATTGTTGGTGGATAGTGCAATGATACAGACAGAAACCCATTCCAGAATCTCCTCTGGTTCTTTTACGTGCACAGTGTACAGCACCGACACGAGAACTTGGTTTAATGTCCCATCTGAAAGACTGTTAATTTTATTAGGGTCAGACAGGGGATCGAACCTGCGATCCCTGGATTACCAGTCCTGCGTGTTACCACTGGACTACAGATCCGTCTGTAAATGTTCTGGACATTACCTTACAATTGATGCCACTGCCTTACACTTGCAAAATCATAGGAGGTGGCCAAGCACATGCTTGTACTGCATTTCTGTGCTTCCAGCAGATGTGAAAGTTTTATATTTATTTCGCTGTAAATGAGATATAGAAACAAAACATTCAGTCTTGTGTGGCACCATATAACATTTAACTATGTTGTTGCAGCGTTATATCTACCTTAACAACAAAAGCAACAACATCATCCATTCAAATTCTTTTATTTATTATTACAGAAACTGATCAAGTTGAAACAGAAAGTGAAGACAGCCAAGCTGCTCGGCACACATCTGGTACCTAAAGTGAAGACAGTGGGAGGGAAGAACGCTTCAGGGAACCGGCATCGTCGCGTTCGTTGTAAGAATTGTGAGCCGTGCACAAGGGACGACTGCATGGAGTGTAACTTCTGTAAGGACATGAGGAAATACGGTGGTCCGGGCCGTGCTAAACAATCCTGTATCAGCAGACAGTGTCTGGCGGTAAGTCTATACAACAAGCTCTCCTGTATCAGCAGACAGTGTCTGGTGGTAAGTCTATACAACAAGCTCTCCTGTATCAGCAGACAGTGCCTGGCGGTAAGTCTATACAACAAGCTCTCCTGTATCAGCAGACAGTGTCTGGTGGTATGTCTATACAACAAGCTCTCCTGTATCAGCAGACAGTGCCTGGCGGTAAGTCTATACAACACGCTATCCTGTATCAGCAGACAGTGCCTGGCGGTAAGTCTATACAACAAGCTCTCCTGTATCAGCAGACAGTGCCTGGTGGTAAGTCTATACAACAAGCTCTCCTGTTTCAGCAGACAGTGCCTGGCGGTATGTCTATACAACAAGCTCTCCTGTATCAGCAGACAGTGCCTGGTGGTAAGTCTATACAACAAGCTCTCCTGTTTCAGCAGACAGTGCCTGGCGGTAAGTCTATACAACAAGGTCTCCTGTATCAGCAGACAGTGTCTGGTGGTAAGTCTATACAACAAGCTCTCCTGTTTCAGCAGACAGTGCCTGACTGTAAGTCTATACAACAACCTATCCTGTATCAGCAGACAGTGTCTGGCGGTAAGTCTATACAACAAGCTCTCCTGTATCAGCAGACAGTGTCTGGCGGTAAGTCTATACAACAAGCTCTCCTGTATCAGCAGACAGTGTCTGGCGGTAAGTCTATACAACAAGCTCTCCTGTATCAGCAGACAGTGTCTGGCAGTAAGTCTATGCAACAAGCTATCCTGTATCAGCAGACAGTGTCTGGCGGTAAGTCTATACAACAAGCTATCCTGTATCAGCAGACAGTGTCTGGCGGTAAGTCTATACAACAAGCTATCCTGTATCAGCAGACAGTGTCTGGCGGTAAGTCTATACAACAAGCTTTGTTTATAAGGAATATCTTGAGTGGGCGTGGATCTGTTCCTTAAATCTATAATCTGATTAGCGCTCTCGCTTCTCACCAATGCAATCGGGTTCATTCCTCGGACTGAGAAGTATGTGAGATGGTACGGTGGTCGCCAAATCAGACAGGTGCATTTTCTCCGTGTACTCTGGTTTCCTTCCACACGGATGACCACATTTATGCTTTCACCTGAGCCAACGAGAGTGATTAATATAAGTTGTTAAAACCTGCTTCGCAATCGTTGTAAAATAAATAAAGTTTAAACTTATCTATAGTATATTATAATCCATGTAATACAATATGTGTTTTCTGTTCCTTGAGTTAAGTTTTCCTGTAATAGTTTTCACCAAAAGCATAATTACATCTTGAGATTTTCTCATTTTCTTCATGTTTATACGGGCATGTAAAAGTCTTGAAGCACAATTGTATTGCATGTTCAGCTATTTTGGCTCGTGAAATTGGTATGTTCACGTGCGCCTTAGCACCAGAACTTCATTTTTCCCAACGATTTTCGTAATACAGTCAAACCTGTGTTAGTGGTCACCTCTATTAAGCAACAGACCTGCATTAAGCAGCCAGTTTCCAGATTCCCAATATGTTGTTCTATTATACATTTGACCTCTATTAAGCAACCACCTGTGCTAAGCAACCACTTTCTGTGATTCCCTTGGCTGACTGCTTAAGACAGGTTTAACTGTACATGATAGCGCATTATACATTGATAAATACGGTATGCATGGGTAATATTCAACTTAGCTAAGGTATCCTGTAATAGATATCTTTTGAAATGGTATTATATTAGTGTTTGTATCATGTTAGCGATTGTAATGTAGGAATATAGCCTCATTCACTGTTTTGTATCTTGTAGCCGATACTACCAAAAGGAATCATATGCATGCTGTGTAAGCTGTTTACATGCATGTTAGGAAAGCCTGTGAAGACGGATGGAGCGACAGACGATGATACCGAGGACTTCTCCGCATCGCTGATGGAGTGTGGGATATGCTGGGAGATAGTTCACCCGCTATGTCTCAATAAGAAGTTTGAGAATCTCACCAATGAGGGTATACTCAACGAAGATCTCCCCAACAGCTGGAAATGTTCCAAATGTTGCTTTGATGGCAAAGGAGGAAAACTCATGGTCAGTGTAAACTATGGGAACCGATGCAGGCATTGTCAAAACTTTTCTTTTAATATATTCATTACTTTAACCCTTTCCTTCATAGAGATTTAGGTTAATATACTATTATATTTCCATACAAACGACAGCCATTTAGCTATCATGCAGTGGATAAGTAGTCGCCATATCTATCCCACCTCCATAGATATTACTGGGACTACATGAGATTTAGGTTAATATACTATTATATCTCCATACAAATGACACCCATTTAGGTATCATGCAGTGGATAAGTAGTCGCCATATCTATCCCACCTCCGTAGATATTACTGGGACTACGTGAGATTCTGGCCTGCATTATGAACATTGGTTTGGCTACTGTATTGTCGATGTATGTCGTTTGGTAATGGCGTCAAGAGGTGCTTCTATGAGGGAAAGGGTTTATGAGCATTGGTTTGGCTACTACATTGTCAATGTATGTTGTATTGGTAATGGCGTCAAGAGGTGCTTCTATGAGGGAAAGGGTTAAAGGGATTCTTGTATAGCCACTAAGGGACTGTTTGTGCTTGAGACAAGATAATATTATGGGGAAAATAGTCCAATGTACAGAATGGGCATGTGTGGTTCAGTGTATGAAACACCTGTGTCCGAGGTTATAAAATCTTTCTCCAATCTCAAGCTCAAATCTGAAGCTTCTCATTGGTTCATCGTATATCTTGAGCTTGAGATCTGAAGCTTCTCATTGGTTCATCATATATCTTGAGCTCGAGATCTGAGAGTTTTATAATTGGACACTGTAATTTTAGGGTGATATATTTCCATGTCACTATTATCATTCTTAAATGTTAGACATTTTAGCTATTAAGATGATGGCCGAAGTACATTGTACTGTTATAATATGTTTGATAAACGGTAGTGGTGGGCCTATCATTGATTATAATCGAAAATTGATCGGATCCCCCCCCCCCATAATCAGCGATAACTTATCAAACTCATAATCGAACATTGTGTACATTTTTATTTTACCATAATTTTATTTTCTTTCGGCCGATTTTGGTCATTTGAAGTAAAATAGTCAATAGTCCACTCCAATGTGAAGTACCGTATAAACTTGGCTGAAAACTTAAGCACAGTAGTTTTCGCAGTTGTTGACATTAGAATCAAATATTTAAAAAAGCTGAATTGTTAGGTACATTGTATTTATAAACATGAGATTATTCAGACAATGAAAATGTATGCACAGTGTCACACTTACTTACTCCTAGGAAGCAGACGTTTTCATATAGTCGTGTATATTCACAACTACTACCATCCGGTTATAATCAACATCGGATACGGTTAACCGATTAAAATCGATAACATTTTGTATCCTATTGCCCATCACTAATCAATGGTCATGGTTGACTTATTTCACATGTTTTATTGTGCGTTTGTATTTCATGAAATACAATCTTCTACCTATGTGTACCCATTTTTTATAGTGTTGCAAAATTCTGTAATTGGTTCATTTTAAATTTAATTGTTTTAGCTAAAATAACAATATGTGTACCCATGTTTTATAGTGTTGCAAAATTCTGTAATTGGTTCATTTTAAATTTAATTGTTTTGGCTAAAATAACAATATGTGTACCCATTTTTTATAGTGTTGCAAAATTCTGTAATTGGTTCATTTTAAATTTAATTGTTTTAGCTAAAATAACAATATGTGTACCCATTTTTTATAGTGTTGCACAATTCTGTAATTGGTTCATTTTAAATTTAATTGTTTTGGCTAAAATAACAATATGTGTACCCATTTTTTTATAGTGTTGCAAAATTCTGTAATTTCATTTTAAATTTAATTGTTTTAGCTAAAATAACAGAAATGTGGCATGAGGTCACATAATAACATAAGAATCAAGGTCTGATATTTCAAACACATTAATTGGTATTACTTTAATTTGAAGGCAAGAGTATTTAAGGGAGGTTGGCGACCAAACCCTACAAGTACCCCTCCACCTCAGTCAGTGTCCCCACTGCTGCAGCCCCAGAGCCCTACTGGGAGCCCAGAAGTTGTAGTTACTGAAGGCAAGCGTGTTACAGTCAATCAGATGATAGACAGCAAACAGGCAGTTATGGTAGGTTGACATGTGTATACAGGGCTAAAACTATAGGTCAACTCTGGAGATATAGTCTCCCTGAACTGCCTCATTTCTCCCTAATTGGATCTTAGGGAGAAGTGTTTTCATGTGAAATTTATAGAGGGCACTTGCTATAAGCTTCTCCCTTATATATCTTAAACTTCTGCCTATTTTAATGGTATAGCTTAATGTGTAAGTTTGGCTGTCCGATTAGCGCAGTGGTTAGCACGCTCGCTTCTCACCAATGCAACCCGGCTTCGATCCTCGGACCGGGAAGTATGTGAGATGGTATGGTGGTTGCCAGATCGGACAGGTGGGTTTTCTCCGGGTACTCCACCCCGGTTTCCTCCCACACAAATGACCAGATTCCACCTGAAGTACCCAGATGCCCACCTGTGTCTGTAGTACTCAGGTGTCCACCAATATATGTAGTACCCAGATGCCTGCATGTATCTGTAGTACCCAGATGCCCACCTGTGTCTGTATTACCCGGATGCCTGCATGTATCTGTATTACCCGGATGCCAGCATGTATCTGTATTACCCGGATGCCTGCATGTATCTGTATTACCCGGATGCCAGCATGTATCTGTATTACCCAGATGCCTGCATGTATCTGTATTACCCGAATGCCTGCATGTATCTGTATTACCCAGATGCCCGCATGTATCTGTATTACCCGGATGCCTGCATGTATCTGTATTACCCGGATGCCTGCATGTATCTGTATTACACGGATGCCAGCATGTATCTGTATTACCCAGATGCCTGCATGTATCTGTATTACCCGAATGCCCGCATGTATCTGTATTACCCAGATGCCCGCATGTATCTGTATTACCCAGATGCCCGCATGTATCTGTATTACCCGGATGCCCGCATGTATCTGTATTACCCGGATGCCCGCATGTATCTGTATTACCCGGATGCCTGCATGTGTCTATGTATCTGTATTACCCGGATGCCCGCATGTATCTGTGTTACCCGGATGCCTGCATGTATCTGTATTACCCGGATGCCTGCATATATCTGTATTACTCGGATGCCTGCATGTATCTGTATTACCTGGATGCCCGCATGTATCTGTATTACCCGGATGCCTGCATGTATCTGTATTACCCGGATGACTGCATGCGTCTGTAATACCCGGATGCCCGCATGTATCTGTATTACTCTGATGACCGTCTGTATAATACTTCTCGGAGGGGAACCCTGGGGGTTTAAGTAGTCGCCACTTCCATTAAAATTTAGTAGCACATACAAATTACCAAAATAAATGACCAGAAGGGTACGCATAGAGGTTAAGCATCAATGGGTGAGCGATATTCTATCTCTCATTTACAGTACCTTCTGGCGGGCAGACCTAAGTAAGCCCGAAACAAGAACAAACTATACTGGATGTGAATCAGTGGTGACTTGGCACAGTAATCCAAATACATCTCTAGTTTATAAAGTCTTATTTCAGCCAAAACTATCGCCGAATCCAGAGCACAGAGAGAATGATTCGAACATGTTGAATGTTTCAACCAACGGTGGTGTAGAACATGTGTATACACATGGTCCTGTAAGTGATCATATCTATATTCACAGAAACTCTTTAGTTACACATATTCTTTTGACTTTATTGCGAAACAAGTTCTTTTTAATTAGTGTGTGTTTTACGTTTATTTATCGTCGCTACCAGTTGCCCATATGAGCGACGTCTCGTGAAGAGATTAGACATTTTAGATTTTGGAGGATAGTGCAATGATACAGACAGAGACCCATTTCAGAGTCTCCTCTGGTTCGTTTACGTGTACGGTGTAAAGCACCGACATGATACCTCGGTTTAACATCCCATCTGAATGACTGTTAATTTTGTTAGGGTCAGACGGGGGATCGAACCTGCGTTAGTTTAATCGCTATCAAGACCACATTCCTAAATCCACAAAGTACCCTCGACTTCGACCCTCGGATCCAGCATAAAATCAGCATTTCAAGCCAAAATTTGATCCTTGATTTATCGCCGAGATCGACGTATGGCCGAGAGTATATGGTAGTAGAGAAATTATAACCAAAGTACACAGAAATAAATGTTTATTTCGAAGAGAGACTTTTTGTTGTCTGGTGAAATTAAGTTAATATTAAAGAAATTTGGACATCATCACTGTATCAAACAAACCAGTGCCTGAGGTTATAAAACTTTTCTCAGATCTCAAGCTCAAGTGATTTGATTGGATGATTCCGAGTTTTGCAGTCAGCTGAACCAATCAGAAACTTGAGACCGAGTTTGAGATTGGAGAAATTTTTATAACGTCGAGGCCAGGACAGGGTTCAAGAAAGTCTGGAAAGGCCAAAGCCATGCAAAATGATAGAAAGGAGACTAAAACAAATCTTAGCAATTGAAACATGTTTCAAGGTCATGGAAAACTGTTTCAAGGTCACAGCTTATTCATGTGGAAGTACACACATTCAGAGGGTACACATTTCTTAAAATGTTCATCAAAATGTCACAATTCCCCTCAAACCTGTGACTTTTCCTGCTTTATTCTATACAGTCAAACCTGTCTTAAGCAGCCAGTCAAGGGAATCACAGAAATTGACTGCTTAGCACAGGTGGCTACTTAATAGAGGGCAAATGTATAAGAAAGTAACATATTGGGAATCTGAAAACTGGCTGAGGTTGGCTGCTTAATAGATGTTACCATTAACACAGGTTTGACTGTATGGCTAAATATGAAATCTATGAAAGAAAATTAAGAAAGACCTCTATGCTTCCTTGTTTTAGATAATGATGGCAGGTGAGCTGAAGACCGAGTTGTTGGATGCTGTGAAGTCCGAGAGAGTGAAGATGGAGGTAACAGATGCGGTTCCCACATTGAAGAAGGAGAACTCGGGGAGCATGTTCATTGCTTACACCAAGAGAAGCTCTTCACCACTTGAGGAGATCTCTGCTAAGAAGGTAAAAAAATGGTCTCAAATATTAAGTATTTGGTTATTTGGCTATTTTAAATGATATATTCTCATGTGTATGCCTTATATTTTAAGTAGCCCATAAGAAAATCTGTATGTTTGTTTAGCAAAGACTTTGTACCCGACACACACTGGATTCGTGAATTTTGTGCTTATCAGTAATTTTTCCGTAGTCATTCGAGGATGGGTTAAAATCAAGTAAAATCATATTTTTAGTCAGTGTTTCTTTTTTGTAGACAGTAAAGTTTGTGTGTGTTTATTATAGTGTCACCCCTATTTAAAGGGCCAGCCATTTCTGACTTATGAGACACCTCTTTTTTTTATTAACATCAGTACTTCCGGAATCCTATGCCTGTATGCCAGGCTGGTAAGCAATCGGTAACCATTATTTTAACTAGCTGGCGGCTCACCAGAACGAACCCCTGGGAGATTCAAACCTTCGACCTCCCGCTCCGTAGGCGGACGCCTTAACCACTGTACAACTGCTACAATATTCAGATTACTATATGCTGTATTATTCTTGCTAAAATTAAATCCCCGAGATGTACTGTTGAATGATAATAAAAATTAAAATTATATTCACTTTATTCTACAGAAGCGGAATGTTTCCCCTTCACCAAGCAGGGCATCCAAGTCTTCCCGGGAACCAGGTCAGCCTAAATCAACACCAAAGACAAGCATAAAATCGTCCAAGTCTGTCAATCCCGTCTCGATGACGAAACGTTCGAAACGCGAGGTACATAAGCCGACTAGATTCTTGGACTTTGTTTGATTATCTCTCTACTGTAGTATAATGATATAGTGTTAATTTTGAAGTTAACATGGACTGCTGCATCATATTTTTAGACCAATAAAGTAATAAGAAAATTACATTTGGACCAGTTCATTTAACAAAATGGGTAATTTTGTCTAAAAATAGTAATATTACTGGCAAAAAGTGCAGATTGTGATGAGACAGCTCATCAAGATCCGGCTATCTGGATCAACACTTTGTAAGCCTACTTAGAGGTCTGTAGTGTTGAAAGGGTTATGGTGCACAAGTTTGGAATCTGGTTGAAGCCTCGAAAGATGAAAACACCACAGGCCTACTGTGGGTGCATGTTAGGATGGATATGAGCAATATGTGCGATACCTTCAATGAACATAAGTTAGAGGACATTAACCATTTACTACTTTAGTGGAAGTCGTGATAGCGCAGTGGATGCTTCAGGTGCGAAAGGTCCGGAGTTCGAGCCCCACTGGAGCCGTTACGATTGTGCCCTTAGGCAAGGCATTTAAATTCCACGTTGCCTCTTCTCTCTCCCTCGTGGCGATTGATTCCATCAGGAATGAGGTCTCGAGAGTGATTTATATAAGTTGAAATAACTTGATTCGCAATCGAGCTAAAATAAATTTGTATAAACTAAACTAACCATTTACTAATGCTGGCTTGTATATGGTAACCTACTATACCTTCCACCAACAATGAACACAAGGTAGAGGACATTTACCATTTACTAATGCTGGCTTGTGTATGGTAACCTACTATACCTTCCACCAACAATGAACACAAGGTAGAGGACATTTAACATTTACTAATGCTGGCTTGTATATGGTAACCTACTGTTAAACACCAGAGTGACTAACAGACATTCTGACAGTCCAAATACACAGACTACTCTGTTAGCATTGTACATAAATAAATGAAGCCATCAAATAAAGAATGATGCATGCACATGTCCAAATATCCACATATCCACATATCCAAATATCCACACATCCAAATATCCACACATCCAAATATCCACACATCCAAATATCTACACATCCAAATATACATCCAAATATCCACACATCCAAATATCCACATATCCAAATATCCACACATCCAAATATCCACATATCCAAATATCCACATATCCACACATCCAAATATCCACACATCCAAATATCCACACATCTACATACCCAAACATCCAAATAACCACACATCCACATATCCAAACATCCACATATCCAAACATACACATATCTACATATCCAAACATCCACATATCCAAACATCCACATATCCAAACATCCACATATCTGAACATCCAAATATCTGAACATCCAAATATCTGAACATCCACATCCAAACATCCAAACATCCACATATCCAAACATCCACGCATCATTCTGGAAGGTTATTGGTATGTATGCTGCAGCAGCCAGTGTGTTTTAAAGTACTTCTTAAGATGAAAAATGTTGCAATGCATTTCCTCATTTGGCCATAACCAAAGATTAAATAATATTGTAAGATGGAAACTTCAAAATTCGGAATATCTTGAGTGAGGATCTTGATATTGTAGCATGTGATAAGAACTTTGAAACATAGTTATTATTTTTTGGTCTCGTAAACAGATTTCTTAACGATAGAACACTACGTTTTCTTGCTGCTCATATGAAATGGTTTTCGGTAGTTTAAACTTTATTTATTTTACAACGAAACTGTAAATGTGGTCATTTGTGTGGGAGGAAACCGGATTACCCGGAGAAAACCCACCTGTCCGATCTGGCCACCACCGTACCATCTCACATACTTCCCGGTCCGAGGATCGTTTTCAGTATATGCTAGGTCTGCATAATGCATTGCAGTATTTTGTTGATGCAATAAAAAATATAGTATCTCTGGTATGCTTGAAATATGATAAATGATTCATACCATGACATGTTACCTGTTATAGATACATAGCTAATTATCAAACTTATTGCGTTATAAAACATACATGGTTTCCATATTTTATGCAGAGTCAGCCTCCGTGGTCGAGTTGTTAAGGTCGCTGACTTGTATACCACTGTAACCTATCATCACTGATGGTCACGGGTTCGAGCCCCGCTCAGGCCGTGTCTCATTTATATGAAAAAGTTGGCAGTTTCTTACGGAGGTTGGTGTACCCAAGTACTGGTTAACCGCTGGAGTCTGCCCAGGAAAGGTGTTGTTAAGTAAACTGCCCGCCGGCGATATAGCCCAAAATGGTGCTGATGCAGGCGTAAAACCCAAACTAACAAACAAACAACCGAACACTGTCTATTAAAATATCGTTTACATTATTAGATTGACTATCTGCAGAATATGTAGAGCTATTGTACTTGCCTTGATGGCTCCAATGCTGAGTGGCTGTGAAGTGAAACCCGCAAGAACCATGTTGCTTGTACCCTTAAGGCAACACTCTTAAATCCAATTTTCCTCCTATCTCCACCATGGCGATGTATTCCATCGGCAAAGAGATCTTTTACTCTAGAGATTAAAAATTAATGTTGTAAGAATTGTTTCCTACTCGAGCTAACGAAATATGTATAAAGTAATTACCATTTGCTTGCCATTTGGTTGCCATTTGGTTAATGTTCTGTAGCAAGGTAGATATATTTCTTAATTGGCTTACCCTTTGATGCTTCACACATGCCCGCCCCCCCCCCCCCCGTCGCCCCCCCCCCCTACATCAAATAATTATATGTTATGTTATATTTCGGGTTTTACGCCTGCATCAGCACCATTTCGGGCTATATCGCCGGCGGGCAGTTTACCTAACAATACCTTTCCTGGGCAGGCTCCAGCGGTTAACCAGTACTTGGGTGCACCAACCTCCGTAAGAAACTGCCAACTTTCTCATATAAATGAGACACGGCCTGAGCGGGGCTCGAACCCGTGACCATCAGTGATGATAGGTTACAGTGGTATACAAGTCAGCGACCTTAACCACTCGACCACGGAGGCGGACCCCACATCAAATAATTAGATGTTTCAGTCAAGTTCATTAGTCTGTCATGATATTTACTAAACTTATGCCTATTTTTACAATTATGTTTCACTGAGTTCTGTTCTATTAATAATCGTTTTTGTTTTTGTCCAATAGTAAACGTGCATGTCAAGTCCAATAACTGTGAAATTTTAACAGAATTACCCTCAATATGTCAGATAAAATTTAATAAGTTGTTGAACTTAATACGAACTTATCGCAACTTTCTAAGTGTTTATCGTTTGTCACTACCTCAAATAGTCATTTGATTGCCATTTGATTACCATTTGGTTGCCATTTGGTTAATGTTCTGTAGCAAGGTAGATATGTTTCTTAATTGGCTTACCTTTGATGCTCGCTGTCACGCTGTCCTTTCTTGGACATGTCACGCTGTCCTTTCTTGGACATGCATAATATGTTCAGTCTTCACAGTATGGATATTTTGCTCAAGTTATTTGCATGCCTGCAGTAGTGAAGTTTTATTATGTTTTGTAGTGTTTAAGGTGCTTGCTACATTCAGGTGATTGTCATTAAATATTGTTTATTGGGATATTGCAATGTTGTAGTTTCAAAGTTTGCATTTATTTAGTGCATTAAATACCCTGGTCTAGAGTACACTATTCCATTAAATGCCCCGGTTTAGAAATGACAAACATATTCCATTAATTCTCATAATTAACCCTTTCCTTCATAGAGATTTAGGTTAATATACTATTATATCTCCATACAAACGACAGCCATTTAGCTATCATGCAGTGGAGAAGTAGTCGCCATATCTATCCCACCTCCATAGATATTACTGGGACTACATGCTATTCTGGCCTTTATTACGAACATTGGTTTGGCTGCTACATTGTCAATGTATGTCGTATTGGTAATGGCGTCAAGAGGTGCTTCTATGAGGGAAAGGGTTAAAACATTTGTTTTAATGACAAAATTGTTCAAGATGGAATGTAGCAAAATACCTTAATTACTTTACGGTTTTACTGATTCTTAAAATGTACATACATGTATGTAATATATGTTGTTGCAGACACAAAACTAGATGGTCAGTTTATTGACAGAGAAAGGAAACATGATGTGTAATCACACAGTTAATGGAGATTAGATGAGGAGTTTTTATATGTTATATAACATAACTTATTATTATGCTTATTTTTTAAAAGACGTATCATTTTATGTTTAAAATGTTACATATGTCAAAACAGTATTGCCGTGCATTGCCCATTAACTCAAAGATAAAAACCTACATTGATGCTCTACTAAGCTAATTAGCAACCCAAGGGTTAGCTGCTAGCAACTAGTTTATAAATTATATTTTCATATAATGCATGTGAATGGATTGAAAACTTCCAAAATATGCTCTGTCATTCGTCAGTAAAATAATGCAAAGAAATGTGTCCGATAACCTCATCTATTCTCCCTTAAATAGTTCTGCATGAAATGTTCCAAGTTCTTGTTACAATACTCATAAATGCCATATCTAAGACCATGTAGCTATAGCTATATGGGCTATATATGGGCTCCATACACTCCTGTATATTTGGGCTCCATACACTCCTGTATATATGGGCTATATATGGGCTATATATGGGCTCCATACACTCCTGTATATATGGGCTATATATGGGCTCCATACACTCCTGTATATTTGGGCTATATATGGGCTCCATACACTCCTGTATATATGGGCTATATATGGGCTCCATACACTCCTGTATATTTGGGCTATATATGGGCTCCATACACTCCTGTATATATGGGCTATATATGGGCTCCATACACTCCTGTATATTTGGGCTATATATGGGCTCCGTACACTCCTGTATATTTGGGCTATATTTGGGCTCCATACACTCCTGTATACTTGGGCTATATTTGGGCTCCGTACACTACTGTATACTTAGGCTATATTTGGGCTCCCTACACTACTGTATACTTGAGCTATATATGGGCTCCGTACACTCCTGTATACTTGGGCTATATATGGGCTCCGTACACTACTGTATACTTAGGCTATATTTGGACTCCATACACTCCTGTATACTTAGGCTATATTTGGGCTCTGTACATTCCTGTATATTTGGGCTCTGTACACTACTGTATACTTAGGCTATATTTGGGCTCCATACACTCCTGTATATTTGGGCTCCATACACTCCTGTATACATGGGCTATATATGGGCTCCGTACACTCCTGTATATTTGGGCTCCATACACTCCTGTATATTTGGGCTCCATACACTCCTGTATACATGGGCTATATATGGGCTCTGTACACTCCTGTATATTTGGGCTCCATACACTCCTGTATATTTGGGCTCCATACACTCCTGTATATTTGGGCTCCGTACACTCCTGTATATTTGGGCTCCATACACTCCTGTATATTTGGGCTCCATACACTCCTGTATATTTGGGCTCCATACACTCCTGTATATTTGGGCTCCGTACACTCCTGTATATTTGGGCTCCGTACACTCCTGTATATTTGGGCTCCATACACTCCTGTATATTTGGGCTCCGTACACTCCTGTATATTTGGGCTCCATACACTCCTGTATATTTGGGCTCCATACACTCCTGTATATTTGGGCTCCGTACACTCCTGTATATTTGGGCTCCGTACACTCCTGTATATTTGGGCTCCGTACACTCCTGTATACATGGGCTATATTTGGGCTCCGTACACTCCTGTATACATGGGCTATATTTGGGCTCCATACATTCCTGTATATTTGGGCTCCGTATACTCCTGTATACTTAGGCTATATTTGGGCTCCGTACACTCCTGTATATTTGGGCTCCGTACACTCCTGTATATTTGGGCTCCGTACACTCCTGTATATTTGGGCTCCGTACACTCCTGTATACATGGGCTATATATTAGCTCTGTACACTCCTGTATACTTGGGCTATATATGGGCTCCGTACACTCCTGTATGCATGGGCTCTAGATGGGCTCCGTACACTCCTGTATACTTGGGCTATATTTGGGCTCCGTACACTCCTGTATACTTGGGCTATATTGGGCTCCGTACACTCGTGTATACTTGGGGGCTATATTTGGGCTCCGTACACTCCTGTATACATGGGCTATACATGGGCTCTGTACACTCACGCACCTGGATACATTATCATCAGTGTTGGTGCAATCGCACTAATGTGGAGTCCAGAAATACGGCATGTATGAATAATTATATTATATGTTGAATGTTCCTAACAGGAACAAGTAATATACATTGTATATATATGGTCCTCTCTACATTGGTCCTAACAGGGAACTAGTAATATATATATGTGGTCCTTCTCTACAATGTTCCTAACAGGGAACAAGTAATATATATATATATATGGTCCTCTCTACAATGTTCCTAACAGGGAACAAGTAATATATATATATATATGGTCCTCTCTACAATGTTCCTAACAGGGAACAAGTAATATATATACATGTATATAGTCCTCTCTACAATGTTCCTAACAGGGAACAAGTAATATATATATATATGGTCCTCTCTACATCCAAATTTTCGGCTTTAAAAAACCTTTTTCAAGGAAATTTTCAAACAAAAATCCGGCTAATTCATTTTCTTTCAGATTGTTTTGAACGACCACATATATATATGAACAATTATAAATTAGAGTTTTGTTTTCAGCATTCATTCATCCACGACCTGTATTGATTCATCACATAAATCACTCGTTCAAACACAGCTTGTACTGGCGTTGTCTATTTCTGTTTTATCCACTATTATTTCAGTTCTCATGTGCACGTTGATTAATGTTTCATAACGGCTGGCAATACAGCTCCATTCATCCTAAGTTGTAAAGTATATTTATCCAAATGTACAAGAGTGTACACAGTCTGTTTATTTAAGTGTACATGAGTGTACAGAGTCTGTTTATCTAAGTGTACATGAGTGTACAGAGTCTGTTTATCTAAGTGTACAGGAGTGTACAAAGTCTGTTTATCTAAGTGTACAGGAGTGTACAGAGTCTGTTTATCTAAGTGTACAGGAGTGTACAGAGTCTGTTTATCTAAGTGTACATGAGTGTACAGAGTCTGTTTATCTAAGTGTACAGCAGTGTACAAAGTCTGTTTATCTAAGTGTACAGGAGTGTACAGAGTCTGTTTATCTAAGTGTACATGAGTGTACAGAGTCTGTTTATCTAAGTGTACATGAGTGTACATAGTCTGTTTATCTAAGTGTACAGCAGTGTACAAAGTATGTTTATCTAAGTGTACAGCAGTGTACAAAGTATGTTTATCTAAGTGTACATGAGTGTACACAGTCTGTTTATCTAAGTGTACAGCAGTGTACACAGTCTGTTTATTTAAGTGTACATGAGTGTACAGAGTCTGTTTATCTAAGTGTACAGGAGTGTACAGAGTCTGTTTATCTAAGTGTACAGGAGTGTACAGAGTCTGTTTATCTAAGTGTACAGGAGTGTACAGAGTCTGTTTATCTAAGTGTACATGAGTGTACAGAGTCTGTTTATCTAAGTGTACATGAGTGTACATAGTCTGTTTATCTAAGTGTACAGCAGTGTACAAAGTATGTTTATCTAAGTGTACAGCAGTGTACAAAGTATGTTTATCTAAGTGTACATGAGTGTACACAGTCTGTTTATCTAAGTGTACAGGAGTGTACAATGTCTGTTTATCTAAGTGTACAGGAGTGTACAAAGTATGTTTATCTAAGTGTACAGGAGTGTACACAGTCTGTTTATCTAAGTGTACAGGAGTGTACACAGTCTGTTTATCTAAGTGTACAGGAGTGTACAATGTCTGTTTATCTAAGTGTACATGAGTGTACAAAGTCTGTTTATCTAAGTGTACATGAGTGTACACAGTCTGTTTATCTAAGTGTACAAGAGTGTACAAAGTATGTTTATCTAAGTGTACAGGAGTGTACAATGTCTGTTTATCTAAGTGTACAGGAGTGTACAAAGTATGTTTATCTAAGTGTACATGAGTGTACAAAGTATGTTTATCTAAGTGTACAGGAGTGTACAATGTCTGTTTATCTAAGTGTACAGGAGTGTACAAAGTATGTTTATCTAAGTGTACAGGAGTGTACAAAGTATGTTTATCTAAGTGTACAGGAGTGTACAGAGTCTGTTTATCTAAGTGTACAGGAGTGTACAGAGTCTGTTTATCTAAGTGTACAGGAGTGTACAGAGTCTGTTTATCTAAGTGTACAGGAGTGTACAGAGTCTGTTTATCTAAGTGTACAGGAGTGTACAGAGTCTGTTTATCTAAGTGTACAGGAGTGTACAATGTCTGTTTATCTAAGTGTACAGCAGTGTACAAAGTCTGTTTATCTAAGTGTACAGGAGTGTACAGAGTCTGTTTATCTAAAGTCTGTTTATCTAAGTGTACAGGAGTGTACATTCTGTTTATCTAAGTGTACAGGAGTGTACAAAGTTGTGCATATATCCATGTAGCCTAAGAGTTTGGACCCAATATCTAGGTGTTCCAGTTAATACAGGTCCATATAATATACTTGGATGTACAGGCTATGTACACTTCATTATACTGGGAATTAGGTGCCTCCCTGGCCAAGTGGTTACGGTTGTTGACTTCATATCTTTTGCCCATCACCACTGTAGCCTGTAGGTTCGAATCCCACTGGGGGTGTCAAATACTTCCAAGTGAGGAAGATATCCAGCTGGCTTGCGGTAGGTCAGTGGTTCTACCCGACCTCGTCTGAAATACTGCTCGGAGGGCATCCAGGACCTTCCTCCACCAATAATAGCTGGAGGGTCGCCATATGCTATAGTACAAGTTTTATGTCATAATTTATGGACTATTTGAACAAGCCGTTAGATTACAGTCGCTGTAAGAAATTGATGTATTTTTTAATGTATCCAGTTCCCGGCTGCTTACAGATATCTTCCAACCGACACAAAATGGGGGCATGATGTGCATGAAAGACAGGTGGAGATTGCACCTGTGACCCTATGTGGACATAGCTCTGAATAATTCCACATTCTTGTGGTTGTTATATTTGAAAGTCTGCCTCCGTGGTCGAGTGGTTAAGGTCGCTGACTTGTATACCACTGTAACCTATCATCACTGATGGTCACGGGTTCGAGCCCTGCTCAGGCCGTGTCTCATTTATATGAAAAAGTTGGCAGTTTCTTACGGAGGTTGGTGCACCCAAGTACTGGTTAACCGTTGGAGCCTGCCCAGGAAAGGTGTTGTTAAGTAAACTGCCCGCCGGCGATATAGCCCGAAATGGTGCTGATGCAGGCGTAAAACCTGAAATATAACATAAATATAAGATATGTTATATTTGAAGCAAGTGGTGGTAATAGTCAGTAATTAGTTGGCCAATCATCTTAGAAATAAGACAATTTCAGTACATATCATTTTATATCACATCGGAAAAACAATTGACTTCATTATTTTCTTTCAATAATAATGATTGTGTGGCAAAAATAATCTATGAACAGTGAAAACAAAATTGTTGGAGAAAAATCACAAGATATACTCTAGACCGCATGCAATCACCAATATACTCTGCTTAAAGGAAAGTCAATGAAATGTCCTAACTTATACCAAATAGATATGAATATTTACCATACCGTTTTCTGGCCAACTAATACTGACTATTTTCATGTTTTGCAGACGGCACGCTGTACGTATGACTTTGATGACGACGAAGAATTCATGGACATATCTGCTCCTCTGCCAGAAAAAAGCAAAGGAAAAGGCGTAAAAGGTCGAAAGAATTTGCATCTAAAACATAAAGAGTTTAATGCTAGTTTGGGCTCAGAAGTTAGCGGTAAACCTCATGCACAAACCGTTGAACAAAGAAGTGAAGAACACCTTACAAAAAGGCCATCTGAAAAAGCGAATAGTGAGCAATTGAAACAGACTCTGATTGAGCACATTGAAAAGCGAAATCTTCCGATCATTAAACCACAATTTGTTGTAAGACCAGCCCCTATTTCTCCCCCTGATGATTACTGTGTTATGGTTCATGGACAAAAACATCCACTGTCTCGTAAATTGTGGACATTCGTTTTTGATTTTCTGTTGTCTGCTGATTTGGCAAAATGCCAATCAGTATGCAAAACATGGAACAGATGGTGCATCAATCCAGAACTGTGGAAGAGGATAGATCTGAGCAGAAAGAGAATCATTCAAACACATCTGATGGGGATTGTTCGACGGCAACCAGAATATCTGGACCTTAGCGCAGTCATTATGACCCAGAAGCAGATTTTATGGTTACTTGAGAGAATTCCATTACTGAAGACTTTGATTGTATCAAAATGTTCATGGGCAACAATAAGCGGATTGTGTATGTCTGCGTGTCCGTTACTTTACAAACTGGATGTAAGTTGGGCGACTGGTCTGAACGATAAGTGTTTTGAAGATCTCATATCTCCACCGGTTGACCGAAAGCCTGCTGTGAAAAATATCAGTCGTCTTCATAGATTGAAATGCATACATTTGTCAGGAACCGAGATCACTGATGCATCCCTAGAGGCGATGACTCTCCATCTATCGCAGCTGGAGGAGATGAACATCAGTTACTGTACGAGGGTAACGGACCGAGGAATCCAGATGCTGGCAAGCAGCAAGTCAGCGACACAAGATTCACTGAAAGTACTGAACATCTCAGGTTGCCGTGGCCTGACCGGTATTAGTCTGGATGCAATTAAAAATTTCAGTAACCTCAAGGAATTGTATGTAGTAAATTGTATTAGAATTCCAATAGAGAGATGCAGAGGACTTCGACTTCCACGTTTGAAAATATTCAAACATTAGTGCACTCATACTTAACCCTTTCAACACCACAGACCTCTAAATAGGCTTACAAAAAGTGTAGATCCAGATGAGCCGGCTCGTGACGAGCCGTCTCATCAGGATCTGCACTTTTTGCCAGTGACATGACTATTTTTAGACATAATTACCCATTTTGATAAATGAACTTGTCCAAATGTGATTTTCTGATTCATTTATTGGTTTATGAATATCATGGACCAGTCCATGTGAGTCACTTGGTGTTGAATGGGTTAACTGTGTATGAGCCAGGATTTGCAAAATACTCAATGTGCCAAGATCTGTAACTCGCGTCATCAATTTCATTATATATGTCATTTTTCATTTAAGGTCTTTAAGATATTGCTATTACCGGTGCAAAGAGGTCGTAACATTGTCCAGATATGTTGATTTCAGTCACAAGCTCTCTGATTGGTTGAGCTGAATGCCGATATCTGATTCAGCAAATGCAAGCAATTAAGCTTATCATAAGTTTGGTATTAGCCGTGTCTGTTAGGTTTGTTGAATAACGTTAAACATTCGCAAACAGACTATTCAAGCTAATTATTGAACGAACAAGATTTCGCTTCATTATAAGAACGTTTTTCATTTTCTGCCTGGTTTTCAGGGGCATAACTTTATATTATAGTTGTTGCATACTGTTGCTATGTTATAGTTCTGGCACAATTGTTGCCACGGTTATACGGTATATAAGATTCCCAAAACATAATACTTCTCACTTCTCACATGTTTTCCTATCACTACGTGCATACAGTGATAGATTGCTACATTGACATTTGACTGTATGATACCGGTATATATATATATATGTGTTTCCCTATCACTGTGTGCATACAGTGATAGATTGCTACATTGACATGTGACTGTGTGATACCGGTATATATATATATATGTGTTTCCCTATCACTACGTGCATACAGTGATAGATTGCTACATTGACATTTGACTGTGTGACACCGGTATATATATATATATGTGTTTCCCTATAACTATGTGCATACAGTGATAGATTGCTACATTGACATTTGACTGTGTGATACCGGTATATATATATATATATATATATATATATATATATATGTGTTTCCCTATCACTACGTGCATACAGTGATAGATTGCTACATTGACATTTGACTGTGTGACACCGGTATATATATATATATGTGTTTCCCTATAACTATGTGCATACAGTGATAGATTGCTACATTGACATGTGACTGTATGATACCGGTATATATATATATATATATGTGTTTCCCTATCACTACGTGCATACAGTGATAGATTGCTACATTGACATTTGACTGTGTGATACCGGTATATATATATATATGTGTTTCCCTATCACTATGTGCATACAGTGATAGATTGCTACATTGACATGTGACTGTGTGATACCGGTATATATATATATATGTGTGTTTCCCTATCACTACGTGCATACAGTGATAGATTGCTACATTGACATGTGACTGTGTGATACCGGTATATATATATATATATATATATATGTGTTTCCTATCACTGTGTGCATACAGTGATACATTGCCATTTGACTGTATGATACCGGTATATATATATATATATATGTGTTTCCCTATCACTATGTGCATACAGTGATAGATTGCTACATTGACATGTGACTGTATGATACCGGTATATATATATATCCCTATCACTACGTGCATACAGTGATAGATTGCTACATTGCCATTTGACTGTATGATACGGTATATATATATATATATATGTGTTTCCCTATCACTGTGTGCATACAGTGATAGATTGCTACATTGACATGTGACTGTATGATACCGGTATATATATATATATATATGTGTTTCCCTATCACTATGTGCATACAGTGATAGATTGCTACATTGACATTTGACTGTATGATACCGGTATATATATATAGTGTTTCCCTATCACTATGTGCATACAGTGATAGATTGCTACATTGACATGTGACTGTATGATACCGGTATATATATATAGTGTTTCCCTATCACTACGTGCATACAGTGATAGATTGCTACATTGACATTTGACTGTGTGATACCGGTATATATATATATATGTGTGTTTCCCTATCACTACGTGCATACAGTGATAGATTGCTACATTGACATTTGACTGTGTGATACCGATATATATATATGTGTTTCCCTATCACTGTGTGCATACAGTGATAGATTGCTACATTGACATTTGACTGTATGATACCGGTATATATATATATATATATGTGTTTCCCTATCACTATGTGCATACAGTGATAGATTGCTACATTGACATGTGACTGTGTGATACCGGTATATATATATATATGTGTGTTTCCCTATCACTACGTGCATACAGTGATAGATTGCTACATTGACATTTGACTGTGTGATACCGGTATATATATATATATGTGTTTCCCTATCACTATGTGCATACAGTGATAGATTGCTACATTGACATTTGACTGTGTGATACCGATATATATATATATGTTTCCCTATCACTACGTGCATACAGTGATAGATTGCTACATTGACATTTGACTGTATGATACCGGTATATATATATATATATGTGTTTCCCTATCACTATGTGCATACAGTGATAGATTGCTACATTGACATGTGACTGTGTGATACCGGTATATATATATATATGTGTGTTTCCCTATCACTACGTGCATACAGTGATAGATTGCTACATTGACATTTGACTGTATGATACCGGTATATATATATATATGTGTTTCCCTATCACTACGTGCATACAGTGATAGATTGCTACATTGACATTTGACTGTGTGATACCGGTATATATATATATATGTGTTTCCCTATCACTATGTGCATACAGTGATAGATTGCTACATTGACATGTGACTGTGTGATACCGGTATATATATATATATATGTGTGTTTCCCTATCACTACGTGCATACAGTGATAGATTGCTACATTAACATGTGACTGCGTGATACCGGTATATATATATATATGTGTGTTTCCCTATCACTACGTGCATACAGTGATAGATTGCTACATTGACATTTGACTGTGTGATACCGGTATATATATATATATGTGTTTCCCTATCACTATGTGCATACAGTGATAGATTGCTACATTGACATGTGACTGTGTGATACCGGTATATATATATATATGTGTGTTTCCCTATCACTACGTGCATACAGTGATAGATTGCTACATTGACATGTGACTGTGTGATACCGGTATATATATATATATATATATATTGTGTTTCCCTATCACTATGTGCATACAGTGATAGATTGCTACATTGACATTTGACTGTGTGATACCGGTATATATATATATATGTGTGTTTCCCTATCACTACGTGCATACAGTGATAGATTGCTACATTGACATTTGACTGTATGATATATATATATATATATATATGTGTTTCCCTATCACTATGTGCATACAGTGATAGATTGCTACATTGACATTTGACTGTATGATACCGGTATATATATATATGTGTTTCCCCATCACTATGTGCATACAGTGATAGATTGCTACATTGACATTTGACTGTGTGATATATATGTATCTGCACTGTATGCTATATTTGCTATGATTACATTTGCATGTATATTTAAACTCCAGTCCAGTGCTAAAGCGACACCTTCAAAATAGGAGCAAGTGTACGGGATCAGGTCTCCCTCATCTGATACTAGGGAGAAATGAGGGTGCTCCAAGTCTCCCTCTAGCTCAAGACCAGGAGTTGTGAAGGGTCATTGGTCGTTCTCATTGGTATATATCATTCGGTCGTTATTTTGTGCTTGGGGGCTTCTGTGGTTAGTCATTGACTTTATATTAAAGTCATATATTAACCTTAATTGCTGAATAATTTTGAAAGAATGCACAAACAATCCTGATCTATGTTGTTTGCTATTCAGCCAAGTACTTTAGTTCCACTATTCGAATAACAAACGGCATAAAGCCAGATCAGACGCTGCGCTACGCCAGTGATTTGTCTCCATGCTGTTTGCAAATGCAACTTTAGTTGTGATTAGCATTTATAGGGTTAAGACGATATCCAAATGACGGGCAGAATGTTGGTGGTTTTACCCAGATGTGCCTGAAACACTGGCTTAGGAAGGCACGTCAGGATCTCGGGGGTCATAAAGTTATTATCAAATTGCAAGCAATATGATTGGTTGACTATGATATTCGCTTTTGGCTAAACCAATGAGAAAGCTGGAATGCGAGTTTGAGTGTGTGTTTTACGTTTATTTATCGTCGCTACCGGTTGTCCATATGAGCGACGCCTCCTGAAGAGATTAGTCATTTTAGATGTTTGGAGGATAGTGCAATGATACAGACAGAGACCCATTCCAGAGTCTCCTCTGGTTCTTTTACGTGCACGGTGTAAAGCACCGACACGAGACCTCGATTTAATGTCCCATCTGAAAGACTGTTAATTGTATTAGGGTCAGACGGGGGATCGAATCTGCGATCCATGGATTACCAGTCCAGCGTGTTACCACTGGACTACAGATCCGTCTGTTGCGAGTTTGAGATTGAAGAACAGTTTTATGACCTCCAAACCTGGTTTTCCTCTGCAACTTACAGCTGTACAGTCAATATTTTACTTTAGTTTGTGTGAGTAGGTCCTAGAACAAAAGCAACAAAGTCTTTGTTTTCATGCCGGAAGACTGTGGGGTGTGTATAAATATACTGATGTAGTGTACACATTATCCTACACAACAGCAGTTAAACACACCTAGTTACAGTATTTACAGATGCCCAGTAAAACACAAACATGTCCCTTTGTGCAGCACATCTACCTGCTATATAGCAGCTGAAATAGAATGGTTGCATCATGGCCGCTTGCACATGTCTGCTAGTGATTATTACACTTATATTTGATATTACTGTTATAGGTTACCGTTATCAAGTTTATTTGACGGGATACCACTATATTTGATGGTTTACTGTTATATTTGATGGTCACCACTATATTTGATGGTCACCACTATATTTGATGGTCACCACTACATTTGATGGTCACCATTATATTTGATGGTCACCACTACATTTGATGGTCACCACTATATTTACTATATTTGATGGTCACCGCTATATTTGATGGTCACCACTATATTCACTATATTTGATGGGTAAATAGCCAGTTTGTATTTGTTTGTTGTTTAAGCATGTGCTATTACTTGACATATTATCCAGTTGTATAGCATCATGGGTATTTCTGCGTTTAATATCCTTGTTCCAACGTTATTAAAGTTTATTGAATATGAATACACTTTGATTTGTTTGTGTATATATGCAAGCACCAATTTTCCTAAGCTTAGGAAACTTATGGTCACTCTGTGGACAGAGTGTGGATAAACTAGTATATTTCTCAGATCCTCAGTTTTCATAATTGTACAAGGTCCACTCTGTGAAACATCGTTGTATAGTCAGTCTGTTGTGGTGGAAAAGACCACCCACATTTATTGGGTAAAAACCAGTACTCATTTCTCCATCCTCAACATATCATTTTGCAACGAACGAACTCATGATCCTGATGATGGTATTTAAAGTCAAATTCTATCAACGACTCGCTAGATCGCTCCAGTGATTCTATCAACGGCTCGCTAGATCGCTCCGGTGATTCTATCAACGACTCGCTCCGATGATTCTATCAACGGCTCGCTAGATCGCTCGTGATTCTATCAACGACTCGCTAGATTGCTCCGGTGATTCTATCAACGGCTCGCTAGATCGCTCCGGTGATTCTATCAACGGCTCGCTAGATTGCTCCGGTGATTCTATCAACGACTCGCTAGATCGCTCCGATGATTCTATCAACGGCTCGCTCCGATGATTCTATCAACGACTCGCTAGATCGCTCCGATGATTCTATCAACGGCTCGCTCCGATGATTCTATCAACGACTCGCTAGATCGCTCCGATGATTCTATCAACGGCTCGCTAGATCGCTCCGATGATTCTATCAACGACTCGCTAGATCGCTCCGATGATTCTATCAACGACTCGCTAGATCGCTCCGATGATTCTATCAACGACTCGCTAGATCGCTCCAGTGATTCTATCAACGGCTCGCTAGATCGTTCCACCTTGGACACTCATTCAGAAGCACGGTCTTTCACCATCAATAACAACTGGATAGTCACCAAATGAACTGCTGGTGCACCTCTAGACCTAAACCACAAACAATACATTCTGTTCTATGTGCAATAACTGTTGATGGAGCCAAGATGATATTTACATCTATCTCTGCTATACCTAGAGTTGTCGGGGTTTGGTCGAGCCTCTGTGGTGTAATGGATAGGGTGTCCGTCTTGTAATCGAGATATTGAGTTTGATCCCTGTTGGAACCACAGCGGTGGTGTCCTTGTGCAAGATAATGGAATCAATGCTGCCTCTTCACGTCGTCATGGTGATGGATTCTAAATCAACACTGCCTCTTCTCGTCGTCATGGTGATGGATTCTAAATCAACACTGCCTCTTCTCGTCGTCATGGTGATGGATTCTAAATCAACACTGCCTCTTCTCGTCGTCATGGTGATGGATTCTAAATCAACGCTGCCTCTTCTCGTCGTCATGGTAATGGATTCTATCATGACGAGATCCGGAGCTAAAATAAATCTAAATAATTACCGGAGTACTCGCAGAAAACCCACCTGTCCGATCTGGCGACCACCGTACCATCTCACATACTTCCCGGTCCGAGGATCGAACCCAGGTTGCATTGGTGAGAAGCGAGCGTTCTAAACCACTGCGTTAATCGGACAGCCGATCAATGGAAGTACATACGTGAGAAGCGAGCGTGTTAATCGGACAGCCATCACAAGGGATCACAGCGTAAGACTATTATATTAGTGGTTAGTCAGTTGACAGCCAGCAGTGTAATAATATATTATGGGTAAATATGAAACACATAATCACAGATGGATATGTAGTCCAGTGGTAAACAGGTTGGACTGTGAATCCAGGGATCGCAGGCTCGATCCCCCGTCTTGACCGCATTAATAGTTTTTCAGATGGGACATTAAACCGAGGTCTCGTTCGTGCTTTACACCGTGCACGTAAAAGAACCAGAGGAGACTGGAATGTGTCTCTATCTGTATCATTGCACTATCCTCCAAAAATCTAAAATGACTGATCTCTTCAGGAGGCGTCGCTCATATGGACAACGGGTAGCGACGATAAATAAACATAACACACAAGGTGTACGGTCCTTATTGTGAAGTCATTCAGGACGTTATTTCTCAGATGAAAACAGGATTAATAGCAGATAGCAGAAAAAGATATTTATTTCAAGCAGATATATTTCATATGCGTCAGATTTCAGCACAAGACAGAAGCTTCTTACAACATTGTATCCATTAAGACCGATCTCATTCAATATATACAGGTACGTCAGGTATGGCATCATTTCTATAATAAAAATCTGTAAAAGTATATATAAATTTACAGCAATATGAATAGTACACACAATTAATGGTGAACATATATATATATATATATATATAAACAATGAAATGTATAATCTACTAGCACACTTTTATATGGTAGGCCCAGACTTGGAAAAAAGTGCATGTATGTAACATACATTGTAGAGTTCCTCTTCACACTGTCCCTACATTATATACATAGATAAACCCGATCACTGCACAGGACAGGTGAATAGTTGACACTTGCAGTTGGTATGTTAACACTATATACTGGATTTGAATTATTGGTACATAAATACAGCGACTCGCATACTACATAATGACACAACTATTCACGTATGATACATAATTATACACATACCGTACCCAATTATACATGTAAATTATACACATACCATATGTAATTATGCACATATTGGTAGTACATTGCCTAAATTATGTACTTAATACAATTAACCATAATGTAAAATGCGAGTTCCTATTCAATTCTTTTTATTAGTCAAATATGCATTGCAACTGCGAGGTAGTCACATGACTGTAATAGATGTGACTAGCGAAATACCCAATAAGACCCGTCTCGTGTATAATTTGCATGAGAGTACAGCCTTTAATTAGTACAATGTGCACCTCACAGACATTCTTTCTAATTGTGTGCGTGAATCGTTTAACAACATAATACCTAATCCTATAATGTAATACTTGTGATACAATGAGAGACAGAGGTCAGTTACTGCCCCTGAATACTCTCTTAAGTGGTTTCCTCCATTTTGAATTATTGTTTCCTTTAGTTTATACAAATTTATTTTAGCTCGATTGTGAAACAAGTTCTTATAACTTATATTAATCACTCTCGAGACCTCATTCCTGATGGAATCCATCGCCACGAGGAGAGAAGAGGCATGTGGAATTTAAATGCCTTGCCTAAGGGCACAATCGTAACGGCTCCAGCGGGACTCGATCTCTGGGTATTTCGCACATGAAGCGAACGTGCTACCACTGAGCTATCACGACTTCCACAAATCAATATCCTTCCATTATCTCATCTCATAATTATTAAATTACTAAATCTCAAACAAATGTTATCAATTAATTAACAAGATTTTGATAAAATCATCTTCATATTACCGCAACATCAGGTTAGGGAACAACAGTAAAGACAAAGGATTCCAACTAAATGGCCGATATACATTTCGGGAATTTCTGACAATGGAGGTAATGCCGGTGATGTGTCTCATTGTTGTATATATACAATGTGTACATTGTCCTGCTCTCCTTTAATCAAGAGCAAAATTAAATGCTAACATTATGTCATATAACATAATATTTTGTTAGAACGCAATTTTCTTGTTATAAAGCCTTATTCCATGAAAAACATGCAGGCATATACAGCGACATTAGTTAAGCACATTAACACATGTCTACCAGGGCTTCTAAAATTTTCAAAACCAAATCGATCCAGGCCGAAATCCCACATGTCATTCCAATATGTTTGCGACTCCCCCCAACCCCGCCCATAAATTCGTGTTTTTTTTATCATAGGGCTACATAGGTGTATCTATGCAATCGGCTGCCTATGCATCAAGTAAGTGCGCACTGTGTAGCAAAATCAATTTTCTAGAAAAAAACACGGAAATTCCATATCTATTTTTAGACACGCACCTGTCCTAACAGATGTTCGGCTTTCTGTATGAAATATTTAGTTATTAATTAGGTACATATCTAATGATACTTAATCCTCGCACACTTGAAATAAATGAATCAATCGTCTTTTCATTATCAATCATTCATTACAAATCAAACTTTTCGGCTTTCTGTTTGAATTATTATTTAATTGCATATATAATCCTCACACTTAAAAAGTTAATGCAAACATTTTTAAAACAATTTTCTTTCATATATAATCGACTGTAAATCATTCTGTCCACTTCAAAGAAATTAAAAACCGTCGGTAGCTTAGCTGTAAACATCCAACAATTACCGTGCTACTTTCATGTAATTGACATGACATGCATTGAAAGTTTGATCGTCGAGTTAACCGGAAACGGGTGTGAACAAAGGATTATTGAGAATTATATTTACCAACTTAGATTTGTTAGAAAAATGTATTTGACCGATTTCTGGCTTTTTCGACAATTTTCTGGACCGATTTTTAATGACGTTTTGTTTGCTACAATCGTCTGTCAGTTTAAAATTCGGTCATGGACCGAGAGACCAGCGATTTTAGAAGCACTGATGTACACATGATCTCCCCATCAGCAATGTTACCATACACACTCGCATATAAGACGATCTTGCCTATAAGACGACCCCCCCTACTTTGGTCCTGAAATATGTGAGTTTTGGCATACATTCCCATATAAGACGGGTTGATAAAATGCACATCAGATACAAGTATAAATTGCTTGGTTGACCAGTGCAAGTTGAAGACATTTTTAGTGTCAAAAGACCATCTTTTCTAAAACGTAATTATGGAACCATGTAAAACATTTTTTTTTTAGCACTCGATAATAAGACAGGAAGGCCATAATCTGTTGTAAATAACTTGCCTTATAGGCGAGTACGGACAATAGGCTTCAATATCAATATCAATATGCAAGTATGATCCCCCACTATTAAAATAACAAAACACTAGGATGACACATTAATGTGCAGTCCTAAGTTATATAAGTGTCCTAGGATAGAGGTATGAGACCTTTGGTGGCTTATGGATAAAATTTCAAGTTCCTGTGCTTAAACTAACTACAGCCAGTCAGACAACACTTCAAACTAATAATAGCCAGTCAGACAACACTTCAAACTAATTATAGACCTTAGGACGACGCAATATCCTTCACACCAATGATGCAATATAACCAGACCGTTCCACTTGGGCTGGCATGAATTAACGTTAACAGGATATCTGTATGTGTATGACATCGCATTTAGACGACAATGAATTATGTCATAAAACACGTCATACGTGTATATGACCTCACTGACATCGGGATCCGAAAATGTTTGCATTTACAAACATTTCAACATCTAGGTAGCACTCATGCAAAGCAGTGAGAAATAAAATGTGTTAATCCACTGCCAACAACCAGTGGAATAGAATAACGCATTTGATTGTACTGGTCAATTTCTACTTCTTGAAAGCATAAAATAAAACTACGTACACAGGATACTGAACCTTGCTTTATGTCGTCTGAACAAAATAAGGGGAGGCAAATACGAGAAGGTACTTTGATAGTCTAGTTTGTCAAAGACATTTTGATTGGTTGTTATTCATTATAAACCACACCCCCTGATTCAATTTTTGTGCACGTGCTATATATCTATATATAGCACAGAATGGTATAGTTCCATACATGTATATACTGCACGACAATATCCTTGTACACATGTATAAAATATATTATATATCACTTACTGATACAGTTACGAATACAGTCAAACCTGTGTTAGTGGTCACCTCTATTAAACAGCCAACCAGTATTAAGCAGCCAGTTTCAAGATTCCCATATATGTTGTTTTACTCTACATTTGCCCTTTATTAAGCAACCACCTGTGCTAAGCAGCCACTATCTGTGATTCCCTTGGCTGGCTGCTTAATGCAGGTTTGGCTGTACTCACATATAACAACTCATATAATACCCTAGTGATTCTACGACAACGAGAAACACAACACGTACTTATTCAAATCACCGGGAAAATAATAGTGCCAGGTCACATCATAAGGTACCCATTTGTGAAATGTGGTTTGTTTTAACGTCATAGCAACTTTCCAGCTCAAGTGGTGGAGGGATACACCCCAGATGCACCCTCCAGACAGAACTTCAGTCACAGAGTCACTCCGGTAAAACCGTGTCCTTGCACACTTGGAGGAATCGACTCGACACCGAGATGCAAATGAAGGTTTTAGACATCAGCTTAAAACATTAGGCCAACCATATAGGCACTATACCTTAGTATGTTTAATTAGAAATAATCATAACTGCTATTACATAATGCTAGAGTATCTTTTGCTGTGATCTGTCACAATTTACGTATTAATTGCTTGAAGCCCATTTTTGGTTTACTCAGACAAAAACAAATATCATAAAAGCATGGAAAACATAATGCAATATCCATCACCATAGCAACATGTAAGATTGATGCTAAAACAGACAAACAATTGTACAGCATAACGTATTCATATAGCACTGTTCCACTGTAACTGTGTATTCTTGCTGTACTTGACCACGTTTGCTACTCCTGTCCTCTACTTATGTCATCTACTCCTGTCCTCTACTTATGTCATCTACTCCTGTCCTCTACTCCTGTCCTCTACTTATGTCATCTACTCCTGTCCTCTAGTTATGTCATCTACTCCTGTCCTTTACTTATGTCATCTACTCCTGTCCTCTACTTATGTCATCTACTCCTGTCCTCTACTTATGTCATCTACTCCTGTCCTCTACCCTCTACTCTACTCCTGTCATCTACTCCTGTCCTCTACTCCTGTCCTCTACTCCTGTCCTCTACTTATGTCATCTACTCCTGTCCTCTACTCCTGTCCTACTCCTGTCTCTACTCTACTCCTGTCCTCTACTCCTCTACTCCTGTCCTCTACTCCTCTACTCCTGTCCTCTACTCCTGTCCTCTACTTATGTCCTCTACTCCTGTCCTCTACTTTTGTCCTCTACTTTTATCCTCTACTCCTGTCCTCTACTCCTGTCCTCTACTTTTGTCATCTACTCCTGTCCTCTATTCCTGTCCTCTATTTTTGTCATCTACTCCTGTCCTCTACTTTTGTCATCTACTCCTGTCCTCTACTCCTGTCCTCTACTCTGTTTTGTTGTGTTTTTTTGTCCTCTACTTGTCCTCTACTTTTTTGTCATCTACTCATGTCATGAATACTCCACAGATTCATCCACAGATTCATTTTGTGACACACTCACCAGCCAAACTCTCCCATTTTTACACCAAAATACAGGGGGAAATATATCTTACGAGAGGAATCGATGCTACCATTTATTTATATGGCGACAAAATACGCCGCATAGGAGACGTCCTGTATTATATCATGACTGCAATACCTTGGAAAATGTTCCTGGTGGCACTATTTTAACTGTAGCATCTGGGAAACGGAGGTAATAATGTGCGACCTTCTCGCTGATAAATCTTCTGGAGAGCGTAAAATACAACACTATATAATTACATTCCAGGGCTCAATAGTGCCCTGTAGCATTATATCTCGAAAAGAAATATGGGCAGTCGGTAATGTAATACAAAACCAATTAATATTCTATACATACTCGAGTATTCACATATGCATACTAGTATCATCCTACACGTACTCGAGTATTCACATATGCATACTAGTATCATCCTACACGTACTCGAGTATTCACATATGCATACTAGTATCATCCTACACGTACTCGAGTATTCACATATGCATACTAGTATCATCCTACACGTACTCGAGTATTCACATATGCATACTAGTATCATCCTACACGTACTCGAGTATTCACATATGCATACTAGTATCATCCTACACGTACTCGAGTATTCACATATGCATACTAGTATCATCCTACACGTACTCGAGTATTCACATATGCATACTAGTATCATCCTACACGTACTCGAGTATTCACATATGCATACTAGTATCATCCTACACGTACTCGAGTATTCACATATGCATACTAGTATCATCCTACACGTACTCGAGTATTCACATATGCATACTAGTATCATCCTACACGTACTCGAGTATTCACATATGCATACTAGTATCATCCTAACGTACTCGAGTATTCACATATGCATACTAGTATCATCCTACACGTACTCGAGTATTCACATATGCATACTAGTATCATCCTACACGTACTCGAGTATTCACATATGCATACTAGTATCATCCTACACGTACTCGAGTATTCACATATCCATATCACACAATGTATTACATGTTGTGAAATAATAATAATAATAAAAATATATATTTAAATAAACTTTTTTTATAGCAACACAAAATTGTTCAGATAAATACTGATAGATTAAATGTGGCTATCTACATGTTCGGACGAAGACTATACCTTGCCAAGATACGAGTGAATTATTCAAAATAATATACAGTTTTAAACATAGTGGTATGTAGGACAGAAAACAAATCATACAAGGGTTATAGTCATTATTTCACCGAACCTGGTCATAAATATTAAATTCAAAATAAACCTGGAACGGAGGTTATAAAACATTTCTCCAATCTCAAGCTTCCGATTGGTTCAATCGAGTTGTAAATCTCTGATATCTTGAGTCTTGTGTGTGTTTTACATTTATTTATCGTCGCTACCGGTTGCCCATATGAGCGACGCCTCCTGAAGAGATTAGTGATTTTAGATTGTTGGTGGATAGTGCAATGATACAGACAGAGACCCATTCCAGAGTCTCCTCTGGTTCTTTTACGTGCACAGTGTAACCCACCGACATGAGACCTCGGTTTAAAGTCCCATCTGAACGACTGTTAATTTTATTAGGGTCAGACGGGGATCGAACCTGCGATCCCTGGATTACTAGTCCGACATGTTACCACTGGACTACAGATCCGTCTTGAGTCTGATATCTGAGAAAAGTTTTATAACCTAGGGCCCTTGGTCAGTGTAAAGTACTTGGGACCTAATATTGATATACAAAATATGATTATTTAAAAATCTTTTTAAAAAATGAAACACTGTGTCAAGTGTGATGGATGTACTTAGTTTTATGGCACATTTCTGGAGAAATAACATAAAGTCAGGATTCCCCTGGCTAAATTCTTGTCTGCACCACATCTGCCAATTTTGGTTATACGTTATATTTCGGGTTTTACGCCTGCATCAGCACCATTTTGGGCTATATCGCCGGCGGGCAGTTTACCTAACAACACCTTTCCTGGGCAGGCTCCAGCAGTTAACCAGTACTTGGGTGCACCAACCTCCGTAAGAAACTGCTAATAAAAATGAGACACGGTCTGAGCGGGGCTCGAACCCGTGAGAATAAAAATGGATTTAATCGAAAGCTTAAAGCTTACTCAGATTATCTCCTTTTTTATGGGGGGGGGGGGAATTGCAGCCAACTGAAACCATTGGGCCATTTTGCTAGTTTTATTTATTTTCATATCGGTAGTAATTACATGAAACATTATCTATTCCTGTAGATATTGAGTATGTAGTACAGTGTGCCTATTGCCTATCAGCAGTAGACTGATAACATGAGTAACTGGCCTCCACCGTTGTCGAGTAACGGGTTAATCAGATTATAAAAATTACGGAAACATTTGACAATTTGAGCCTTTAACATAAAACTATCCACCAATAGCTTGCAAGGAAATAACGTGATGGATAATAACAAAATGATAAATGTTAAAAATTAAAATACCAACTAAAAACGAACACAGCCACAGCCTACTGTCACAGCTACAGCATATTGTCACAGCCACAGCCACAGTCTACTGTCACAGCCTACTGTCACAGCCACAGCCTACTGTCACAGCCTACTGTCACAGCCACAGCCTATTGTCACAGCTACAGCATATTGTCACTGTCACAGCCTACTGTCACAGCCACAGCCTACTGTCACAGCCACAGCCTACTGTCACAGCATATTGTCACAGCCACAGCCTACTGTCACAGCCACAGCCTACTTCCAGCATATGTCACAGCCACAGCCTCTGTCACAGCCTACTGTCACAGCCTACTGTCACAGCCCAGCCTACTGTCACAGCATTTGTCACAGCCACAGCTACTGTCACAGCCTATTGTCACAGCCACAGCCTCTGTCACAGCTATTGTCACAGCCACAGCCTACTGTCACAGCATATTGTCACAGCCACAGCCACTGTCACAGCATATTGTCACAGCCACAGCCTACTGTCACAGCATATTGTCACAGCCCAGCTCGTCACAGCCTACTGTCACAGCCACAGCCTACGTCCAGCATATGTCACAGCCACAGCCTACTGTCCAGCCTATGTCACAGCTACTGCACCATATTGTCACTGTCACAGCCTACTGTCACAGCCTACTGTCACAGCCACAGCCTACTGTCACAGCCACAGCCTACTGTCACAGCCTACTGTCACAGCCACAGCCTATTGTCACAGCTACAGCATATTGTCACTGTCACAGCCTACTGTCACAGCCACAGCCTACTGTCACAGCCACAGCCTACTGTCACAGCATATTGTCACAGCCACAGCCTACTGTCACAGCATATTGTCACAGCCACAGCCTACTGTCACAGCCACAGCCTACTGTCACAGCCACAGCCTACTGTCACAGCCACAGCCTACTGTCACAGCCACAGCCTACTGTCACAGCCACAGCCTATTGTCACAGCCACAGCCTACTGTCACAGCCACAGCCTACTGTCACAGCCAGCCACAGCCTACTGTCACAGCCACAGCCTACTGTCACAGCCACAGCCTACTGTCACAGCCACAGCCTACTGTCACAGCCACAGCCTACTGTCACAGCCACAGCCTACTGTCACAGCCACAGCCTACTGTCACAGCCACAGCCTACTGTCACAGCCACAGCCTACTGTCACAGCCACAGCCTACTGTCACAGCCACAGCCTACTGTCACAGCCACAGCCTACTGTCACAGCCACAGCCTACTTTCCTCATTCAACTATAAGATCAGTTCATTAAAGGGAAACATACTGCAAAATGTTCTGTTTAATGTTCGGTATTTATTCTATGCTGTATTGTGATAACAATTATTTAAAGCGACACTATATCGTACGGACTAAGTCTATTAGTATACAATTTGAAATGTTTACGTAGAAGCAGCAATTATATACATAGTTTTCCATTATAATTTCAATAATTATTTTCAAGTGTTTTTTTTGTGTGCAAAATAATAAACTGAAAGTAAAAGTACTTTTTCCTGAATCGGATTGCCGTGCCGTGCCTTGCATATATTGCCGTGCCTTGCATATATTCGGAACATATTGCTAATCAGAACAAATAGCCAAGACATCCGCATTAAGCATTGTTTACATATGTGTGTTGACAAACAATTTGCGTATATGACAGTGCTACATTTATTTGATTTTTTCCCCGTTTCTGTCGGTGAAAAATGTATTCTTTAAATATTTGGTACCACTTACCAAAAAACACCCTTTATTCCGATATAATGTCGCTTTAACCGAAACAGGAATGTTATGACATAGTTATTTACTTTATATTTTACATTTATTTTTCTACAGACAGATATTTTTCTTCTCAATATGATATGCAGGGATCATTCTAGAGGGTGATGTGGGCGGAATTGTCGCCCTAGGGACCCTGACCTGGCCCTCTGGGGGCCCCACTTCTCCCTAAAAAAAAAAATATATATATTTTTTGGTTTTTACGATTTTGTCTAGTAAGATACACTGGCCATTATAAAGCACTCCTTCTATTCAAATGTTGTATTTAATGGTTGTACTGTGCATTTTAACCCTATTTTGCAGAAGTTTATTAAAGAACACCATTTAAGGAAGCGATCACGCGCTTTCTCACTTCTCCCAAAACAATCTGACCTAGAATGAACCCTGGACATGGTAACGTGTGCATATTAAATAATATAAATGGTACATCTACCACCGTGCAACTGACGTGGTAACTACTTCACACAGTTCTTTCCTTCCATACACAAATCAACAAACACAAATTAAACAACATTTACCCTTATAACATTTGAACAACCCAATACAACACCTTCACATTACTATGCACAGCTGATACCGTGAAACATGAAAGTCAATATAAGCAACTATAACACATCTTACATAACACAGTTACGCCACGGCTAATCTGGATCTATGTTGTTTGCAAATGTGATTTTGCTTACTCAGCAGACAAAGGGTTAAACACGGCCACACCTCCACATATATAATGTGCACAATTCTCTCATGAAAATAAACAAATACAAAATAATTAATGTCTTAAACAAACAACATATATTTGAAAAATATATCTACTGTTACGGTACACCTGTTGTTTCTTGGTAAACAGTTTTAGAATGAATCTGGTACCCACATATAGTATCTAGCAGTCTGGTACCCGCAGTGCACTTATATTCACAGTAGAATATAGTCCATAGTTGACTGGTACCCACAGAGTGGTAACCAATAGACTGGTACCCATAGTAAACTAGCACCCAGCAGACTGGTACCCACAGTAGACTAGTACTTAGGCCACTGGTACCCACAGTATAAACAGGTACACATAGTAGACTGGTACCAAGTCGACTAGTAGACTTGTATCGAGACGTTTAAATTCGGAAAGTTTCGTGCTGACCATCTATGTGCCGGAGACGAATGTACACCTCTGTGCCAATCCCCTGCATCGTTTCCATCGTAAGGGATCCACCGAGGTACTCTGCATAAGCTCTAGCTGCAGGTAGGCCAAACCCATACCTGTTGAAAAACAATTTTATCACAGAATTGAAATGCATATTTTATTACAACGGAACGTTCTTTCTTTCTCTGTATTACAACAAAGCAGATCATTAGATACAATATGCCCAAGACGTTTAAATAAAACCCGACAGACGGATCTGTAGTCCAGTGGTAACACGCTGGACTGGTAATCCAGGGATCGCAGGTTCGATCTACCGTCTGACCCTAATAAAATTAACAGTCTTTCAGATGGGACATTAAACCGAGGTCTCGTGTTGGTGCTGTACACTGTGCATGTAAAAGAACCAGAGGAGACTCTGGAATGGGTCTCTGTCTGTATCATTACAATATCCTCCAAAAATCTAAAATGACTAATCTCTTCATGAGGCGTCGCTCATATGGGCAACCGGTAGCGACCCGATATAAAGTCATGTCAGCCAATTGAACATTCCTACAAAGTTCCTGACCTATGTAATTGTTATATATACGGCGGTGATTTATGAAAGGTAATATCGATGTCACCTGTCACAAAAGGCAAACAAACCATATTTACTCGCCTATAAGACGATCTTGACTATAAGACAACCAACCCCGTTGGTCTTAAATCAGTGGTATTTTGCATAGAACAATATATTCTGCTGAATATTCTGCTGACAAGTTCAGTTTTACAGATATATCTGTGAGCCTCTTCTTTTGTTACACTCTCTCAGTTATTTCAAAGGCCATCAATTATTGAGTTGGAACAAATTGATTAAAAACAATTTTTGTTGTTGATTATTCCGTTATCACCAACTCTACCAAACAATTTTACGTTAATCCATTAACCCAAACATGATTTAGGTAGTCTACTGATCACCACCAATCCCCCTACCAAGTTTGACAATGATAGATCAAACTTCTCTAGTGACATACCCATGCATTGTTGAAGACGTAGCCCCTCCACCGCTTCTAGGGTCCACAAATTCCCCAAGAAGTCCACGGTCGACCCGGGTATCCTGCATGGTCCCTGCAGTGGTGAAGTTGTAGTCCCAGATTTTCTTAATGATCTGATGAGGGATACCACCACCTCTGTCGGATACCCTGGATAGAATAAGATTTATAAGTAATATATATATCTACAAACTAAATACATAATTATCTTCCAGGGTGTTACACTATTACAATTTCTGCAACAAGGCAGAAATGAGCACATGGCAAAACGGAAAGAATTCTCCAGTGTGGACTCCCGCAGCGGAAAACTGAAATACAGGTACTGAATGAATACACAGTCGTTCCTGCATGTTACACAGTCGTTCCTGCATGTCAAACAGTCTTCCTGCATGCTACAGTCATTCCTGCATGTTACACAGTCGTTCCCACATGTTACACAGTCGTTCCCACATGTTACACAGTCGTTCCTGCATGTTACACAGTCGTTCCCACATGCTACAGTCATTCCTGCATGTTACACAGTCGTTCCCACATGTTACAGTCAATCCTGCATGTTACACAGTCATTCCAACATGCTACAGTCATTCCTGCATGCTACATAGTCATTCCTGCATGCTACACAGTCATTCCTGCATGCTACACAGTCATTCCTGCATGTCACATAGTCATTCCTGCATGTCACACAGTCATTCCTGCATGTTACACAGTCGTTCCTGCATGTTACACAGTTGTTCCCCGCATGTTACACAGTCGTTCCCTCATGTTACACAGTTGTTCCTGCATGTTACACAGTCGTTCCTGCATGTTACACAGTCGTTCCCGCATGTTACAGTCGTTCCCGCATGTTACATAGTCATTCCTGTATGTTACAGTCATTCCTGCATGTTACATAGTCATTCCTGCATGTTACACATAGTCATTCCTGCATGTTACATAGTCATTCCTGTATGTTACACAGTCATTCCTGTATGTTACACAGTCATTCGTGTATGTTACACAGTCATTCCTGTATGTTACACAGTCATTCCTGCATGTTACACAGTCATTCCTGCATGTTACACAGTCATTCCTGCATGTTACATAGTCATTCCTGCATGTTACATAGTCATTCCTGTATGTTACACAGTCATTTCTGCATGTTACATAGTCATTCCTGCATGTTACACAGTCATTCCTGTATGTTACAGTCATTCCTGCATGTTACATAGTCATTCCTGCATGTTACATAGTCATTCCTGCATGTTACACAGTCATTCCTGCATGTTACACAGTCATTCCTGCATGTTACATAGTCATTCCTGCATGTTACACAGTCATTCCTGCATGTTACATAGTCATTCCTGCATGTTACATAGTCATTCCTGTATGTTACACAGTCATTCCTGCATGTTACATAGTCATTCCTGCATGTTACAGTCATTCCTGTATGTTACACAGTCATTCCTGCATGTTACATAGTCATTCCTGCATGTTACATAGTCATTCCTGCATGTTACACAGTCATTCCTGTATGTTACACAGTCATTCCTGCATGTTACATAGTCATTCCTGCATGTTACACAGTCATTCCTGCATGTTACATAGTCATTCCTGCATGTTACATAGTCATTCCTGTATGTTACATAGTCATTCCTGCATGTTACACAGTCATTCCTGCATGTTACACAGTCATTCCTGCATGTTACATAGTCATTCCTGCATGTTACACAGTCATTCCTGCATGTTACACAGTCGTTCCTGCCTGTTACATAGTCATTCCCGCATGTTACAGTCGTTCCCGCATGTTACATAGTCATTCCTGTATGTTACAGTCATTCCTGCATGTTACAGTCATTCCTGCATGTTACACATAGTCATTCCTGCATGTTACATAGTCATTCCTGCATGTTACACAGTCGTTCCTGCATGTTACACAGTCATTCCTGCATGTTACATAGTCATTCCTGCATGTTACACAGTCATTCCTGTATGTTACACAGTCATTCCTGTATGTTACACAGTCATTCCTGCATGTTACATAGTCATTCCTGTATGTTACACAGTCATTCCTGCATGTTACATAGTCATTCCTGCATGTTACACAGTCATTCCTGTATGTTACACAGTCATTCCTGCATGTTACATAGTCATTCCTGCATGTTACATAGTCATTCCTGCATGTTACACAGTCATTCCTGCATGTTACATAGTCATTCCTGCATGTTACACAGTCATTCCTGCATGTTACATAGTCATTCCTGCATGTTACATAGTCATTCCTGTATGTTACACAGTCATTCCTGCATGTTACATAGTCATTCCTGCATGTTACAGTCATTCCTGATGTTACACAGTCATTCCTGCATGTTACATAGTCATTCCTGCATGTTACATAGTCATTCCTGTATGTTACACAGTCATTCCTGCATGTTACATAGTCATTCCTGCATGTTACATAGTCATTCCTGCATGTTACACAGTCATTCCTGCATGTTACATAGTCATTCCTGCATGTTACATAGTCATTCCTGTATGTTACACAGTCATTCCTGCATGTTACATAGTCATTCCTGCATGTTACACAGTCCATGTTACACAGTCATTCCTGTATGTTACACAGTCATTCCTGTATGTTACACAGTCATTCCTGCATGTTACATAGTCATTCCTGCATGTTACATAGTCATTCCTGCATGTTACACAGTCATTCCTGTATGTTACACAGTCATTCCTGCATGTTACATAGTCATTCCTGCATGTTACATAGTCATTCCTGTATGTTACATAGTCATTCCTGCATGTTACACAGTCGTTCCTGCATGTTACAGTCATTCCTGCATGTTACACAGTCGTTCCCACATGTTACACAGTCGTTCCCACATGTTACACAGTCGTTCCTGCATGTTACACAGTCGTTCCCACATGCTACAGTCATTCCTGCATGTTACACAGTCGTTCCCACATGTTACAGTCAATCCTGCATGTTACACAGTCATTCCAACATGCTACAGTCATTCCTGCATGCTACATAGTCATTCCTGCATGCTACACAGTCATTCCTGCATGCTACACAGTCATTCCTGCATGTCACATAGTCATTCCTGCATGTCACACAGTCATTCCTGCATGTTACACAGTCGTTCCTGCATGTTACACAGTTGTTCCCCGCATGTTACACAGTCGTTCCCTCATGTTACACAGTTGTTCCTGCATGTTACACAGTCGTTCCTGCATGTTACACAGTCGTTCCCGCATGTTACAGTCGTTCCCGCATGTTACATAGTCATTCCTGTATGTTACAGTCATTCCTGCATGTTACATAGTCATTCCTGCATGTTACACATAGTCATTCCTGCATGTTACATAGTCATTCCTGTATGTTACACAGTCATTCCTGTATGTTACACAGTCATTCCTGTATGTTACACAGTCATTCCTGCATGTTACACAGTCATTCCTGCATGTTACACAGTCATTCCTGCATGTTACATAGTCATTCCTGCATGTTACATAGTCATTCCTGTATGTTACACAGTCATTTCTGCATGTTACATAGTCATTCCTGCATGTTACACAGTCATTCCTGTATGTTACAGTCATTCCTGCATGTTACATAGTCATTCCTGCATGTTACATAGTCATTCCTGCATGTTACACAGTCATTCCTGCATGTTACATAGTCATTCCTGCATGTTACACAGTCATTCCTGCATGTTACATAGTCATTCCTGCATGTTACATAGTCATTCCTGTATGTTACACAGTCATTCCTGCATGTTACATAGTCATTCCTGCATGTTACAGTCATTCCTGTATGTTACACAGTCATTCCTGCATGTTACATAGTCATTCCTGCATGTTACATAGTCATTCCTGCATGTTACACAGTCATTCCTGCATGTTACATAGTCATTCCTGCATGTTACATAGTCATTCCTGTATGTTACATAGTCATTCCTGCATGTTACACAGTCGTTCCTGCATGTTACACAGTCATTCCTGCATGTTACATAGTCATTCCTGCATGTTACACAGTCATTCCTGCATGTTACACAGTCGTTCCTGCCTGTTACATAGTCATTCCCGCATGTTACAGTCGTTCCCGCATGTTACATAGTCATTCCTGTATGTTACAGTCATTCCTGCATGTTACAGTCATTCCTGCATGTTACACATAGTCATTCCTGCATGTTACATAGTCATTCCTGCATGTTACACAGTCGTTCCTGCATGTTACACAGTCATTCCTGCATGTTACATAGTCATTCCTGCATGTTACACAGTCATTCCTGTATGTTACACAGTCATTCCTGTATGTTACACAGTCATTCCTGTATGTTACACAGTCATTCCTGCATGTTACATAGTCATTCCTGTATGTTACACAGTCATTCCTGTATGTTACACAGTCATTCCTGCATGTTACATAGTCATTCCTGCATGTTACACAGTCATTCCTGCATGTTACATAGTCATTCCTGCATGTTACATAGTCATTCCTGTATGTTACACAGTCATTCCTGCATGTTACATAGTCATTCCTGCATGTTACACAGTCATTCCTGTATGTTACACAGTCATTCCTGCATGTTACATAGTCATTCCTGCATGTTACATAGTCATTCCTGCATGTTACACAGTCATTCCTGTATGTTACACAGTCATTCCTGCATGTTACATAGTCATTCCTGCATGTTACACAGTCATTCCTGCATGTTACATAGTCATTCCTGCATGTTACATAGTCATTCCTGTATGTTACACAGTCATTCCTGCATGTTACATAGTCATTCCTGCATGTTACACAGTCATTCCTGTATGTTACACAGTCATTCCTGTATGTTACACAGTCATTCCTGTATGTTACACAGTCATTCCTGCATGTTACATAGTCATTCCTGCATGTTACATAGTCATTCCTGCATGTTACACAGTCATTCCTGTATGTTACACAGTCATTCCTGCATGTTACATAGTCATTCCTGCATGTTACATAGTCATTCCTGTATGTTACATAGTCATTCCTGCATGTTACACAGTCGTTCCTGCATGTTACAGTCATTCCTGCATGTTACACAGTCATTCCTGCATGTTACACAGTCATTCCTGCATGTTGCACAGTCATTCCTGCATGTTGCACAGTTGTTCCTACATGTTACTGTCATACAATCTCTGATAACTTTGGTGACCTAGTGTAATGGTGCACACTGTATTGTAAGATCTCTGAACAAATGCAGTGACCATGGTTTCCGTGTACGACACCATTAGGTCTGTCAAATATACTGCAAAAACTCGTATGAAATTGGTTGAGCCAATGAAAGGCAAATTAAAATGGATTTAACTGAATGCATATCCTTATGTAGTTCATAAGCTAGTCTATGATAGTTAACAGAGCACAAACACATTTTTATGTTTCAAGGACAAATCGGGGAAGCACTGCATGCATGCTATATGAGGAATTTCATACATAATTAAAAGGTAATTTAGACTACACTGGGTCCGGTCGTTAATTAAGCTAACCAGGTGTTAAACTCCAGTGCACTGGTACTTGGAAATAAAATGGCATTGTCGTAACCTTGTCAATACGCTTGCAACAATATCTATTTTGAGGCCAAAATTCAAGTTCAAGGTCACTATTGGGCATGGGGACGACTTACTGTGGGTGTAGAGAATTAGTCCTTGGATGTGTATGCGATGTTTCATAGCAATAACTTGTTTTCGTGGCTTTTGAGAAATGACAATGTTTGAGTGTTTTGACAATGTTTGAGTGTTTCCAACACTTAAATTATTTCTGAAATCAGATTACCGGTATTTTTTGGCCAAAATAAAAGTTCACAGTTAATCTTGGGTGGTGGGACTGATTAGGGGGGCTGGTAACATCCCGTAGAAACAAGTCATCAGATCATTTATTTCACGTTTGTTTAGTTTTATGCAAATATGTAATTGTTGGCGACGTCGGATGTCGCGATGTGCATACAATAAATAACAATATCATGTTTAATGCTGTTACTATAATATCTGTAAAACTGTCCGTTATTTTCATTTTACATACAGTCAAACATGTGTTAAGCAGTCAGCCAAGGGAGTCAGAGAAGGTGGCTGCTTAACACAGGTGGCTGCTTAACATAGGTCAAATATATAATAAAACAACATATTGGGAATCTGGAAACTGGCTGCTTAATACAGGTTGGCTGCTTAATGGAGGTGACCACTAACACAGGTTTGACTGTATATTTAATTATTAAGCTAGGAAACAATTGCAATGTCTGGTTAAAATGAAATTCCTAAAAATATCATGTAATTATATATATATTGGTGCCAACTACTGACCGTATGACCTGTAATCCCCACCCCAGAAAACAATATCTGTTTACCATTGATTCCCAATTACCGTGACAATTAATGTGAAACTTCTGCAAGTGTGACTTCACAAACCAGTTCACTTTTATAGTAGTCAAAACAAATAGTGAAATGGACCAAAGACTTGTAAGTAGATATGTGAGATATGCTCTTTATTCTAGCTTGATCAGTGACACACAACGATCAGTGACACACAACGTTAATCCCAGATATACAAATCAAGTTGGGCCACAGTTCAAGGACCCCTCGTACTCGTGAAAGTCGGTACATGTCTAATTAGTTAAACTACATGTCAATTACCTCAATGATTTTATAAACAACAAGACTTAGTGGATTTAAGAACAGTCAGTATTCTATTTAGGTTATTTAAACATTGTTATAAATATGGATGAAAAACTGGTAACAATTTATTTATTTGTTGAGGTCTAAAATTTATGCATTTTTTCTTGTATGTATGTATGTATGTTCCATTAATGTCAAACCCCTTGCGGGGACGTAGACATGTTTTCCTGGGCAAGCTTAGCCGATCTAAGTGGTCAACCAGTACTAAGCAATGTGTGTGAGGTGCCTTGCTCAATGATACTACATACGTGGCCTGATCGAGTATCGAACCAGGGACTGATCGATTCCAAATCCGACGCTCCTTCCGGACCTTGCAGACCTATATTAGTTGTTTTTGTCACAATAAAAGAGGACAGATATATAGTCCAGTGGTAACACGCTGGACTGGTAATCCAGGGATCACAGATTCGATCCCCCGTCTGACCCTAATAAAATTAACAGTCTTTCAGATGGGACGTTAAACTGTGTCGGTGCTTTACACCATGCACGTAAAAGAACCAGGAGACTCTGGAATGGGTCTCTCTCTGTATCATTGCACTATCCTCCAAAAATCTAAAATGACTAATCTCTTCAGGAGGCGTCGCTCATATGGGTAACCGGTAGTGACGATAAATAAACGTAAAACACACATAAAAAAGGTTAACTGAAAATATCAAACTGCCCAAATAAATGTAAAATTCTTTGCAATGGTGGGTGGTGTAATCAACATCATTTTTTGAACGAAAGAAATTGGTGTTGTCTAATCTTTTTATTAGATAATAATTATTTTATGTGACTTTGAACGAATTCTATGAAAGAATAAAATATATAGAAAATGTCTTTACAGTACACATTTATCCTATTATTAAACATTTGGAACAACATTTGACAAAGTATTCGATGTTCATAATATAGAAACATTATTTTAATCATTGAAATCTTGGTGTAGGAAAATACAGGATGGAGTAGTGTGTAGTGTGATAAGGTTTGCAGCAAGATAAAATCTGGTGTTAGTCATATCATTGTTATCTGCAGGGATTGGTTATATAGAATCTGCAGTAACTCGAACCTATGTTTTATTATAGTTGATTTCATGTATGTTTGTTACTTCATTATTAAATCAGCTGAGACTACCGGGAGTACAGGTAGTTGCTATACCTTGCTTCACCCAGCTGAGACTACCGGAGTACAGGTAGTTGCTATACCTTGCTTCACCCAGCTGAGACTACCGGAGTACAGGTAGTTGCTATACCTTGCTTCACCCAGCTGAGACTACCGGAGTACAGGTAGTTGCTATACCTTGCTTCACCCAACTGAGACTACCGGAGTACAGGTAGTTGCTATACCTTGCTTCACCCAGCTGAGACTACCGGAGTACAGGTAGTTGCTATACCTTGCTTCACCCAGCTGAGACTACCGGAGTACAGGTAGTTGCTATACCTTGCTTCACCCAGCTGAGACTACCGGAGTACAGGTAGTTGCTATACCTTGCTTCACCCAGCTGAGACTACCGGAGTACAGGTAGTTGCTATACCTTGCTTCACCCAGCTGAGACTACCGGAGTACAGGTAGTTGCTATACCTTGCTTCACCTTGGTAAAGAACCCATACAAAATGTATGATGATGAAAGATAAGTAAAGGATAGACCATGATGACAGTGTGTGATATGTGTACAAATACATCCAACTACAGATAGATAGCATTGTATGGATACACATATTCAGTGTTAGGCCAGTAGAAATTCATTCCTAGATTGGAAGGAAGAAATTCATTACTAGATTGGAAGGAAGAAATTCATTACTAGATTGGAAGAAATTCATTACTAGATTGGAAGAAATTCATTCCTAGATTGGAAGAAATTCATTACTAGATTGGAAGAAATTCATTCCAAGATTTGAAGAAATTCATTACTAGATTGGAAGAAATTCATTACTAGATTGGAAGAAATTAATTCCTAGATTAGAAGAAATTCATTACTAGATTGGAAGAAATTCATTCCTAGATTGGAAGAAATTCATTACTAGATTGGAAGAAATTCATTACTAGATTGGAAGAAATTCATTCCTAGATTAGAAGAAATTCATTCCTAGATTGGAAGAAATTCAATACTAGATTGGAAGAAATTCATTACTAGATTGGAAGAAATTCATTCCTAGATTAGAAGAAATTCATTCCTAGATTGGAAGAAATTCATTACTAGATTGGAAGAAATTCGTTCCTAGATTGGAAGAAATTCATTACTAGATTGGAAGAAATTCATTCCTATATTTCCATCCAAATTTATTTTCTCTACAAAATGTGGGTGGGGCGATAATTCAGTGTTTATATAATTATATTTTAACAATCAGCTTAACCTTGTACTTTGACGGACAGATCTGTAGGCCAGTGGTTAACACGTTGGACTGGTAATCCAGGGATAGCAGGTTCGATACCCCGTCTGACCCTAATAAAATTAACAGTCTTTCAGATGGGACGTTAAACCGAGGTCTCGTGTCGGTGCTGTGCGCCGTGCACGTAAAAGAACCAGAGGAGACTGGAATGGGTCTCTGTCTGTATCATTGTACTATCCTCCAAAAATCTAAAATGACTAATCTCTTCAGGAGGCGTCGCTCATATGGGCAACTGGTAGCGACGATAAATAAACGTAAAACACACACACACACACCTTGTTACTTTTTTATCCATAAAGGGAGGTAATTTATAATAATAATTTCGGGAACAAATCAGTTAATTGATACAATTTTGGAGAAAACGTACCAATTAAAATGTAAATGAAGAGAAGGTGCCAATAAGAGATAGGAGGGGATTAATTAATTAAATTAATATTGGACTGAACATGTATATGTTGGAAGGTAGTTATAACTTGGCAATCATTCATGATACAATTAAATCAATCATGCTATATGAAACATTCCCATGATCTATGAAATAACACAATAACCACTACTGGTACCTGTAATTGAATTGACACTTGTACATGTAACACATGATCAAACAAAGAATTGATTTGATTGTGTTTTGCAACATTAATGATTGTTTTGTTCATATTAACACAAGTCATGTCCTTTAAGAAATACATAATTGCAGGCACAAGATGGTATAATGCATATTATAGTGCGACATCGTGAGACATTGTTGTAACAATGCAGGTTCAAAATCATGTACCTCTATGATGAATACAAATCAAGAATCTATTACAGCAGAAGCTATTCTAATTTGATAAATGGATTTTTTAAAAATCTGGTATGTTTTCTTTTTGTCTTATTTATTACAGGATATTAATGTTTATTCCTTGTCAGGTTGTACTGGAATTATATACAAACTTAACTCTTTCAACACCAAGTAACTGACATGGACTGGTCCATGATATTCTTAGACCAATAAATGAATAAGAAAATTACATTCGGACCAGTTCATTTATCAAGATGGGTAATGTTGTCTAAAATTAGTAATACTACTTGCAAAAAGTGCAGATCCTGATGAGACGGCTCGTCACGAGCCGGCTCGTCACGAGCCGGCTCATCTGGATCTACACTTTTTGTAAGCCTATAAATAGAGGTCTGTGGTGTTGAAAGGGTTAAGTAATATATATATAAGATATGTAATCAAATCTGAACAATTAACAAAAAATATTATTTAATCCTTTGCACGCTAACGACAGATAAAATTACTTTTTCAAACAGTATAGAGCCAGATGAGATGGCACGTTCTGTGATCAGGCTCTATGCCGTTTGCTATTCGGATAGTGGAGCTGACACTTGGCTGAATAGCAAACAACATAGATCCTGATCAGACGCGGTGTTGCGCCGCGGCTGATCTGGATCTATGTTGTTTGCAAATGTGATTTTATTTACTCAGCAGGCAAAGGGTCAATCAGCAGTGGTGAAACATTCCACTTGCCCGCTCGCCATCGCTTCGTAGGGGTAGGTAGGATTGGTCAAGTAGCTAATATTAAAGAAACAACAGAGAAATCGGTCGCAGTAGGCGTCATTCATAATAAATTAATCAGAAAATTACATTTGGACCAGTTCATTTATCAAAATGGGTAATTTTGTCTAAAAAATAGTAATATTACTGGGAAGAAGTGCAGATCCTGCTGAGACGGCTCGTTATGAGGAGCAGGCTCATCTGGATCTACACTTTTTGTAAGCCTATTTAGGTCTGTAGTGTTGAAATGGTTACTGGTAAATAAATCTGCTGTAAAAAATGTAACAGATGAAAACAAACATTTTGTGCAAACCAATAGATATCCATGTTATATATCCACAAACAACAATAGTGTGGCGTCCGTGGTCCAGTGGTAGTGTGTCAGATTTGGAATCGAATGGTCCCGGGTATTAGGTACTATACGTACGTACCTACGTACCATATGTACCTACGTACTATACATACTATACGTACCTACATACTATACGTACGTACCTACGTACTATACGTACCTACATACTATACATATGTACGTACCATACGTACTATACGTACATACATACGTACCTACATACTATACGTACGTACCTACGTACTATACGTACCTACATACTATACGTACCATACGTACTATACATACGTACGTACCTACATACTATACATATGTACGTACCATACGTACTATGCATACTATACGTACGTACCTACATACTATACGTACCATACGTACTATACATACGTACGTACCTACATACTATACATATGTACGTACCATACGTACTATACGTACGTACATACCATACGTACGTACCTACATACCATATGTACCATACGTACATGCCTACATACTATACGTACGTACCTACATACTGTACGTACGTATAGTATGTACATACGTGTATAGTATGTACATACGTGTATAGTATGTACATGACCTCACCTCACCTCACCTCACCTCACCTCACATCACATCACATACATTACATACATACGTACATACGTACATACTTGTACATACATACATACATACGTACATGCAATAAATATGGTAAGATTGTGGGTGGTTTTCTTGATATAAACATTGTGCTATTTTGCTTGCAACAAAGCAATGATAGAAACTCAATAATTCACGATGTTACATTGTGCTTAGCTCACTGCCTGTTGCCTGACATATGACTGGCATTGTGCATCAAACATAAACTATTGAAGTTCATTTACCTGCAGAATGTTGAATAATTGGAAAAGGGATATTATAGATTGTATTGATGTGTGCATGTTTTACGTTTATTTATCATCGCTATCGGTTGCCCATATGAGCGACGCCTCCTGAAGAGATTAGCCATTTTAGATTTTTGAGTATAATGCAATGATACAGACAGAGAGAGACCCATTCCACTGGTTCTTTTATGTGCACGGTGTCCAGAACCGATACAAGACCTCGGTTTAAAGTCCCATCTGAAAGACTGTTAATTTTATTATGGTCAGACGGGTCTCAAAGATAAACAAGGAATAATAACACTTTTATCTATTTTCTCAAATTCTCTAAAATTAATTACAGAAAATTTCAAAGACCCCAAGAGAAACTTATATAAAGATTGAGTAAAATGTGCATAATTTTCTCGCACACCTACTGGCTAGGACACATGTTCCGGCTAGTATCCGTCCATGCGGAATTTCATTACCCTGCACATGAGCCCGTGTCTTTAACTCTCACGTGGTGTAGTGATATTGGTGCTTTAATAATGATATCATCTGGGAAACATTATTGTTACTAAATTCAAAAGCAGAAAATTATTTAATACATAAAACTGAAAAAATTTGAGTCAATATGTTATGTTATATTTCGGGTTTTACGCCTGCATCAGCACCATTTTGGGCTATATCGCTGGCGGGCAGTTTACCTAACAACACCTTTCCTGGGCAGGCTCCAACGGTTAACCAGTACTTGGGTGCACCAACCTCCGTAAGAAACTGCCAACTTTTTCATATAAATGAGACACGGTCTGAGCGGGGCTCGAACCCGTGACCATCAGTGATGATAGGTTACAGTGGTATACAAGTCAGCGACCTTAACCACTCGACCACGGAGGCGGACTCTTGAGTCAATAACATAACTATTGTCTATTTTGAACATAGCATTTTTGCCTACCAATTGGTCTATTTTATACTTACATGTAAGCACATTCACGATTCGGTGGGATCATTGGGATGAAATATCATTAAATTGTACGTGTCTGATAGATGTTTTCATAGTAATATGGGCATATTAAAGTTGATTAATGTTTAAACTTTATTTATTTTACAACGATTGCGAAGCAAGTTCTAACAACTTGGTTTAAACATATTTATTTTCTATCATGTACATGGTTATTTACAACAATTGAGATAAGGAATTGGACAGAAAGCTATACAGCTTCTAACAACTTATATTAATCACTCTCATTGGCGCGGATGAAAGCTCAAATGTGGTCATTCGTGTGGGAGGAAACCGGAGTACCCGGAGAAAACCCACCTGTACGATCTGGCGACGGCCGTACCATCTCACATACTTCCTGGTCCGAGGATCGAACATGGGTTGCATTAGTGAGAAGCAAACGTGCTAACCACAGCGCTAATCGGACAGCATTAAAGTTGGTCACAAATACATAATTACGTATGTAGCTCAGAGTGTATTTTTCGGGTGAACTTGTTTACACCAATTTGTGAGCGCTGCCGATCCAATGAAATCAGTGAAACAAAGATTGGTCCATCAGAAAGAAAGTCGAAAGTTTCCCGTTAGATTCACGGATTAACCGAAGCAATAAAGCGCTCGAACCCGTGACCATCAGTGATGATAGGTTACAGTGGTATACAAGTCAGCGACCTTAACCACTCGACCACAGAGGCGGACACCAATAACGAAATACAATAACAACTCTCCAAACCAGAACTAGAGCCATTTATATGTGAACATGGAATCAATAACACACGAGATGGCATGTCTACATAATGCACCAATTACAGACTTGAATGTAAATAATAGATGCAACAAAGTACCATCGTGGCAGTAGTAACCATTAAATTCTACCAGAACAAACAAACCATTATGCTCTCTATAAAACCACTTCTATCATTTCGACAAACAAGGAAACTTAAGGTTATTAATAATGGATTATCTCAAATAGGGTAGTTGTATTTGCAACGGGTAATAATACACATTAGAGACGGGTCAGATTTTCGACAATTAAAAGGGTGGTTTTAATCTTTTCAAAATCTGCCACTATTTCAATGCTCACTGTAGATTGGATTACGTATTCAAAGCAAGGATATGCAAAGAAACATTTGGAAACATGAAGTGAAATTTAATTAAATAGATCTACCAATACACATATTTTAGTTTCTCATTAATAAAATGTTCAGATAATTTTCGAAGATTTAAATTTGGATTGCTATCAAGGACATTACGATAAATACTTGAACAAAGATAAGGATATAACTGGATATTGAAAACTAACAGTTACAAGGTAATGCTAACTTTGGGAAAGAAAAATAACTGTTATTTTGTCAAAATATTCTTTTGATAATTTAAAGGGATGTACGCGGATGAAAGGAACAGTATAATATACTACTTATGATTGCTGTCGTCATGCTACATGATAAACTCACTTGTATCTCTTCTAACTGGCTTTAAAACACTGTCGTGACGTCATACATTTGTAATTGCAGTGAATTATTATTGATATTGGACAGCTGTCAAAAGGCCAGAGTATAATATTAAATCCTATGCGTACCTGTATGAAATTAACAATTTTAATTGGTAGGATCTTGTTATATAAGTGTGTGTTTTAAGTAAGATATAAGCCTCAAACGGATCCAATATGTAGAATATTGGTACTGTCTTCGGCGCTACGCTCCTCAAACAGTCCAATATTTTACATATTGGATTGTTTTCGGCTTATATCCTATACATAATATTTGTAGTGTATATTTTGAGGCCCCGACAGATTAATTTTATAACAACTTTATGTGAGTTTATATATACCATATTGATGTTAACAATTAAATGATTATCAATAACTCTGCCTGGGCCTCAATTTGTTACTAGTATCAACAGGTAATATAACAGTAAAACCCATGCATTGCTTTGACTTTTCGGTAATCTTGGTCGGTCCAATGTCTTTAAAGAAAATCACATAAAATATATTGTACACTGTAATTGTATCAAAGAAGTGTTGTGCATTCTAATTCTATGAGATTTAGAATCGTTAAATGTGTCGGAGTACTTTATTAAAAAAAAGAGAATAAAATCACAAATAATGCTTTAACCCATTCAACACCAAGTAACTCACATGGACTGGTCCATGATATTCACAAACCAATAAATGAATCAGAAAATCACATTTGGACAAGTTCATTTATCAAAATGGGTAATTATGTCTTAAAATAGTCATATCACTGGCAAAAAGTGTAGATCCTGATGAGCCGGCTCGTGACGAGCCGTCTCATCAGGATCTACACTTTTTGTAAGCCTATTTAGAGGTCTGTGGTGTTGAAAGGGTTAAATCTAACAATTGTTTTCATAATAATTGTGCTTGGTTCATCGGTTCAATGGCTTAATGCATTAAATAATGTCAACAGTTTTATTTTCCTGAGGACAAACAATGTTGATGATCTGTGCATTGTCGGGTCACAGAATAATGGGTTCAATCAGGATTAATCCATTATTATTCTTTTAGAACTCTATGTTTTGTCGGAAGGGTTTTGACAAAAGTATTGATTTGTGTGACTATTAATTTTTGATATACTTGCCAAAATCCTACCAAATCGAGCACTATGACGTTCACAGAATGATTACGACGTTCACATAAAGTTTTTAGACCAACATAAAGAAAATTTGACAAAGGTCCCATGCATACACCCTGACATTTCTCAATCATCGATACATGTTTTTTTCTTTTTATTGTGGTCAACAACCTTTCCCATACCATAATTACATTATTCATTTAACCCATTCAACACCAAGTAACTGACATGGACTGGTGCATGATATTTTCAGACCAATAAATTAATAAGACAATTACATTTGGACCAGTTCATTTATCAAAATGGGTAATTTTTGTCTAAAAATAGTAATATTACTAGCAAAAAGTGCAGATCCTGATGAGACGGCTCATTACGAGCCGGCTCATCTGGATCTACACTTTTTGTAAGCCTATTTAGAGGTCTGTAGTGTTGAAAGGGTTAAATGAAAGTTACATATTACCCTATTTATTGTCTCGTATTTCCGTACACACATATATGTCACTATGCAAATGCTATATTTTCATATTTTATTACAAAATGTCATTTTTGTAATTTGCGTTCCTTAACCCTTTACTTCATAGAGATTTAGGTTAATATACTATTATATCTCCATACAAACGACAGCCATTTAGCTATCATGCAGTGGATAAGTAGTCGCCATATCTATCCCACCAATATATATTACTGGGACTACATGAGATTCTGGCCTTTATTATGAACATTGGTTTGACTACTACATTGTCAATGTATGTGGTATTGGTAATGGTGTCAGGAGGTGTTTCTATGAGGGAAGGAGTTAAAATACAGTAACAGTTCTGTTCATAGTCTGTGTAAAGTTTTTACGTTTATTTATCGTCACTACCGGTTGCCCATATGAGCGACTGAAGACAAAAGTCATAAATCAAATATTGTCCTTTCTTTGATGTAACCAGTGCAGTGAGTACTACAGTGATTCTTCCATATATTTGCTAGATAATCAGTACTGTCTGTCTGTCTGTCTGTCTGTCTGTCTGTCTGTCTGTCTGTCTGTCTGTCTGTCTGTCTGTCTGTCTGTCTGTCTGTCTTGTCTGTCTGATAACTCAAATTGTGGATACATTTTGATGTTTCTCGTTCAGTATATACTAGGGATGGCAATGAATAGCGATTTTGGTAATCGAATATTCGGTCGGGAAGGTATTCGAATATTCGATAGAATTGTATCAAAAACTCAAAATCACTCAAATTCTTATAAAAATTCAGTAAACGTCATCTTCCTGTAAGGCCATGCACATATTATGACGACGACTTGTTCAGTTATTGTTATCGGCCACTGTACATTCATGGGCGTTTTCACAAATGAAACCATTGTCACTTGAACTGCTTTCCGTTGAAAGGTGTTTGTTTTTCAAATGATTATTCAGATTGATGTTATTATTTGTAAATCCAATTTGCATAGATTACACCTAGCAGTTTTCTTATTCTCAGAGTGATTGAAGTCTTTCCAAACGTTTGACTGAGCAGGCAGCATTTTGAGGACAATATTTATTTAAGTTTATTTAACGTCGCTACCGGTTGCCCATTTGAGCGACTGACAGTTTAACAGCACCTTTCCTGGGCTTCAGAGGTTAACCAGTACTTGGTGCACATACCTCCATAAGAAACTGCTAACTTGTTCATATAAATGAGACGCGGCCTGAGCGTGGCTCAAACCCTTAATCATCATAAAAATGTTGTTGCAAAGTGTCTGTAATATTTCATTCTCTGTCTAGACAGTTTTGACATCATAATTAAACACTACCTACCTAAACACCTACTGTAATTATCCATTACATGGCAAAGTGTCAATTAACACCTGCCATGGATGTGACCACAACATGTTTTATTCACACATCCTGGGGCGATTTATTTTGTATTGGAAGGTTTTATGATGGTTTCAAAAGAAACAAAGTATCTGATTTTATGACAGTTTATTTCATTTTTGCAAATATAATATTTGTTCTGAATATTCGAATACTGGAATAATCTTGGACGTCCGAGCGAATATTCGTTGACATCCTTAGTATATAGAGAGTTGGTTCAGGCGGAAGTGATTCGATTTTGGGAGAAATCGACCAAGGCATGACATTTTTGTGGTCAAGGCTGTCATGTGATTTGATTTTGGGAGAAATCTGTCATGGCATGACTTTTTTGTGGTCAAGGCTGTCATGTGATTTGATTTTGGGAGAAATCTGTCATGGCATGACTTTTTTGTGGTCAAGGCTGTCATGTGATTCAATTTTGGGAGAAATCGGTCATGGCATGACTTTTTGGTGGTGAAGGCGCCCAGCCTAGTTTTAGCCTCGGTAGGTTAGACTCTTAACAAGGAAGCAACACTGAAACATACATACGTTAGGTAAACATATACAATTATATTAACTTTCTCTTTTATTTCATTTTCAGCAATACCTCATGAATATCATATGACAAGGCCACAATGGTTCACTGATACCATACAACTACATCGATACCGATATCAAAACCACACATGAAAATTCCGTTATACTATGCTGGGGACCAACTTGTACGGTCCTGTAGACTCTGATAGTACACAGACAGTTGTCATATGGTTAAAATCTAGCACATTTTTTATGTAAAACTACGACTTGTAAAATGCGAGAAAGTGCTGAAACAATGGCTGAGAATGTTCTTGTGCCCCCATCATTCAAACTGGAAAGGGAGGTTACTCTAATGCCAAATGAGTTCAGAGAACGACTGTCGGCGAAACACAAGAATCGTAAATCAAGCGCAGAAATGTCAGCTGCGAGGATAAGTCGTTCATCCAAACATTCCACCAGCAAGCTGAGATACTCCATGGAAAATAGTTACACTTCGTATCATGCTACTGACTCTGAAGGCAGTGGAAGTCCACAAACCGAGGCTCACTATGTCAAAACTATGACAGCTCCTAGGCAGCTCCAAGACAGTATGACTTCACCACATAACAGTTTCTTGCGTGATAAACACAAAACTCTAGTGGAACACCATTACGGAGCGGATCACGAGGAATTACAAAGTACTTCTAGTCATCTTGAGCTAACTGGTGATGTTAAATTCATGTTGGATAATGCATATGCAAATATTGAATCAGATGGCGGATTTTCTGTGAGAACTCCGCCTCAAAATATGCAAATTAGGGATCTAATTATTCCGCTGGACGACTGGAATAACAACAAGGAAACCATTCGAGAAAAGAAGTACACCGTCCTACCATCAATTCGAAACAAAAGATCCACAAGTTCCGAAGAAACTGAAAACATTGCATTATCCAACAGAAGTTCGTCTGGATATTCAGTCAACAATCAATTAGACTTTTTCAGAGACAAAATCGAGGAAGATGCCGATTTCTTTGCAGATTTTAGAGTTAACACTACCAAAGTAGCACCGACTCCACGACAAGACCCCTTACCACCCATACAACAACGTATCGCAAAGGACAGCAAATCTAAGCAGAACAGTCCAAATCAGAGGTCAAGTTACTCATCGAATACATTTTCAGAGATGAGAGAAAACAACGAACATCTATTGTGATATCCGCATTGAAATATTATATGCTCAACATCTATGAATTCTGCACACTGTTGTTTGTTTATTGTCCTGGTGGAACATCATTGTATAAATCTAGCATAAGGTATAGGATTGTCAAATTAGTCCGCCTCCATGGTCGAGTGGTTATGGTCGCCGACTTGTATACTACTGTAACCTATCATCACTGATGGTCACGGGTTCGAGCCTAGCTCAGACCATGTCTCTTTATATGAAAAAGTTGGCAGTTTCTTACTGAGGTTGGTGCACCAGGTACTGGTTAACTGCTGGAGCCTGTCCAGGAAAGGTGTTGTTAGGTAAACTGCCCGTCGCTCAAATGAGCAATCGGTTGCGACGTTAAATGAACTTAAATTTTAAAAAAAGATTATCAAATCTGCTGGCAGTTACAGGATATACAGTCAAACCTGTGTTAGTGGTCACCTCTATTAAGCAGCCAACCTGTTTTAAGCAGCCAGTTTCCAGATTACCAATATGTTGTTTTATTATACATTTGACCTCTATTAAGCAGCCACCTGTGCTAAGCAGCCAGTTTCTGTGACTCTGGTTGGCTGTTTAAGATAGGTTGGACTGTATACCAGAGATGAAGCAAGAGGGTGATGTGGGAGAATTAGTCCGTCTAAGCTGCATCTATTCTCCCCAATATTGATATCAGGGAGAAGAGTTTACATATAAAACACATGGAGGATATGCGGCTGAGAACAACCTTCCCCTTGTACACTCATATTCAATATATTTATTGCATTAAATACGACAAACAATACATATTAAAACAAAGTACAATGGAAAGACATGGATACATCTTCATAAGAGCATTTTGTAGTTTAGTTTCTGAAAGAATGCTGTTAAATTTCTTGCTAAATTTGCGTAATATATAAATTTGCACAAGTTATTGAACACATTTTCCTACTAGTCTTTCCCAATCTTCTCCCCATTTATACCTACCATAATCTAGATGATCATATGCAAAAGAATAGTGCACACAGTTCTCAAGTGTAGCTAGATACAGTGCCCAATCACAATCTATGTTGGCTCGTAATATACATATAGCTTATGCCTCGAATACTCAAATATAATGTAACTGAATTATTGGTTATATGTGCTCAAGCTTACTGATCATACCACTTATGTGCTAAAGCTTACTGATCATACCACTTATGTGCTAAAGCTTACTGATCATACCACTGATGTGCTAAAGCTTACTGATCATACGACTGATGTGCTCAAGCTTACTGATCATACAACTGATGTGCTCAAGCTTACTGATCATACAACTGATGTGCTCAAGCTTACTGAACATACCACTGATGTGCTAAAGCTTACTGATCATACCACTGATGTGCTAAAGCTTACTGATCATACGACTGATGTGCTAAAGCTTACTGATCATATCACTGATGTGCTAACGCTTACTGATCATACCACTGATGTGCTAAAGCTTACTGATCATACGACTGATGTGCTAAAGCTTACTGATCATACAACTGATGTGCTCAAGCTTACTGATCATACGACTGATGTGCTAAAGCTTACTGATCATATCACTGATGTGCTAAAGCTTATTGATCATATCACTGATGTGCTAAAGCTTACTGATCATATGACTGATGTGCTAAAGCTTACTGATCATACAACTGATGTGCTCAAGCTTACTGATCATACGACTGATGTGCTCAAGCTTACTGAACATACCACTGATGTGCTAAAGCTTACTGATCATACCACTGATGTGCTAAAGCTTACTGATCATACGACTGATGTGCTAAAGCTTACTGATCATACGACTGATGTGCTAAAGCTTACTGATCATATCACTGATGTGCTAAAGCTTACTGATCATACCACTGATGTGCTCAAGCTTACAGATCATACGACAGATGTGCTCAAGCTTACAGATCATACGACTGATGTGCTCAAGCTTACTGATCATACGACTGATGTGCTAAAGCTTACTGATCATACGACTGATGTGCTCAAGCTTACTGATCATACGACAGAGGTGCTCAAGCTTACTGATCATATGACTGATGTGCTCAAGCTTACTGATCATACAACTGATGTGCTAAAGCTTACTTATCATACGACTGATGTGCTCAAGATAACTGATCATATAACTGAGGAATAAAGAAATGCATATACTAGAAGTTTTAATTTATAATAATTTATTGACAGTTAATGAGTTATTCCCAACGACATCAATAATCATTGCATGTTGATTGGTCAACAATTTTATGCATGCACCGTATGTTTTGCTGTGCACACTGTACACACTATATCCACTAAGTTACACTGGAAAGCTGAAAGGGCTATAAAAACATATGTTGCTCAATAGAGTTAACCGTTGACACAAGTTTGAGTGTACATTGCAAAATATGAAAGCTCTGTGCATTGTTATATGTTATATTTCGGGTTTTACGCCTGCATCAGCACCATTTTGGGCTATATCGCCGACGGGCAGTTTACCTAACAACACCTTTCCTGGGCAGGCTCCAGCGGTTAACCAGTACTTGGGTGCACCAACCTCCGTAAGAAACTGCCAACTTTTTTTATATAAATGAGACACGGTCTGAGCGGGGCTCGAACCCGTGACCATCAGTGATGATAGGTTACAGTGGTATACAAGTCAGCAAGCGACCTTAACCACTCGACCACGGAGGCGGACGTTCTCTGTGCATTGTGGTTTCTGAGAAGATTTGCTTTGCCAATATATGTCTATGTAAACTATGTGACCTTTACTGTGGGGTCAATTATGACAGCAGGATCACTCTATTTGAGTAAACTTACTAGTGGTCCACTTGTTGATGCCACATGCAAAATATCAAAGCCTGGATACTGTGGTTTCTGAGAAAATGATTTTTACTGTGCACGTCAATGTAAATTATGTGACCCTACTGTGGGGTTAAATATGACCACAGAATCACAATTTTTTCAAACTTAGTAGAGATTCGCTAGATAATGCTACATGCCAAGTATTCAAGATCTAGGCATTAAAAAAAAAAAAGATCTGGAAATTGTGGTTTCTGAGAAGATGAGTTTTACTATATCAGCTTATGTGACTATGTGACCCCTACCATGGGTCAAATATGATCCCAGGTTCATCATTTGAGCAAACTATGTAGTGGTCCAATAGTTGATGCTACATGCAAAGTATCAAAGCCCTGGACATTGTGGATTCTCAGAAGAAGACTTTTTTAATTTAAATTTGAGTTTTACTATAGATGTCTATGTACACTATGTGACCCTACTCTGTGGTCAATGAATGACACAGGGGTCACAATTTGAGCAAACTCAGTATTGGTCCACAAGATGATGGTACATGCAAAATATCAATGATCTGTGCATTGTGGTTTATGTAAATATAGTAAACAAGCTTCCCAACCACTGGCAACCATATTTTCTGATGAATCGGTACGGCTTAAACAAACTTTAGAGACTATCATCTAAGAATGTGTCTAACAAATTTCATCACATTCGTGCCAGTAATTTTGGAGACAACAATTCTTGAAATATTGGCACTCATTTGACCTAGTGATCTAGTTTTTAAGATTTAAAAAATGTTGGCACTCATTTGACCTAGTGACCTAGTTTTAAGATTTTAAAAATGTTGGCACTCATTTGACCTAGTGACCTAAGTTTTAAGACAAAAATGACCTAATTTGAGTATTCTTGAAAGCTGACCACCTGATGATCATTGCTAGGAAGCCTCGTGATGATTGGACCAATAGAAAAGGGGTATATATATAACCATGACAATTGTATGCATGTTGTACAAATGGAGTTACCAACTAGGGGCCTCAAAATGAAACTTGCACTTGCACTACGTGAACTTTGCACGTAAAAGAACCAGAGGAGACTCTGGAATGGGTCTCTGTCTGTATCATTGCTCTATCCTCCAAAATCTAAATTGACTAATCTCTTCAGGAGACGTCGCTCATATGGGCAACCGGCAGCGACGATAAATAAACGTAAAACACACACACAAAATGAAAACAAAGGAACACCACTTGTATTTATGCAAACGAATGAAGCAAGGAAAAAATGTGTTACCTTATAATGAAGTCGACTTTGTTGTTGGCGATGGTGACTGTGACGGGAGGTAGATTATCCAATGATTCACTATGGCTCTCTACAGTTGCTCTGTAAGATACACCAAACAATACAGTGTACATATATAACAAACTGGTCCAATATGCAATTGTATTAGAGCATACAAATTTATTTTAGCTCGATTGTGAAACAAGTTCTTATAACTTATATTAATCTCTCTCGAGATCTCATTCCTGATGGAATCCATCGCCACGAGGGAGAGAGAAGAGGCAATGTGGAATTTAAATGCCTTGCCTAAGGACACAATCGTAACTGCTCCAGCGGGGCTCGAACTCCAGGCCTTTCGCACCTGAAGCGAACGCGCTACCATTGCGCTATCACGACTTCCACAATTGTATTAGAGTATGGATAAACTTGAAGAAAGTAGGGACAGGTCTATTATTTGATGCACCTAGAAACTGACAAACAATTCTTTGGATAGCTTTGCACAACTAATACAGTCTGGGTTTACACACAATAAAGGGACCTAACTCTTGCATGTACAACTAATACAGTCTGGATTTGAACACAATAAAGGGACCTAACTCTTGCATGCACAACTAATAGTCTGGATTTGCACACAATAAAGAGACCTAACTCTTGCATGCACAACTAATAGTCTGGATTTGCACACAATAAAGGACCTAACTCTTGCATGCACAACTAATACAGTCTGGATTTGCACACAATAAAGGACCTAACTCTTGCATGCACAACTAATACAGTCTGGATTTGCACACAATAAAGGACCTAACTCTTGCATGCACAACTAATACAGTCTGGGTTTACACACAATAAAGGGACCTAACTCTTGCATGCACAACTAATAGTCTGGATTTGCACACAAAGGACCTAACTCTTGCTTAGTATTTATACAAATTTATTTTAGCTCGATTGTGAAACAAGTTATTACAACTTATATTTATCACTCTCGAGACCTCATTCCTGATGGAATCCATCGCCACGAGGGAGAGAGAAGAGGCAACGTGGAATTTAAATGCCTTGCCTAAGGGCACAATCATAACGGCTCCAGCGGGGCTCAAACTCCGGACCTTTCACACCTGAAGTGAACGCGCATCCACTGAGCTATCACGACTTCCACTCTTGCATGCACAACTATTAAAGTAAGGATATACAGAAAAAAGGGTACCTAACTCCCTCATGCACAGCAATGCAGTCTATATCTACATAAAATAAAGGGACCTAACATCCTCAATTACAACAAATGCAGTTTAGATTCGCACACAATAAAGGGAGCTAACTCTCACATGCATAACTAATGAAGTCCGGATTTGAACAAATTAATGGGACCTAACTCTCCCACCCGGAATAAATACAGTCTGGGTTTGTGCACAATAAAGTCACACAATTCATGCAAATCTAATAGCGTTCACACAATAAATTAATAACTCTCCCGCGAACAACCAATGTCTCAAACTTACCGTAAAGCATTTTTCAGTATTTCAACAAGAATATAGTCCAAGGGAGGAGGTATGTAGGGGAATGTCGCATTCACATGTCCCAGAACACGTATATCGGGTGCGACGCCAAACTTGTCATCACAAACAGCCCTGAAACCAAAAACAAATCAGCTTACAAAACTTTTTAAAAATTCATGTATAAAATGAAAGAGTGTAATAGACATGCTAAAGCAACAATGAAACATTTTTTAACATAAATTTGCTCCAAACAATTAAAGTCATTTGCTACTCAGTCGGAACAATTAAAGTCATTCGCTACTCAGTCTGAACAATTAAAATCATTCGCTACTCAGTCTGAACAATTAAAATCATTCGCTACTCGGTCGGAACAATTAAAATCATTCGCTACTCAGTCTGAACAATTAAAATCATTCGCTACTCAGTCTGAACAATTAAAATCATTCGCTACTCAGTCTGAACAATTAAAATCATTCGCTACTTGGTCTGAACAATTAAAATCATTCGCTACTCAGTCGGAACAATTAAAATCATTCGCTACTCAGTCGGAACAATTAAAGTCATTCGCTACTCAGTCGGAACAATTAAAATCATTCGCTACTCAGTCTGAACAATTAAAATCATTCGCTACTCAGTCTGAACAATTAAAATCATTCGCTACTCAGTCAGAACAATTAAAATCATTCGCTACTCAGTCTGAACAATTAAAATCATTCGCTACTCAGTCTGAACAATTAAAATCATTCGCTACTCAGTCTGAACAATTAAAATCATTCGCTACTCAGTCTGAACAATTAAAATCATTCGCTACTCAGTCGGAACAATTAAAATCATTCGTTTCTCAGTCGGAACAATTAAAATCATTCGCTACTCTGTTTACTGTAACGGTACTAAGGCATTAGCACCGTGTGATGTTAAAACAGATGTATGTTCATTTGGAGATTTAAGAGTCCAACCAATAGATATGGTCATATAGCAACTTTCTAGAGATAAGCAGGAGGAAGAACATAGATGCCTTTCTTGGTATTGTAGAAGTCATTGGGTGGGCTTCCAGGTAGGTTGCCCATATCAGCGACGCCTCCTGAAGAGATTAGTCATTTTAGATTTTGAAGGATAGTGCAATGATACAGACAGAGACTCATTCCAGAGTCTCCTCTGGTTCTTTTACGTGCACGGTGTAAAGCACCGACACGAGACCTCGCATTCAACGCTGGTTATCGGAACAGTGAACGCTCTTGCATCGTGCTGTAATACACACTTTTCATAGGCAATGTAAGTGTGTGCTTTGTTTATTATAGTTGTATCACCCATATTGAAAGAGCCAGCCATTTCTGACTATGCGACACCTCTTATAAACATCAGTATTTCCCGAATCCTACCCTTGCAGGCCTGGTGCCGAACAATCAGTAACCATTATTGGCAGCTCACCAATCAGCCATATTCCAATGAACATATGCCAAGGTTCGAACCATCGACCTCCCGCTCCATAGGCAGACGCCATAACGACTAGGTCACGGAGACGGTAATGTACGATAACCTGCACATATCGTATATGACAATGTGATGCAAACAAAACAAGCAAGCTCCGAGATGCTACAAATGTTATTCCAATTCATTGGGAAATGAACCCAATTGATATAAATACATCCGGACTGTATGTAACATGTAGTATGACATTATATCCCATTTATCCAAATCTTAGAGAGAATAGTCAGAAGGAAAAGAATGCTCGACTATTGGATGCAGACAGGAATATTCCAGGCAATAACAGGCACATCATACGCTTACTTAGAAACAGCCTCACAGTAAACATATTCTAAGGATAATTAGTTCATACAAATTTATTTTAGGTTGATTGCGAAACAAGTTCTTTCAACTTATATTAACCACTCTCGATGGAATCCATCACCACGAGGGAGAGAGAAGAGGCAACGTGGAATTTATATGCCTTGCCTAAGGGGACAATCGTAACGGCTCCAGCGGGACTCAAACTCCGGACCTTTCACACCTGAAGCAAACGCGATATCACGACTTCCACTATATAGCGGATAATTCAAACTCATAATTATTGTCTCATATTTCCAATGTATTGTTCAACAATAATTTAATTGAATGTTGCCAAATGATTACCTCCCTTTATTCACAAAATCAATAATAACTTATTAAAGAGCGGTTTACTTTTTTTTTTTTTTTTACGTTTATTTATCGTCGCTACCGGTTGTCCATATGAGCGACGCCTCCTGAAGAGATTAGTTATTTTAGATTTTGGAGGATAGTGCATGATACAGACAGAGACCCATTCCAGAATCTCCTCTGGTTCTTTACGTGCACGGTGTAAACACCGACACGAGACCTCGGTTTTACGTCCCATCTGAAAGACTGTTCATTTTATTAGCGTCAGACGGGGGATCGAACCTGCGATCCCTGGATTACCAGTCCAGCGTGTTACCACTGGACTACATATCCGTCTGTAGTGGTTTACTAATGTCAACAGTAGAATATATTGTATATGACTTTGAACAGAAAAACAACTGCGACTATTTTGGCGCCAATGTCGCCATTCGGTCATTAGTGCCATGTCGTTAATGTCACCGTCAGTTGAGTACATGTATGTAGGGTAGCGCATTGTACGGCATTTATGTGTTACGTTTATAACCACGACATATAAACAAGATAAGAATCATGGTAGTTAAATGTTTTAGAATGCCGAAGTAGACATACATCCACAATCATACAAGTATATCGGAAATTTGGCATCAAAGTATTTAAGGAGACTAAAATATTGACTAGATTTTGTTTCTATCTCATGTGGAAATTATTGTTGAATGGTATGACAGTCATATACATCTTGACTTACATCTATTTCAAGTAATGACGACATACTGGCATATAATGTTTTTGTTTCGCTGACGACTGCTAGTTTACATAAATTTTAGCTTAAAGCGACATTACATGGCAAAAAGCACTAAAAATGCATTTTTTACGTATAAATAGCATTGCTACTTCTAATTCTTCCAAATAATGTGAACACTATTTCAATCAATAGACAGTGTCTACAAACTCTGAAATGAGAAAGTAGGATTTCGCATAACGGTCATCCAAGCTCCTGAATTGACTTTTGTCTATACTAAACATGTGATACTGTCAGTTATATATAATTTAAATCAGATTAGTCTAAAAATGGGTGATATGATAGTAATTCTGTACCATAAATCTTTTTATTCAGGATACATGCATTGTATTACGCATGGATGTTGACCCTATTTACATTATTTTGTTATGTCAACAAACGTCGTATACGACAATTGTTTATTAGTTGGAATACTCAGATTCTGTGGCAATATTTGGAAACAAATTATACCACATAATAGGAAACTACATTCTGTAGTTGCAAATTGCAAAATAGGTTGTTCTAAAATGAGATTAATCTCTATAAAGACCTCATTCCCCATAGGATTCATCGCCATGGGGATGCAGCAATGTGGATATAAATGTCTCGCCTTAGAAGACAATCAAGTGTCACTTTCAGCCAGGATCAATTTAATTTAAACAAGTATAAATAGTATGTACATACATGTAGGATTGAGGAGAAAGCAACCTGCTTGTATGGTTACCTCTTTCCTAGGATCATCCGGATCAATTTGGTTTCTATGTGTTAGAAGCCATGTGTAGGATGATGTGGTTTCAGATGGCTGCTTCATGTCAAAATCACATTACGAGACAGATAAAAACTGCTATCCCAACAATAGGCAACATCAACACTATGCTGAGTACACATTATGCCGAGTACACACTATGCCGAGTACACATTATGCCAAGTACACAATATGCCGAGTACACACTATGCCGAGAACACACTATGCCGTGTACACACTATGCCAAGTACACATTATGCCGAGTACATACTATGCCGAGTACACACTATGCCAAGTACACACTATGCCGAGTACACACTATGCCGAGTACACACTATGCAGAGTACACACTATGCCGAGAACACACTATGCCAAGTACACACTATGCCAAGTACACACTATGCCGAGTACACACTATGCCAAGTACACACTATGCCAAGTACACATTATGCCGAGTACACACTATGCCATGTACACACTATGCCAAGTACACACTATGCCGAGAACACACTATGCCAAGTACACATTATGCCGAGTACACACTATGCCGAGTAGACATTATGCCGAGTACACACTATGCCGAGTACACACTATGCTAAGTACACATTATGCCGTGTACATACCATGACGTGTACATACCATGACGTGCACAAACTATGACAAGTACACCACACTATGCCAAGTACACACTATGCCGAGTACACACTATGCTAAGTACACATTATGCCGTGTACATACCATGACATGTACAAACTATGACGAGTACACCTCACTATGCCGAGAACACACTATGCTAAGTACACATTATGCCGAGTAGTCAGTACACACTATGCTAAGTACACATTATGCCGTGTACACACCATGACATGTACAAACTATGATGAGTACACCACACTATGCCGAGTACACACTATGCCGAGTACACACTATGCCGAGTACACACTATGCCGAGTACACACTATGCCATGTGCATACTATGCTGTTTACACACTATGCCAAGTACACACTATGCCATGTACACACTATGCCATGTACACACTATGCCATGCACACACTATGCCGTGTACACACACTATGCTGAGTACAATAGCAGTCCTTACTCTGAGATTAGTCGAAGCTAACACAAGAGTTGTCAGAAATGAACAGAAATCAATTTTATGTTAATTTACATTTGAGACACACATCCAATAATGGAATATTTCATAAGTTTGAAAGCTTGTTCATGTTGCGATAGATTACACGCTTACCTCATGAATTCGCCCTTCTTTTCAATAAGTTTGCTGGGTGAAAAATTCACATTGATGATCCCAACATGGTTTGGCTGTAATACAACACATTATCTAGCACACGTCCAATCAGCACCTTTCTTAGAAAGGTCAATTCACAAAAACAGTCATATTTTACATTCTAATAGTTTTCATTGGTCAATACTTCAATGTTTAACATAATACACAATCGATAGAGAAATTGGAATATTAAATATGTATTAACTTTGAAAGGACTGTCGTCAAATATGCAAGATCTCAATGAATACCAACCAAAATCCTAATACAGTCAAACCTGTCTTAAGCAGCCAGCCAAGGGAATCTCAGAAAGTGGCTGCTTAGCACAGGTGGCTGCTTAATAGAGGTCAAATGAATAATAAAACAACATATAGGGAATCTGGAAACTGGCTGCCTTAATACAAACTGGCTGTTTAATAGAGGTGACCACTAATGCAGGTTTGACTGTTTACATTAAATGAAGATTTCTTTCTTGATAAATAACTTTGACCTTTCCATATGGGAGGAAGATGAAGGGAGTGGTGGCACCAAACGATAGTGTATACATGTAGATATCAGTACCTTTGCTTCATATGTTTTTCTAACCTTAGGTGCTTGTATTTCATATATCAGTCAATGGATTGATATTTCATCATTTGAGAATAAATAGATTATACGAAATACAAAGATGTTTCTATTTAGGTTATTTAAACATTGTTATAAATATGGATGAAAAACTGGTAACAATTTATTTATTTGTTGAGGTCTAAAATTTATGCATTTTTTCTTGTATGTATGTATGTTCCATTAATGTCAAACCCCTTGCGGGGACGTAGACATGTTTTCCTGGGCGGTTAACCAGTACTAAGCAATGTGTGAGAGGTTCCTTGCTCAATGACACTACATACGTGGCCTGACTGAGTATTGAACCCGGGACTGTTCAATTCCAAATCAGATGCTCTACCACTGGACCACCGATGCCACACCGATGAAGTCATTTTATTTTTATTGTCGGCTATATCAGTTCAAAAATAATCAGGTAGAAAATAAGTGCAAAATTCACGTTTTTCAGTCCGAAAAATTAGCATTTTTGTTTTCTTATATTTAAGCTTCTTCTGTAACTTGATACAACAAATTTTATGTGTTTTACGTTTATTTATCGTCGCTACCGGTTGCCCATATGAGCGACGCCTCCTGAAGAGATTAGTCATTTTAGATTTTTGGAGGATAGTGCAATGATACAGACAGAGATCCATTCCAGAGTCTCCTCTGGTTCTTTTACTAGCACAGTGTAAAGCACCGACACGATACCTCAGTTTAAAGTCCCATCTGAAAGACTGTTAATTTTATTAGGGTCAGACGGTGGATCGAACCTGAGATCCCTGGATTACCAGTCTAGCGTGTTAACCAGTGAGCTACAGATCCGTCTAACGAATTTTATCAGACCGCGTCTCTTTATAAAAAAAAGTAGGCAGTTTCTTATGAAGTTTGTTGCACCAAGTACTGGTTAACCACTGGAGTATGCCCAGTAAAGGTGTTGTTAGGTTAACTGCCCGTCGCTCAAATGGGAAACTGGTAGCGAAAATTATGTTATATTTATATGTTATATTTCGGGTTTTACGCCTGCATCAGCACCATTTCTGGCTATATCGCCGGCAGGCAGTTTACCTAACAACACCTTTCCTGGGCAGGCTCCAAGCAGTCAACCAGTACTTGGGTGCACCAACCTCCGTAAGAAACTGCCAACTTTTTCATATAAATGAGACACGGCCCGATAGCGAAAATTAAAAACAATCTTTCAAATGAAAAACTGTATATACCTGGCCTTAAGTGAACATTTATTCTAAACAATTATTAATCAACTTATGGTGGACTCATTTATTTATGTTCATAATAATGAAAATGTAAACTTAATAAAAAATGCAGTGAAAATCAGATGTGCCTGACGGGTCCACAGAACACATGTTACATAAATAATTATTGTGCCTATCGATCATCGAATTGACTTGTTCTAATTTCAAAATAAATATTACAATATAATACTGTAAGTACTTGGTGAAAGTTACGCATTCCAAAAGTTCAATTGTTCTTTAACCCTTTCAACCCCACAGGCCTCTAAATAGGCTTATGAAAAATGTAGATCCAGATGAGCCGGCTCGTGACGAGCCGTCTCATCAGGAGCTGCACTATTTTGCCAGTAATAATTATTACTATTTTTAGATAAAATTACCCATTTTGATAAATGAACTGGTCCAAAGGTAATTTTCTTATTAATTTATTGGTCTGAAAATATCATGGACCAGTCCATGTCAGTTACTTGGGGTTGAAAGGGTTAATACAGTACCACTATTAACAGTGTTCACAAAATGTCTGTTTTTTTATTGTAAGGCAAAAATACATTATCGAGCAAAGGTAGTGATATATGATCAGTTGTATACATACTTTCAGTACAGTTGTGCCAAATATGACCAAACGTCGAAACTTAGACTAACAATACCACTGAAAGTGACTAATACTTCAGCAAAACCCGAGATGACTCTCTCAGCCCTCAGACCACATACGATAAATTGACATGTTGTCAGTTGAAAAGTTTCAACTTTATTTATTTTACAACGATTGCGAAGCAAGTTCTAACAACTTATATTAATCACTTTCGTTGGTGCGGATGAAAGCGTATATGTGGTCATTCGTGTGGGAGGAAACCGGAGTATGCGGCGAAAACCCACATGTCCGATCTGGCGACTACCGTACCATCTCACATACTTCCCGGTCTGGGGATCGAACCAGGGTTGCATTGATGAGAAGCGAGCGCACTTGAGTATGCCTATGATCTTCAGATGATGAATATTTACGCCAATTTATGCCAAAACTGATGAAGCGTTTTAAAGAGATATGGAGAGAACACTCAATATTGTGCATAATTGACCTGTGTGACCTTCAACTGATCGAGCTGAATATTTCGTTGCACACATTGATTCAATATGGTGAACATTAAATTTTATTGAAAAACCCTCAAATTATTCTGAATATAATGCTTGACTATAATCCGTAACAGAATTTGCTGGACTTTGTATTATTATTTTATTAGAGTGAAAATATGACTTTTTTTACAGTAGACAACAATCCTTTTGAAGCAGTTTCAATACAGTGAAATGATATCAGCACGAGATTGTCATGGAAAATAGACAGAGACATGGTTTCAACGTCCAAGCACAAGATTGTCATGGAAAATAGACAACCAGAGACAAATATGAAATGGTTTAAAGTATATTCTAACATGGCTCGGCATTTTGTCTGTATATGCAAACAAGGTATTTATCATGTTTAAATCTGCAATAAAACGTGAGTGACTTCAACCGTTACGCACTCTAAATAATAACACCCCACTATTAATGCGCTTTTTAGATATTTTTGTCATTTTAGAATCGAAATAATTTCTGTTTTTGCGTTATTTATAGTAGAATAAAACATGGTTTGTCGTTCTGAGTGCCGGAATTAATCACTTGGGCCTACTACCTCTGCGTGGTGAATTCCTATGCGTCAGAACTCCAAACCATGTTTTATTCACTAATAAACCTAAAATATTATTTCTTAAAAAACGAATAATTCAAAGAACAGTAGAACAGGTGAGTTACCAGAGAGTCCGTGGAAAACTGCAAACATGTTTCAAGGTCACGGCTTATTCATGTGAAGTACACACATTTCTTAAAATCATGTGAAGTACACACATTTCTTAAAATGTTCATCAAAATGTCACAATTCCCCTCAAACCTGTGACTTTTCCTGCTTTATTCGATATAAATATCTTAAATGTGCACCAGTTTGGAACGACAGGTGTTTGTTCCTCTTTGCCTCTAGAAATGGTTCACATGCACGACAGCTCAATAACAGTAGGTTTGCACATTGTCGACGTCCAACCTCCCACATTTTAAGTTACGGATGAATATCTTCCAACGAAAGTACAAGATTATTATACAGGTTTTTTGTTTTCTTAAACGACAGTGCAGAAATCGAAATATGACACGACGGTTCATAGAACTAACCCTCACCCAAGCTTTCATCAAAATATATACATTAGGGTGAGGATGATTTTTCAAAAACTACATACATTTTTCTTTAATAATTTATGTACCCATGATGCAATTATATCTGCGTACCGGTATATAAATATGTTTATTATTTCCAAAAATGCTACAAGTTTCTGGAAATAAAAACCATGTCTCGTTATTTTGTTGTTTGTTTGTTGGTATAATATGTTTCTTTGCTTTGTATTTACAAGAAGACAAAATGTGTGTTCAAATCATTGGCTGAATGACGGCACAGCAACAAGATAGCTTCCAATTGTTCTAAACTTTATTTACTTTGCAACGATTACGAAACAAGCTTTAACTTATATAAATAATCACGCTTGTTGATTTGGACAAGAGCGTATGTGGTCATTCAAGTGAGAGGAAGCCGGCGTACCTGGAGAAAACCCACCTGTCCGATTTGGCAACCGCTTTTTTTTCAATCAATTATTTCTCATAGTTACAATCTCCTGGAGTTTCATTTAATTTCAAATACATATACTGAACCAAGCAGCATTGCAATCAATAACATGGATACTATTTAAGAAAGTAACCGTAATTTAAAATTGGCAAAATCATCAGTTATAATACATACATTATGACATCATAAACTGCAGATCGTCAGGTGAAAAATTGTAAACTACCTGTTGCTGTTCCTTAATGATGCCATAATTAATCAGGAGGAAGGAAAATTCCATGTAGCAATCTACTCTGTAGTGGTCTACTTACAGCGTGTGTTCTACTTACATGAAGTTAAATCAGGGTGGGACATGTGTTTCCATATTTTGTGTCTAAAATCTCAGAAAACCGGTTTTAACCCTTTCAACACTACAGGCCTCTAAATAGACTTACAAAAAGTGTAGATCCAGATGAGCCGGCTCATCACACATCAGGATCTGCACTTTTTGCCAGTAATAATTATTACTATTTTTAGATAAAATTACCCATTTTGATAAATGAACTGGTCCAAAGGTAATTTTCTTATTAATTTATTGGTCTAAAAATATCATGTCAGTTACGTGGGGCTGAATAGGTTAATCATAGGAATATTGAATATGACAAATGACCTAAAAGTGTGACCTTCATTGAACCAACCAGGCTGAGAGATACAAGGCGCATGCAGATACATGTATATCGTGCATAAAATGCCCTTGTGACATCTAGTGTGACCTTGAGTTGACTTGACTGAATGTTGCAGTTTGCAGATGGTCTCAATACGGTCATTTGTGTCACATTATTAATATCAAATAATCCTTAGATCGACTGAACAGATATGGGGGGGGCGGACACAGAATATTGTGCAGCTAAAGAGGTATGGATTGGAAATATACTCTACTGACGGGATGGAAGGGGGGGGGGGTAATCATCATAATAGCAATTCTGTACTTCCATGAAATCACAATAGGGAGGAGTGAGGTAGTTCAGGGAGACCATTTCTCCCAATTCACCCTCTAACTTAAGCCATGGTTTTATCATATATAACTGCATGGAATTTTCCTAATATGGACGAAACTGTTGACAATGTACATGGATCAAAGTAAGATATGCATGTGGACAAATAGCCATAATTTAATCACCTTTTCGTCTCGTAGAGCCAGATGGTGCTCGCATAGCATACGTATACCGAGACGCGATGTCAGTGTACGGTCCAGGAACTGCCGGATCATGTTTTCATCCTGAAATAAGCGACTCGGAAGTTATCACTGCAGCCAGTAAATGGGACATAAATCTTACTGGTAAAAGCAAAATAAACATAACAGGATTATCTACCCCTTAATATGTATATGCAAGCACAGCAATCATAGCATCTGTGAAAGCCCCATTGTAAATTTGTTCTAATGCTATGATCTTTCAACCACCAGGAGATTGGAGTCAACTTATCAACTCGACCTATTTAATTTTATACAAATTAATTTTAGCTTGATTGCGAAACAAGTTCTTACAACTTATATTAATCCCTCCTGAGACCTCATTCCTGATGGAATCCATTGCCGCGAGGGAGAGAGAAGAGGCAACGTGGAATTTAAATGCTACCTAAGGGCACAATCGTAACTGCTCCAGCAGGGCTCGAACTCCGGACCTATTGCACCTGAAGCGAATGCGCAACCAGAGGAATGGGACATCCATAGGGGAATGGGTAATGACAACCAGAGGCACTTCCATGGGGACTGGGTAATGACAACCAGAGGCACATCCATAAGGGAATGGGTAATGACAACCAGAGGCCCTTCCATGGGGACTGGGTAATGACAACCAGAGGCACATCCATAGGGAATGGGTAATGACAACCAGAGGCACTTCCATAGGGATGGGTAATGACAACCAGAGGCCCTTCCATAGGGAATGGGTAATGACAACCAGAGGCCCTTCCATAGGGGACTGGGTAATGACAACCAGAGGCCCTTCCATAGGGGAATGAGTAATGACAACCAGAGGCCCTTTCATAGGGGAATGGGTAATTGACAACCAGAGGCCCTTCTATAGGGAAATGGGTAATGACAACCAGAGGCACTTCCATAGGGGAATGGGTAATGACAACCAGAGGCACTTCCATAGGGGAATGACAACCAGAGGCCCTTCCATAGGGGAATGAGTAATGACAACCAGAGGCCCTTCCATAGGGGACTGGGTAATGACAACCAGAGGTCCTTCCATAGGGGACTGGGTAATGACAACCAGAGGTCCTTCCATAGGGGACTAGGTAATGACAACCAGAGGCCCTTCCATAGGGGAATGGGCAATGACAACCAGAGGCACTTCCATAGGGGAATGACAACCAGAGGCCCTTCCATAGGGGACTGGGTAATGACAACAAGAGGCACTTTCATAGGGGAATGACAACCAGAGGCCCTTCCATAGGGGAATGGGTAATGACAACAAGAGGCACTTCCATAGGGGAATGACAACCAGAGGCCCTTCCATAGGGGACTGGGTAATGACAACCAGAGGCAAATCCATAGGGAATGGGTAATGACAACCAGAGGCACTTCCATAGGGGACTGGGTAATGACAACCAGAGGCCCTTCTATAGGGGACTAGGTAATGACAACAAGAGGCCCTTCTATAGGGAAATGGGTAATGACAACCAGAGGCACTTCCATAGGGGAATGGGTAATGACAACCAGAGGCACTTCCATAGGGGAATGACAACCAGAGGCCCTTCCATAGGGGAATGAGTAATGACAACCAGAGGCCCTTCCATAGGGGACTGGGTAATGACAACCAGAGGTCCTTCCATAGGGGACTGGGTAATGACAACCAGAGGTCCTTCCATAGGGGACTAGGTAATGACAACCAGAGGCCCTTCCATAGGGGAATGGGCAATGACAACCAGAGGCACTTCCATAGGGGAATGACAACCAGAGGCCCTTCCATAGGGGACTGGGTAATGACAACAAGAGGCACTTTCATAGGGGAATGACAACCAGAGGCCCTTCCATAGGGGAATGGGTAATGACAACAAGAGGCACTTCCATAGGGGAATGACAACCAGAGGCCCTTCCATAGGGGACTGGGTAATGACAACCAGAGGCAAATCCATAGGGAATGGGTAATGACAACCAGAGGCACTTCCATAGGGGACTGGGTAATGACAACCAGAGGCACATCCATAGGGAAATGGGTAATGACAACCAGAGGCCCTTCCATAGGGAAATGGGTAATGACAACCAGAGGCACTTCCATAGGGAAATGGGTAATGACAACCAGAGGCCCTTCCATAGGGGAATGGGTAATGACAACCAGAGGCACATCCATAGGGAAATGAGTAATGACAACCAGAGGCACACCCATAGGGGAATGGGTAATGACAACCAGAGGCACTTCCATAGGGGACTGGGTAATGGCAGCGAAAGCGAAACACAGGACTGTGTCCTACAATTACCTTTATATGTTTCCTGCACTCAGCAAAGCCCTCAGCCATCAGCGTAACCACATCACCATGGGTATCCAGTAAGTTCCTTAACAGGTCAGAGTACTGTTCTTCTTCTTCACCAGTGTCAAACTACGTGATAAAATAAGATGTTTCAAGCTATATGATACAAGATGCTTCAAATTACATGATAAAACAAGATTTTCAAACTACGTGATAAAACAAGATGATGTTTCAAAATACGTGATAAAACAAGATGTTTGAAACTACGTGATAAAACAAGACGATGTTTCAAACTACATGATAAAACAAGATTTTCAAACTACGTGATAAAACAAGATGATGTTTCAAAATACGTGATAAAACAAGATGATGTTTCAAAATACGTGATAAAACAAGATGTTTGAAACTACCTGATAAAACAAGACGATGTTTCAAACTACATGATAAAACAAGATTTTCAAACTACGTGATAAAACAAGATGATGTTTCAAACTATGTGATAAAACAAGATGTTTCAAACTACGTGATAAAACAAGATGATGTTTCAAACTACGTGATAAAAAAAGATGATGTTTCAAACTACGTGATAAAACAATGATATATTGAGTGTTCTCAATAGGAACTGGGAGCTGGATCTTTCCGAATTCACCGTATTGTTCTACATCATATAGCCAATGAACCATCACACAAGAGTGTGGACAAGTTGAACCGCTGTTCAAGAGCGGTGGCTATCGATATTTGAGCAGCTTGGCGAGAGATGAATATATACAGAACTATACAATGTTACATTTCATTGGCTAAACTTCCGAGGGTTCCTGAACTATACAATGTTACATTTCATTGGCTAAACTTCCGAGGGTTCCTGAACTATACAATGTTACATTTCATTGGCTAAACTTCCGAGGGTTCCTGAACTATACAATGTTACATTTCATTGGCTAAACTTCCGAGGGTTCCTGAACTATACAATGTTACATTTCATTGGCTAAACTTCCGAGGGTTCCAGAACTATACAATGTTACATTTCATTGGTTAAACTTCCGAGGGTTCCAGAACTATACAATGTTACATTTCATTGGCTAAACTTCCGAGGGTTCCAGAACTATACAATGTTACATTTCATTGGCTAAACTTCCGAGGGTTCCAGAACTATACAATGTTACATTTCATTGGCTAAACTTCCGAGGGTTCCTGAACTATACAATGTTACATTTCATTGGCTAAACTTCCGAGGGTTCCTGAACTATACAATGTTACATTTCATTGGCTAAACTTCCGAGGGTTCCTGAACTATACAATGTTACATTTCATTGGCTAAACTTCCGAGGGTTCCTGAACTATACAATGTTACATTTCATTGGCTAAACTTCCGAGGGTTCCTGAACTATACAATATTACATTTCATTGGCTAAACTTCCGAGGGTTCCAGAACTATACAATGTTACATTTCATTGGCTAAACTTCCGAGGGTTCCTGAACTATACAATGTTACATTTCATTGGCTAAACTTCCGAGGGTTCCTGAACTATACAATGTTACATTTCATTGGCTAAACTTCCGAGGGTTCCTGAACTATACAATGTTACATTTCATTGGCTAAACTTCCGAGGGTTCCTGAACTATACAATGTTACATTTCATTGGCTAAACTTCCGAGGGTTCCTGAACTATACAATGTTACATTTCATTGGCTAAACTTCCGAGGGTTCCTGAACTATACAATGTTACATTTCATTGGCTAAACTTCCGAGGGTTCCTGAACTATACAATGTTACATTTCATTGGCTAAACTTCCGAGGGTTCCTGAACTATACAATGTTACATTTCATTGGCTAAACTTCCGAGGGTTCCAGAACTATACAATGTTACATTTCATTGGCTAAACTTCCGAGGGTTCCAGAACTATACAATGTTACATTTCATTGGCTAAACTTCCGAGGGTTCCTGAACTATACAATGTTACATTTCATTGGCTAAACTTCCGAGGGTTCCTGAACTATACAATGTTACATTTCATTGGTTAAACTTCCGAGGGTTCCTGAACTATACAATGTTACATTTCATTGGCTAAACTTCCGAGGGTTCCTGAACTATATACAATGTTACATTTCATTGGTTAAACTTCCGAGGGTTCCTGAACTATATTCAAAATAAAACAAATGACAAATGATTTTATTTAAGAAATAATAAGTATCAACCGTGGTATATCACAGAATAACCCTAGTTTGAAGTTCTTATGCGTAGAAATATATCACGAAGGCTTTCTAATAATTTTAGACGAGAATCAAAGGAGTATTTTCTTCAAACGCTGTGCTACTCCGCTGCATTTGGCTTTCGAAATTTCCTCCCGCGTAAAGGGGTGATGACGTTATTTTTTATGGAAAATATCAGTCTAGTGCATAAATGAACAAAAGTTGTAACTGATCAATAATTTTATTTATTTTGTCAAATAAAACTGTACAGAATATTAACTGAAACGTTACTTAACAGAAAAACAAGACGGACAAGAGATTATCTGATTCTAAAAATAGCTCACTTCCGCGAATTCCCACGGTAGTATTTACAAACATCACGTGACTTTCATTCATAAAACTTTACACGCATTGTATAAATGGAATAGCCAAAAAAACACAGTGCGCGCGCAGCATAGTTCAAGGTAGGTATATCGCAGAATAACCCGAGGTAGATTTTACTCTACAAGTATGTATGTTATTAACTGGGTCGTGTTAGAATAAAGAATAATCAAACATCCGACCGAGTCTTTAGGATATTCTTGCGCAGGATTCAAAACAGAAAAATACGATCATTTCAATCTGTGTTCTAAAACGATTGTGAAATATCTGATTTTTACTACAATGGTGGTTATGAATTCATGCTATCACAAACACGGATGAAACTTACTTCCTAGATTGAATTCCCAAGATCCGGAATTTCAGTAAACGAAAGCTCAGATAATGAAGAAGCTGACATTAGATCCAAACAGTGGACTTTGAAGGATCGGAACAACCATTGAACAGTCTGTCTGTTGACTCGGTTACTGCAACTTGGTAGTTTTGATTTAGCAGGTGTAAGTTCGGGTTCATCTAGGTCAGAACGTTTGGGAGAAGTGAGAAAGTGCGCGATCACGTCCTTAAATGGTGTTATTTAATAAATTTCAAGAAAATATGGTTAAAATGCACATTATGACCATTAAATACAACATTTTAATCTCTTTTTTAGAGAGAAATGGGGCCCCCAGAGGGTGAAGTCAGGGTCCCTAGGGCGACTAATTCGCCCACATCGCCCTCTAAAATGATACCTGAAGTTACAGTAGCAGTAACTTGGTAGTCTGTCCATTAAATGTTTTTGTTGTTGTATCAACTGTTCACACAGTAAGCAGTTGTTGAATTGGGTTTCATATATCAATGAGTCTGTTGTCTGATGGTCGCCTCTGCTGGTACATTACTTGTTTGTTTGTTTGTTTGGGTTTTACACCTGCATCAGCACCATTTTGGGCTATATCGCCCGCTGGCAGTTCACCCTTAAAATTATTGGGGCATAGAAGCGATTTCATACCTTTTCTGAATTAATGTTATGTTATATTTCGGGTTTTATGCCTGCATCAGCACCATTTTGGGCTATATCGCCGACGGGTACTTTACCTAACAACACCCTTCTTGGGCAGGCTCCCGTGGTTAACCAGTACTGGGTGCACCAACCTCCGTAAGAAACTGCTTGAGTGGGGCTCAAACCTGTGATCATCAGTGATGATGGTATACAAGTCAGCGACCGCAACCACTTGAGCACGGAGGCGGACCCGGCACATGCTCGTGCTGAGATATAACTGCTTGTACTTACATTTGGGAATTCTGTGAGAACCTGGAAGGCATTGATGTACATCTCATGCTGAAAAATACACAAACAAAAGTGACTTCAGTATTCCTCGTGGCAACCTCAATATGGCATAGATGTGCCGGTGCAAATATTTGTAACCCTACTTATTCATACTCGGTATCTCTAACTGGCTCGTGTAAGTGTACCGCCATGATGGTATATAAAACAAGAAACACATCCAGTCTTTATGAACTACCGTCGGATCTTCGGGCCAGTAACATTCTCATTACCGTCAGTCCTTCTGTCCAGTTGTCAGCGTTTTAGACAGGCATTTTTAACATGTGCAGCTGAACTAGTATGTTCGGGCTTAACGCCTGAATCAGCACCATTTTGGGCTATATCCTGCGGTTAATCAGTACTTGGTGCACAAACCTCCGTAAGAAACTGCCAACTTTTTCATATAACTGAGACACGGCCTAAGCAGAGCATGAACCCGTGACCATCAGTGATGATAGGTTACAGTGGTATACAAGACAGGGACCGTAGCAACTCGACCACGGAGGCAGACTGAACTAGTATGTCATTCACTGTCATGTTAAAGGAATATTGTAAAACAGATGGCCTCGACTTTCTTAATTAAATCTGTATAAAAAGATGCTAGATTTATGATAACCTCAGAGTATTTGCGTGACTATTGAGCATGGTTATTATAATAGTGTATGTAGTGTTTCTAAAAGTATTTGTATTTGCGTGACTATTGAGCATGGTTATTATAATAGTGTATGTAGTGTTTCTAAAAGATAAATATCAGTTTAACTAGAAACAGAATTTTATCGGACCCGTAAACTTTCATTTGGTCTGGTAAAAGTTCAATGTTTACCAGAGCGACCAGTGGAGGATTAAGGGGAGTGCTGACTGGGCTGAAGTCAGGGGGCCCCAATATTTAGTGGCCCCCAAATTAGTATTTTAAATCTGTAATTAACTGAATAAAATTTAACGACATTTTTTTAAATGGCTACATAAATAATAGATAGAACTTAGAAGTTTTCCAACGATGTATGACTTTAATAATATTTTGTGTTTAGTCGATTGCAGAAATAACGTAGTCCCCGAGTCTAATAGTCCTGCAATACGCGTCGACAGGTGAAATCCCTTCTTACCAACCGGAATAGCGGAAAGCCGTAATTTCGGTGAATTTCGCCAGAATTTTCTTGTTTGCTTAAACTAGTGTTCATCTTGATGAAACAGCCCCTGTTTTGAGCTACAGCCAGTGGCCCCATGCAACCGTAACCCGCCCCTAAGAGCGACTGTCAAGTAACTGTTTTGAGGTATTTCGCGTAGACTGCGCAGAGCTGTGTATGTATTCCATTACGTATATCAGGCACCAGTAGAGTATGCATAACAACGAACACAGAGCAATGCGTGTATTCCCTTATGCATATCATGGGAGGCACCGATTGGGTATACAGTCAAACCTGTGTTAGTGGTCGTTAAAGAGTTAGTAGACAATACAACAATACAACAGGAAATGCCTAAGATTATAAGAACAAACATTGATGATGTTCAGGATAATAAATACTGGCCGTGTATTCAGACAATACTTTGAAATGAAATGCAAATCAGTGACATAGAGACTACACTGTAACTATGTATATTGATGAAATGAACAGATTTTACTGTAGATATGAAGCTTCACTTACATGTAGAGTAGATATGACCAAACACCTGGCAACAGCTTTATCAACTTACAGTCAAACCTGTGTTAGTGGTCCCCCCCATTAAGCATCCAACCTGCATTAAACAACCAGTTTCCAGATTCCCAATATGTTGTTTTTATTATACAGTCAAACCTGTGTTAATGCCCCCCCCATTAAGCAGCCAATCTACATTAAGCAACCAGTTTCCAGACTCCCAATATGTTGTTTTTATTATACAGTCAAACCTGTGAAATGTTCCCCAATTAAGCAGCCAACCTGTATTAAGCAACCAGTTTCCAGACTCCCAATATGTTGTTTTTATTATACATTTGACCTCTATTAACCAACCACCTGTGTTAAGCAGCCGCTTTATGTGATTCCCTTGACTGTTTCAGACAGGTTTGACTGTACTTGAATAGTCCTTTTAATATATTATTATACAGACATTGAATATAGAAACCATACATCACCCCCCCCCTCCGCTATCGGAGGTAAACGTTTGATACACTCTGGGATTGTCCATAAAACCAATTATGAAACAGTATATTTGCGTGCATGTAATAATTAATAGTTGAGTACATGTTTTAGTCAATGAACATCAAATGAGTTGTGGTTCATTTATTAGGAGAGGAGTGCATGATGCAACATTGATGTCTAGACTGTTAACATCATGTTTAGTATGTGTGTACAAGTTGCTGTCTCAGTATCCACATAGATAATGCTCATAATATTGGCTATAATTCCGAATTGAGTGTATATTTGCATTATTCTTGATATATATAACAAATTTGTAGGACTATTAATGGGCTATGTACATTGTAACGGATACTGACCCAAGTTAACAGATACTGACCCAAGTTAACAGTTACTGACCAAAGTTAACGGATACTGACCCAAGTTAATGGATACTGACCCAAGTTAATGGTTACTGACCCAAGTTAACAGTTACTGACCCAAGTTAACAGATACTGACCCAAGTTAACAGATACTGACCCAAGTTAACGGATACTGACCCAAGTTAACGGATACTGACCCAAGTTAATGTATACTGGATACTGACCCAAGTTTACGGTTACTGACCCCAAGTTAACGGATACTGACCCAAGTTGATGGTTACTGACCCAAGTTAATGTATACTGGATACTGACCCAAGTTTACGGTTACTGACCCCAAGTTGATGGTTACTGACCCAAGTTAACGGATACTGACCTCCAAGTTAACGGATGCTAACCCAAGTTAACGGATACTAACCCAAGTTAACGTATACTGACCCAAGTTAACGGATACTAACCCAAGTTAACGGTTACTGACCCAAGTTAACGGATACTGACCCAAGTTAACGGATGCTAACCCAAGTTAACGTATACTGACCCAAGTTAACGGATACTGATCCAAGTTAACGGATACTGACCCAAGTTAACGGATACTGACCCCCCAAGTTAACGGTTACTGACCCAAGTTAACGGATACTGACCCAAGTTAACGGATACTGATCCAAGTTAACGGTTACTGACCCAAGTTAACGGATACTGATCCAAGTTAACGGTTACTGACTCAAGTTAAATACATTGATGACATAATATTACACTGTCTAATCCCATTCATTTAACTGCTGGCCAAATAATATGATGCTTAGAAATAGAAACTAGAGTTTAAATTTGTATGGTTAATTAATTAATTATGCTGTAAAACAGCTCAATATATTATTATATTATGCAGGGTTCATTCTATGTCAGAATTTTTGGGAGAAGTGAGAAAGCGCATGATCGCGTCATTAAATGGTGTTCTTTAATATACTTTTGCAAAATATGGTTAAAATGCACATTAAATACAACATTTGAAGAGAAGGAGTGCTTTATAATGGGCCAGTGTATCTTACTAGACAAAATTTTGTTTGAAAATCGTAAAAACCAAAACATAATTTTGCCCACATCGCCCTCTAGAATGATCCCTGATTATGGAAGCTAAATCATCATAGTTAACAAGCAGTAGCTGTCAATAATTTACAGTTATGGGTTGGGTTATATCTAGTGCTCATCATTTATGCTATCCAAAATCTGTGTCACTTAACAAACCCAGGTCAAACATGTACACTGTACATGTACTCCATCTGTACAACTTGTATATAAATACTACTTCACCAAGAATAGCACTAGATATTGACCCAAAGAATAAATGCTTAAATACTGATATTTATATATACCCATAACCATTTGAACAAATGTGGTAGGTGAACTAAATATGGCAAAATTCCGATCATAATTACAATCAGAAGTTGTTCAACCTATTCAACCCCAAATAACGGACATGGTGGTGCATGCTATTTTTAGACTAATAAATTAATTAGAAAATTACATTTGGATCAGTTCTTTTATCAAAATGGATAATTTTGTCTAAAAATAGTAATATCACTGGCAAAATGTGCAGATCCTGATGAGACGGTTCGTCTGGATCTACACTTTTTGCAAGCCTATTTAGAGGTATGTGGTGTTGAAATGGTTCGAAATGGGTAATTTTGTCTAAAAATAGTAATATTACTGGCAAATTGTGCAGATCCTGATGAGACGGTTCGTCTGGATCTACACTTTTTGTAAGCCTATTTAGAGGTATGTGGTGTTGAAAAGGTTCACGGCTTCCATTTAGTGATGCAATGTTCGATTGCCAGCGTAATCCCATTTGTACAACAAGGAAATTGGTGGAATCGGTGGATGTTCCCCAAACTGGGTGCTAGGCTGTCCAATTAGCGCAGCGGTTAGCGCGCAACCACCGTGCTCGCTTCTCACCAATGCAACCCGGATTCGATCCTCGGACCGGGAGTATGTGAGATGGTACGGTGGTCGCCAGATCGGACAGATGGGTTTTCTCCGGGTACACCGGTTTCCTCCCACACGAATGACCACATTTACGCTTTAGGACTAATTCTATGATTGCATGTGGTAAAGGGTTAAAAGGAATGTGTATGGTTAAATGTTAGTCATACAGTGTCATTTTCTAGCTCATAAATAAGTGAAACCAACAGGTTTTAACAAAAAAATAAATGCCTCTCCCAATTTGCTCTGGCAGCTATCTGTATTGTACACGAACATTGGCATGTAATGCAGTGAATCTAACAATATTCTGCTTTCATCTCGTTCAAACACAATCACCTTGGCACCAAAGATAAAATTTAAAATGTTAGTGTATCACTTGCAATCAGATGCGATTGTGAACCTGAGTGTGAACCCGGTCAGACCTGCCAATTTTTAATTGAGCTTGAAACTTTATCCACATTGCTTAGTTAATACTGGGAAGAACATAGTGTGTTCTGTGGAAGTCGTGATAGCGCAGTGGATGCGCGTTCGCTTCAGGTGCGAAAGGTCCGGAATTCGAGCCCCGCTGGAACCATTACGATTGTGCCCTTAGGCAAGGCATTTAATTTCCACATTGCCTCTTCTCTCTCCCTCGTGGCGATGGATTCCATCAGGAATGAGGTCTCGAGAGTGATTATTATAAGTTATAAGATAAATTTGTATAAAAAAGAAAGTGTGTTCTTTAAAAATCTTCAAAAATGCACTTGTGTACATTGTATATAGTTTTCAACTACCAATCAACTTAATATATCAGCTGAGCGGAACGTGACAACGGCATGCACAACTAGAATTTATAGTGATCACTTCCGTCAAGGTGTCATTGAGGCTGTCCGATTAGCGCAGTGGTTAGCGTGCTCGCTCCTCACCAATGCAATCTGGGTTTAATCCTCGGACAGGGAAGTATGTGAGATGGTACGGTGGTCGCCAGATCGGACAGGTTGGTTTTCTCCGGGTACTCCGGTTTCCTCCCACACAAATGACCACATTTATGCTTTCATAAATAAAGTTTAAACCTTTAAAGGTGTCATCAAAATCTTACAAGGGGGTTTTAGAGATACGGTCAGGATGGGCAGATAGAGACGGACGAACAGACGACATTGCCAAACACAACATGTGTCCCCAAGAAAGGGGGGGATATAATAATTTGCTAATAGCCTTGGCACGTGCCACGAACACATTCCAAGGCTTTGATCCAACCTGAACAATTCAACATACAATGTACCTGTATAGCAGTAAACTGTCATTTTACATATTGTTACACTCTGCTGCACTGTCAAACATGTAAAACATGATGCACACTTGCTCAACTTTCTTAAGTACAAGATTTTGGCTACATGCAATAATACACAACTTCCGTATGCAGGAGAATTTGGCTACATACAATATTACACAACTTGTTCACACAGGAGAGCTTGGCTACATACAATATTACACAACTTCCTTACACAGGAGAGCTTGGCTACATACAATATTACACAACTTGTTCACACAGGAGAGCTTGGCTACATACAATAGTACACAACTTCCTTACACAGGAGAGCTTGGCTACATACAATATTACACAACTTCCTTACACAGGAGAGCTTGGCTACATACAATAGTACACAACTTCCTTACACAGGAGAGCTTGGCTACATACAATAGTACACAACTTCCTTACACAGGAGAGCTTGGCTACATACAATAGTACACAACTTCCTTACACAGGAGATCTTGACTATTTATGTGTGTATGTGTGTGATTATAGAATAGTACAACTTGTTTACGTAGAATATTTTGTGTATTTTTGATCAAAATCTTTGTGTATATGTCAGCATGACCAACTAACAAACAAAAACACAGTTGTGTATCTAGTTTTCAATGGCATGAAACATGAAACCACCTAGATATAGTGCCCAGATAAGGTAAACCATTAAGCAATTACATTTATCAACAGTATACATGTACCTGCGGTAAGCATGTTTGCTTTATATGACAAACAATAAATATCACAGTATGTGTTGAATGACCCCGAAGTTTTATGATGGCTGTAAAAATTTGCATGTTAAAGATGTAGCCGTATCATGTGCAGGGATCAGTTTAGAGGGCGATGTGGGCGAAATTGTTGCCCTAGGGACCCTGACATCGCCCTCTGGGGGCCCCACTTCTCCCTTAAAAAAAACAAAAACAAAAAAATATTTTTTGGTTTTTATGATTTTCAAACAAAATGTTGTCTAGTAAGTATACACTGGCCCATTATAAAGCACTCCTTCTATTCAAATGTTGTATTTAATGGTTGTACTGTGCATTTTAACCCTATTTTGCAGAAGTATATTAAAGAACACCATTTAAGGAAGCGATCAAGCGCTTTCTCACTTCTCCCAAAAATTCTGACCTAGAATGAACCCTGCATATATTATCGAAAACAAAGCCATTTTGATGGAGTGCTACAGACAATTTTCGGAATTTTAATGTACTTATATTTCACCATTAACCTCCATATGTGACCTTGAACGTGTGCACTATACATCACCTATGTATGGCAAACATATGTGGCACTTTACATTTAAAATCCATCCATAGACGAAGAAGTTACAGTCCGGACAAGAAATATTGTACCTCTTTAACCTCAAAGAGTGACCTTGACGCTACGGATCTAGATCTTGTGTCCAATAGATCACCTATATATGGCGAATATTTCTGGCACATTAGTTCTACATTACCCTTCACAGCCCAGACTGGAAATAATGTACCTAGATTTGATCTATAACCTCCAAGAGTGACCTTGACCTTGAAGCTACGGATCTAGATCGTGTGTACGATAGATCACCTATATATGGCGAATATTTCTGGCACATTAGTTCTAAATTACCCTTCACAGCCCAGACCGGAAATAATGTACCTAGATTTGATCTATAACCTCCAAGTGTGACATTGACCTTGAAGCTACAGACGTAGATCTTGTACTCACCTATATATGGCTAACATTTGGGGCACATAGTTTTGAAATCCCTACACAGACAAGAAGTTACATCCCACACAGGAAATAATGTACCTAGATTTCAAGCCTTTAATCTCCAAGTGTGACCTAGACCACTAGACCATAAACCTGTGTGTGTGTTACGTTTATTTATCGTCGCTACCGGTTGCCCATATGAGCGACGCCTCCTGAAGAGATCAGTCATTTTAGATTTTTGGAGGATAGTGTAATGATACAGACAGAGACCCATTCCAGAGCTGGTTCTTTTACGTGCATGGTGTAGAGCACGGACACTAGACCTTGGTTATTGTAAATTTTATTAGGGTCAGACGGGGGATCGAACCTGCGATCCCTGGATTACCAGTCCAGCGTGTTACCACTGGACTACAGATCCGTCTGTACCGTAAACCTATTGCCCAGCTAACCACATAAGTAATATTTTATGGGTGTGGACAGACGGACAGTGTGTAAAGAAAAACAAATCTTCCGGGGGGGCATATAACTACAGTGCCGCATAAACGATCGCATAAACGATCGTTATAACCACATATTCTGTGACATTGCCAGAAATTACTCTACATTTTTGACAATCCACTGTAATAACATCTGCATACATACATGTCTCATTTCCTTCTTAAAGGAGAAAAATGAGACACGGTTTCTGAGTGCATTTCTTTGCTATTTACCAATAGAGGTAGTTTATAGTTTCCTACCAAATGACAGGTTTATTTCATGCTTCCTAATGAAATATAAAAATTTATCAAGCGGACAATTGTTTGTTTCATTGTATGATCAAATTATATTGCACCGAATGAACGTTGAAGTTATTATAGTAAGAAATTGTTGTCAGTCCAGCTGATGCAATCGTCTTCAGACATTACGCATGCTCTGTTTAAAAGTTTAAACTTTATTTATTTTACAACGATTGCGAAGCAAGTTTTAACAACTTATATTAATCACTCTCGTTGGCGCGGATGAAAGCGTATATGTGGTCATTCGTGTGGGAGTAAACCGGAGTACCCGGAGAAAAGCCACCTGTCCGATCTGGCGACCACCGTACCCCCATCTTTAAACATCATTCATCAATTTCATAACTTCAGAATGCTGTGATTTCTTCTTCAATATACCGATAGATAGATAGATAGTTTATTTCAAAATTCAGTAAGCCGTAGGCCCATGTGAAATTACAACAAGCATAAAAATAGATACATGTATAATACATGTACAATGACGCAACAAAAACACAAGCCATATAATAAACATTCAATCAAAGGTCAAGGTCATTAACCCATTTCATTCTGGATACCGTTCAATCAGTATTTGCAAAGAACATAGAGCCAGATCGGCCGCCACAGAACGTTCCGTCTGATCATGCTCTATGCTGTTTGCTATTCAGATGATCTTGCTAAGACACTTGGCTATGTAGCAAACAACATAGATCCTGATCAGCACGCAGCGTCATGCTGCTGCTGATCTGGATCTATGTTGTTTGCAAAAGCCTTTAACCCTTTCAACCCCACAGGCCTCTAAATAGGCTTATGAAAAGTGTAGATCCAGATGAGCCGGCTCGTAACGAGCCGTCTCATCAGGATCTGCACTTTTTTGCCAGTAATAATTATTACTATTTTTAGATAAAATTCCCATTTTGATAAATGAACTGGTCCAAATGTAATTTTCTTATTAATTTATTGGTCTAAAAATAGCATGCACCAGTCCATGTCAGTTACTTGGGGTTGAAAGGGTTAAATATATCCAGAATGAAATGGGTTAATATTTTTGACAGCTATTGTAATCATTATCACTTAGAGAATCTTCCAGTGTACATGTGAACTTCTTGCAACACGTTGAGTCAACATATAGGTGTATATAGTCATACAGAGGTGCTAACTATACAAAACTGATCCAGGTGTTATCTTCAATGGTGCATTGCATATACTGTAATATACTGACTTAGGCTATCCGTAAGTAAACCTCCGTTATAATGCATACTGCATAATATACGTATGGCGTTGGTGGCAAATATATAGAAGCTTATGTAGCTCAGGTAAAACTGTTTCATCTGATATTAACAAAAAATGTACACACATCTATGCATAGACATGGCAAAATGCATATTGGAACAGTACCATATTGAAAAGTGCCATAAACAATCAATATTTTAGAGATGTAGTGGTATAAATCAATATTTTAGAGATACAGTGGTATATATCAATATTTTAAAGACGTAGCTCACGTGGAATGCTGTGTGGACGGTGCCATCTGCACGCTTAAACTAATGCTTAAGGAGATTGGTATAATCTAGTAGTTAATTCACAGTTACTGAATTTATGTAGCAGCTTACCATTGCATAATTTGATGAGCTATTCTTACCCCACCCACTTCAATATGATGTTGTTTTTGGTTGGTTGGTTGGTTGGTTGGTTGGTTGGTTGGTTGGTTGGGTTGGTTGGTTGGTTGGTTGGTTGGTTGGTTGGTTGGTTGGTTGGTTGGTTGTGTTGGTGGGTTGGTTGGGCTGGTGGTTTGGCTGGTTGGGTTGGGTGGGTGGTTGTTGGGTTGGGGTTGGGTTGGTTGGTGGGTGGTGGGTTGGTTGGGGTGGTTGGGTTGGTTGGGTTGGTGGTTGGTTGGGTTGGTTGGTTGGGTTTTGGGTTGGTTGGGTTTGGTGGGCTGGTTGGTTGGGGTTGGGTGGTTGGTTGGCGGGTTGGGTTGGGTTTGGTTGGGTGGTTGGGTTGGTTTTGGTTGGGTTGGTTGGTTGGTTTGGTTTGTTTGGTTGTTGGTTTGGGTTGGTTTGGTTGGTTGGTTGGTTGGTTGGTTGGTTGGTTGGGTTGGGCTGGGCTGGTTGGTTTGGTTGGGTTGGTGGGTTGGTTGGTTGGGTTGGTTGGGTTGGTTAGGCTGGTTGGTTGGGCTGGTTGGTTTGGTTGGGTTGGTTGGGCTGGTTGGTTTGGTTGGGTTGGTTGGTATTTTGACAAGTCAGCATGGTAAGTTTGCAACTAAGGTATCAGACTCTCTGATACAATACTCTACCACAGGTCACTAGCAAATGAAGTCCTGCATAGTCAACAGGGATCTCTACATGTAAATCTGGCCTATAGTCATTAGTCATAAGGTAATGGCATTTAGTAATAGTAGACCATGCAGGGTTCCCGCTGTCGGTCGCAAATGGTGCCAGTTGCGACAAAAAAAAAATATTTAAAAAAATAATTTTTGGGGCACATCTTTTGTCAAATACATGGCTTCAAATATTTATTTGTGAACTATATGGCTCTTAGTCTCCAAGTTTTTTTAATTGGCTCCAGTGTTTTTCAATTGACGACAGAAGTGGCGCAGACAAACATTCAGACAGAGGGAACCCTGCCATGAACAGTCATCAATCTCCAGTCTATCTGGTTATCGCAACAAGACCGCCCGACTATACCATATATTCCATCACAGTACCGTAGCCAGAGGAACATTTCTACCGAGGCAACATAGGGGGTTCAGGGGGCATGTTCACCCTTAAAATTATTGGGGCATCATACCTTTTCTGAATTAATGTTATGTTATATTTCGGGTTTTATGCCTGCATCAGCACCATTTTGGGCTATATCGCCGGCGGGCAGTTTACCTAACAATACCTTTCCTGGGCAGGCTCCAGCGGTTAACCAGTACTTGGGTGCACCAACCTCCGTAAGAAACTGCCAACTTTTTAATATAAATGAGACACGGCCTGAGCGGGGCTCGAACCCGT
>CM026403.1:11371728-11392113 GCA_014843695.1 Archivesica marissinica | reverse complement strand
TACTTCCCGACACATCATCTCACATACTTCCCGACACATCATCTCACATACTTCCCCGACACATCATCTCACATACTTCCCGACACATCATCTCACATACTTCCTGACACATCATCTCACATACTTCCCGACACATCATCTCACATACTTCCCGACACATCATCTCACATACTTCCCGGGTATACATTGGGGAGTGCACTAACCGCCGCACTATTCAAACAGTTATCATAATGTTACCCAGATCTAATTTCAATAATTCTATATTTTTAAAATGGGAATGAAGATTAACTTTAGTGACACAGATTAGGCATTAGAAATTCTTTATCAATTTATAAATTGTTACCCTTAATTGAAAAGTGAATTACTTTTAAAAATGGGATCAATTTCACTTTAACTTAGTGACAAAGATCAGAGAGTTTTGGGCACCTAAACGTACTAATATTACAGCATAACTTTATAACAATATGACAGAGTTTAATCCAGAGATCGCAGGTTCCATCCCCCGTCTGACCCTAATAAAATTACCAGTCTTTCAGATGGGACATTAAACCGAGGTCTTGTGTCGGTGCTTTACACAGTGCACGTAAAAGAACCAGAGGAGACTCTGAAATACGTCTCTGTCTGTATCATTACACTATCCTCCAAAAATCTAAAATGACTAATCTCTTCAGGAGGCGTCGCTCATATGGGCAACCGGTAGCGACGATAAATAAACGTAAAACACAGACATGATCATACCTGGCGAATAAGAAGTTAACTGCCTACATCGAAGCACATGGGTACAGAGCCGTGAGAGAGAATATGGCATATTAATGATTTAGTGGTCATACACCAGTCATTATCATGACTAGTAATGCTTACAAATCACATTCAGTTTATTATAATTTTCGCGACATTTGGTCCTTTTCTTCAAAGATATATTTTATACAGCAAATAAGTTTATTCCCCTGGGATTTCTCTGTTTTTTAACTGCGTCTTATACTCCAGTGCGACCTATACATACACGACTACGGTAATGTTATAAGAATGAAACTACTAGGCTTACCACTTGGTTGATGATAGGGTTACATCCAACAATAAATGGTAGGCCGCGAAATCCTGCAATTCTATGTGCTATTCTCACTGGCAATTCTTTATGCAAATACTGGGCACTGCGCTGAAAATAAACAGGAAATACCTCCGTCATACACTGAAACCTCGCTTCCAGGAGAAGAATTATTTATTATATATTATATACAGTCAAACCTGTCTTCAGCAGCCAGCTAAGGGAATCATAAAACGTGGCTGCTTACCACAGGTGGCTGTTTAATAGAGGTCAAATGTATAATAGAATAACATATTGGGAAACTGGCTGCTTAATACAGATTGGCTGCTTAATGGAGGTGACCACTTATACAGGTTTGACTGTATATTATATAACTGTCTTTAATTCTAATCCTTGTCCTGTTTGTTTGGGTTTTACGCCTGCATCAGCACACCAGTTTGGGCTATTTAGCTGGACGGGCAGTTTACCTAACAACACCTTTCCTGGACAGGCTCCAGCGGTTAACCAGTACTTGGTGCACCAACCTCCATAAGAAACTGTAGACATGGCCTGAGCAGGACTCAAACCCGTGACCATCAGTGATGATAGGTTACAGTGGTATACAAGATAGCGATCTTAACCACTCGCCAACGGTGACGGACCCGTAAATTGATATGTGTATTATATAGTATTGTACAAACTGTATATTGGAAAATAATAGAATGATCACTACTGTAAAGTTTCATCAAAATCTGGCAACAGATTTTAGAAAGAAAGTCTGGAAAAGCGAAAGGTGGATGGACGGACGGACAGACGGACAGACAACAATGCTAAAAACAATATGTCACCCCAGAAGGTGGAGACATAGTAAAACTGATGCATTATGTATGTGCAAGATTGGATAAAACTGAAGTGTTAGTGGAGATGTTTCTTGTGCAGATAGAACGCGGCATTAGGAATTGCTACACAAACATTTAGTACATGCAGAGGTACTCAAGTATTACACTTACTAGGAGATGTGTGCCATCTTGTGATTTACCAGCATATAGAATGGTGGTTGGTGTCAGTCGAACAGATGGCTGAAATAGAAAAAAACAAGATATTATCACAGTAGGTAGTGAATCAATGCTCCCCCCCCCCGAAGTGTGACCTTGAAGTTAAGGACCTGGGTCATCTGGATACATCACCTCTATATGGCAAACATTTGTGGCACATTAGTCTTGAAATCCCTCCAAAGCCGAAGAAGTTACAGCCCGGACAGGAAGAGATTGGGGGCTAAAAAAACTAACAATTTTAAAGTCATATTCCTGGTCAGATGTATGAGGTGTATGCGAGTGTCCAGAGTTTTTTAAAAGGAGGGACATTCAATATATTCAACACCTTCACTGGTCTCGGGACAGCTTCACTGGTCACGGAACAGCTTCACTGGTCACGAAACAGGGACAGCTTCACTGGTCTCGGGACAGCTTCACTAGTCTCGGAACAGCTTCACTAGTCTCGGAACAGCTTCACTGGTCTCGGAACAGCTTCACTGGTCTCGGAACAGCTTCACTGGTCTCGGAACAGCTTCACTGGTCTCGGGACAGCTTCACTGGTCTCGGGACAGCTTCACTGGTCACGGGACAGCTTAACTGGTCTCGGGACAGCTTCACTGGTCTCGGGACAGCTTCACTGGTCACGGAACAGCTTCACTGGTCTCGGAACAGCTTCACTGGTCTCGGGACAGCTTCACTGGTCTCGGAACAGCTTCACTGGTCTCGGAACAGCTTCACTGGTCTCGGGACAGCTTCACTGGTCTCGGGACAGCTTCACTGGTCATGGAACAGCTTCACTGGTCTCGGGACAGCTTCACTGGTCTCGGAACAGCTTCACTGGTCTTGGGACAGCTTCACTGGTCTTGGGATATTTCACAGGAACATGACTTTTTGTTTTCAGGCTAACACTTCAAAAGTATTTCCACTATCGCTTTATATGATTATTAAATTACTATAATTATCTCGACAGTACTCCTACAGTATATGCAATGAGTACATATTTGTAAAACAATGCTATCAGTTAATTAACACGATTTTGATAAAATCACAATTATCATACCGCAACATTCTGGTTAGGGAACAACAGTAAAAACAAAGGATTCTAACTAAAAGGACCTATTCACATTTTGGAATAAATCAAGACTTTATCTGCCAAGGGAGGTAATAGAAAATTAGAGATACCTCTCATTAATAATGACGTGTGTGTTTAAATTAGGGGTCATTCTAGGTCAGAATTTTCGGGAGAAACCTTTAATGGTGTTCTTTAATATACTTCTGCAAAATAGGGTTAAAATGATTCGCGGATATTGCAGCAGGGATGTGGTATATACTATTATATTGGATGGGGTTTCATGTTATTGTTAACATGTTTACATTTAACCCTTTCAACACCACAGGCCTCTAATTAGACTTACAAATAGTGTAGATCCAGATGAGCCGGCTCGTGATGAGCCATCTCATCAGGATCTGCACTTTTTGCCAGTAATAATTATTACTATTTTTAGATAAATTTACCAATTTTGATAAATGAACTGGTCCAAAGATAATTTTCTTATTAATTTATTGGTCTAAAAATATCATGCACCAGTCCATGTCAGTTACTTGAGGTTGAATGGGTTAATTAACAAATTACGCACTTATAATTTATTATACATTCACTCAATATACTATCCGAGTGTAGTGTGTATTATGCAGAGTGAATTTTCATTGGTCCATCTATTACATATTTATATCTCTTTCTTGTTATCACCATTTAACCCATTCAACACCAAGTATTCATAAACCAATAAATGAATCAGAAAATCACATTTGGACAAGTTCATTTATCAAAATGGGTAATTATGTCTAAAAATAGTCATATCACTGGCAAAAAGTGCAGATCCTGATGAGACGGCTCGTCACGAGCCGGCTCATCTGGATCTACACTTTTTGTAAGCCTATTTAGAGGTATGTGGTGTTGAAAGGGTTAATGCTTGCACGAGGGGCATGCAATTTATATATTCTGTCACTAATGCCCATCCATAGATACCATGTTTCAACATGAAACGTGCATGCAGTGAGAGGTATTTGTAGAGCTGAATACTCCAAAAATAGATTGGACCTCTTAATTGGTTTCCTATGCTTGTGTCATTGTTTCCTTTGCCATCATGCCATCAAGTGTCATCCACTTTCCCATCTTATAATTGACTGACTTATAAGTTTATTTAAAGTCGTCACCAAAAGCATTTGGGCGACTGTGATCTTATAATTATTAAATCTAGCCATATTATACAACCTCCAATGAATACTTTATTGTAAACACTTGCTAGCAATTAATTAACACGATTTTCATAAAATCACATTTATCATACCGCACATCTGGTTAGGGAACAACAGTAAAAACAAAGGATTCTAACTAAAAGGACCTATTCACATTTTGGAATAAATCAGACTTTATCTGCCAAGGGAGGTAATAGAAAATTAGAGATACCTCTCATTGGTTAAAATGATTCGCGGATATTGCAGCAGGGATGTGGTATATACTATTATATTGGATGGGGTTTCATGTTATTGTTAACATGTTTACATTTAACCCTTTCAACACCACAGGCCTCTAATTAGACTTACAAATAGTGTAGATCCAGATGAGCCGGCTCGTGATGAGCCATCTCATCAGGATCTGCACTTTTTGCCAGTAATAATTATTACTATTTTTAGATAAATTTACCAATTTTGATAAATGAACTGGTCCAAAGATAATTTTCTTATTAATTTATTGGTCTAAAAATATCATGCACCAGTCCATGTCAGTTACTTGAGGTTGAATGGGTTAATTAACAAATTACGCACTTATAATTTATTATACATTCACTCAATATACTATCCGAGTGTAGTGTGTATTATGCAGAGTGAATTTTCATTGGTCCATCTATTACATATTTATATCTCTTTCTTGTTATCACCATTTAACCCATTCAACACCAAGTATTCATAAACCAATAAATGAATCAGAAAATCACATTTGGACAAGTTCATTTATCAAAATGGGTAATTATGTCTAAAAATAGTCATATCACTGGCAAAAAGTGCAGATCCTGATGAGACGGCTCGTCACGAGCCGGCTCATCTGGATCTACACTTTTTGTAAGCCTATTTAGAGGTATGTGGTGTTGAAAGGGTTAATGCTTGCACGAGGGGCATGCAATTTATATATTCTGTCACTAATGCCCATCCATAGATACCATGTTTCAACATGAAACGTGCATGCAGTGAGAGGTATTTGTAGAGCTGAATACTCCAAAAATAGATTGGACCTCTTAATTGGTTTCCTCTGCTTGTGTCATTGTTTCCTTTGCGCATCATGCCATCAAGTGTCATCCACTTTCCTATCTTATAATTGACTGACTTATAAGTTTATTTAATGTCATCACCGCATTTGGGCGACTGTAATCTTATAATTATTAAATATTGACATATTATACAACCTCCAATGAATACTTTATTGTAAATACTTGCTAGCAATTAATTAATATGATTTTCATAAAATCACATTTATCATACCACAACATCTGCTGGCTAGGGAACAACAGTAAAAACAAAGGATTCCAACCAAAATGGACCAATATATACATTTCAGGATACATCAGACTCTATCTGACTCTGTCAAGGGAGGTAATAGAAAAGCCAGCATTGTCTCTCATTCGTATTGTTTATTTATTCAATACACCTGCAAAATCTCCATTTAACCCTTTTCACGCTAGCGGCAGTTAAAAATCACTTTTGCAAACAGCATAGAGCCAGATCAGACGGAACAGAACTTCTGATCAGGCTCTATGCTGTTTGCTATTCGGAGAGCGGAGAGTGGAGCTAAAACACTTGGCTGAAAAGCAAACAACATAGATCCTAATCAGATGTGACGCAACGCCGCAGCTGATCAGGTTCTATGTTCTTTGCAAATGTGATTTTATTTACTCAGCAGGCAAAGGGATCTGCTTATTAACCCATTTCATTCTGGATACCGTTCAAACAGTATTTGCAAAGAACATAGAGCCAGATCAACCGCCACGGAACGTGCCGTCTGATCAGGCGCTATGCTGTTTGCTATTCAGATGATCTTGCTAAGACACTTGGCTATGTAGCAAACAACATAGATCCTGATCAGCACGCAGCGTCTGATCTGGATCTATGTTGTTTGCAAAAGCCTTTAAATGTATCCAGAATGAAATGGGTTAATGCTACATGTGTAAATAAATTTATTATACATTGTACAGGTACCACCATAACATTTAGAGGTGGGGTGTAGTGAGGGTGGGCGTAATGAGGGTTAGGGCCAGGTGGGGTGGGGGTGGCAACATTTATTTTGCACTTTAATTTTGGAAGCAAGAAATAGCTATTTTGTTATATTTATATCACATGATTGCAGTGACATACAGTACTGGTAGTACCTGTCATGCTGACATGTTATGCAAACTTTTAACACAATATTTAATTTGCATTATAACAAAGACAAGGTCAATTGAATTTTATGCTGTAAATTTGCTTATTTGTAAACAATGCCTCTAAGAAGTTTATAAAGTATGTATCAAAAATATTTGTCTTACGTATGAAAAATATTGTTTTATGCCTAGTCAAAATATTGTTTTATGTATCAAAAATATTGTTTTATATATCAAACAGACTGTTTTATATAGCAAAATATTGTTTGTTTATGTATATCAAAAAACCAAAGGTGTATAATGGGAAAAAAAGAAAATTGGTGGATGAGGAAAACCTGAAGCGAATGCGCTACGACTGCGCTATCACGAATTCCATGCCTCCATGCCACAGTAAAGATTTCAAGTAAAATCAGTTTGGTTCGAACAGAATATTCGATACAAAATTTTCAAGATGGTCACAAAATGGCCGCATTGATGGACATATTAGATTGTATATAGTATAATATATAGTATATTGGACGAGATTGATCAGTACCTTAGCCAGAGGCAAATTCCAACCGAGGCAATCTAGGGGGTTCGGGGGCATGATCCCCCTTAAAATTGTCGGTGTATAGAAGCGATTTCCTGTGTTTTCTGATTTAATGAGTTTAGTCATATAATTACGGTATGTACTGACCTTTCAGCTCTATAGCAGTCAAAATTTTATACAGCAAAGGGATATTTTTTGCATTTTATTCGTTTAATTTTTAAATTAATTTTTTGCTTTGGAAATTTTAACTGAAGCAACTGCCTCGGTGTGCCTCAGTGTGGCTCGGCCCTGTTGGTATTAGATACCTTTAATCAACTAGTAAGCAGTCTTCACGAAACATTACCCAGCTGTGTGATTACAATGCAATTTTATTTTGACTCATCAAAGGCTTTTTTGTCCGATATGTCAAGTCATACAAAGTCAGGGAAGACTGACTATATAGAAGATTGACTATATAGAAGAAGACTGACTATATAGAAGAGACTGACTATATAGAAGAAACTGACTATATAGAAGAGACTGACTATATAGAAGACTGACTATATAGAAGAGACTGACTATATAGAAGAGACTGACTATATAGAAGAAACTGACTATATAGAAGAGACTGACTATATAGAAGAAACTGACTATATAGAAGAGACTGACTATATAGAAGAGACTGACTATATAGAAGAAACTGACTATATAGAAGAGACTATAGAAGAAACTGACTATATAGAAGAGACTGACTATATAGAAGAGACTGACTATATAGAAGAAACTGACTATATAGAAGAGACTATATAGAAGAGACTGACTATATAGATATAGAAGACTGACTATATAGATATAGAAGACTGACTATATAGAAGAGACTGACTATATAGAAGAAACTGACTATATAGAAGAGACTATATAGAAGAGACTGACTATATAGAAGACTGACTATATAGATATAGAAGATTGACTATATAGAAGAGACTGACTATATAGAAGAGACTGACTATATAGAAGACTGACTATATAGATATAGAAGACTGACTATATAGAAGACTGACTATATATATATAGAAGACTGACTATATAGATATAGAAGACTGACTATATAGAAGACTGACTATATAGATATAGAAGACTGACTATATAGATATAGAAGACTGACTATATAGATATAGAAGACTGACTATATAGAAGACTGACTATATAGATATAGAAGACTGACTATATAGATATAGAAGACTGACTATATAGATATAGAAGACTGACTATATAGATATAGAAGACTGACTATATAGATATAGAAGACTGACTATATAGATATAGAAGACTGACTATATAGAAGAGACTGACTATATAGAAGACTGACTATATAGATATAGAAGACTGACTATATAGATATAGAAGACTGACTATATAGAAGAGACTGACTATATAGAAGACTGACTATATAGAAGACTGACTATATAGAAGACTGACTATATAGAAGACTGACTATATAGATATAGAAGACTGACTATATAGATATAGAAGACTGACTATATAGATATAGAAGACTGACTATATAGATATAGAAGACTGACTATATAGAAGAGACTGACTATAGTTGAAGACTGACTATATAGAAGACTGACTATATAGAAGAAGACTGACTATATAGAAGAGACTGACTATATAGAAGAAACTGACTATATAGAAGAGACTGACTATATAGAAGAGACTGACTATATAGAAGAAACTGACTATATAGAAGAGACTGACTATATAGAAGAGACTGACTATATAGAAGAAACTGACTATATAGAAGAGACTGACTATATAGAAGAGACTGACTATATAGAAGAAACTGACTATATAGAAGAGACTGACTATATAGAAGAGACTGACTATATAGAAGACTGACTATATAGATATAGAAGACTGACTATATAGAAGAAGACTGACTATATAGAAGAGACTGACTATATAGAAGAAACTGACTATATAGAAGAGACTGACTATATAGAAGAAACTGACTATATAGAAGAGACTGACTATATAGAAGAGACTGACTATATAGAAGAAACTGACTATATAGAAGAGACTGACTATATAGAAGAGACTGACTATATAGAAGACTGACTATATAGATATAGAAGACTGACTATATAGATATAGAAGACTGACTATATAGAAGAGACTGACTATATAGAAGAGACTATATAGAAGAGACTGACTATATAGAAGACTGACTATATAGATATAGAAGATTGACTATATAGAAGACTGACTATATAGAAGAAGACTGACTATATAGAAGAGACTGACTATATAGAAGAAACTGACTATATAGAAGAGACTGACTATATAGAAGAAACTGACTATATAGAAGAGACTGACTATATAGAACTGACTATATAGAAGAAACTGACTATATAGAAGAGACTGACTATATAGAAGAGACTGACTATATAGAAGAAACTGACTATAAAGAGACTATAGAAGAAACTGACTATATAGAAGAGACTGACTATATGCGAAAACTGGAAGTAAAAGACTGAGACGTCCACTATGAGACAATTGATAGATCTCGACAGATGACTAGATGATAGACGTACTATATATAGAGACTGTAGTAGAGTGACTATATAGAAACCCCCTATAGGGAATCGAGATGTAGTGAGTTCTAACACCGCCAGAATCGAAAGGTAGTGAGTTCTAACCCCGCCAGAACCGAGAGGAAGTGAGTTCTAACCCCGCCAGAATCGAGAGGTAGTGAGTACTAACCCCGCCAGAATCGAGAGGTAGTGAGTTCTAACACCGCCAGAATCGAGAGGTAGTGAGTTCTAACCCCGCCAGAATCGAGAGGTAGTGAGTTCTAACACCGCCAGAATCGAGAGGTAGTGAGTTCTAACACCGCCAGAATCGAGAGGTAGTGAGTTCTAACCCCGCCAGAACCACGGTGGTGATACCCTTAGTCAATATTCTTTTAAAAATCGACATTGCCTCATCACTCTCATACATGCGATTTATTCCATCAGGAAGGAGGTATATATAGAGATTAAACTAATGTTTTATTAATTATGTAAAAATACTGAAAAAAGAATGTTTAAACTAAAAGTCGGATTAGTCATGTGACCCAGTAAATGGGTAGCATGCTGTCCAGGCAGTACATGAAGTACTCGGTGTCGGATATGAGTACCACTCATATAAACATATCTGATTTGGGTTGACCCTGGTTAACAACACGAATACGGTCCAAACACAACAATGCAAGTCTGACTAATGGTTGTGGGAACGAAGACGTTGACTCCCGCGTCAGAGAAGATGTCGTTAGTGGCGTTGAGGAGCACTTTGTTGAAGTTGAATATCATGAACTGATGTCGTATGAGTTTAAAAAATAATGTGAAATAGTCACCTCATATCAACGGGGAAGGCCAATACATGTATTGATTAATTGCTGGACTAGACATGTGGACTATGATTACATTCCCGCGAGGGTTTGGTATCTAGGGATATAGATAGATAGAATGATGACATCGAGTGTGCTTTTCTGGTAGACTTTTAAATTATTGCAGAAATCACGGATACATGGACTGAAATAATTGTATGTATCATCAGAATTTAAGCGCTTGATAATTGTATTATTTCATAGAGTGTTTGTAAGTTGAAATCATTCTGATGCGCGAACAAGTCCATTGCTGTGATATCGTGTAATGTAGCAACTGTGATCATATATATTATGTACGAGTACATGTATATTAATTTGGACAATTGGATTTAAATTTTTTATGTTAATTGTCAGAGTACATCTACTCGAGATATTATTCAAAATCGCAAAGTTCTTCATGTATATTCCTATTCACCCAGCCTAACCATGTACACGACAATATGCTACTGGTTTATAATGACAATGTACCATGTCTATAACGTTTTTCTCAGGTTCACTTATGTTTACATTTTCAGTGACAGAATACAACAATGATAAACACTGTGAGCTGAACTCAAATGTCCTTTTGACCAGAGAGATGCAGACGACAACATAGCAACCAAACTTCAGTAATGTGCCTCCGAGTTTAATATTGATGGTAAAATAGGAACAGTTGTTCATAAGAATGTTCGCAATATGGAAAGCGTCATAGCAAAATATGTATGTATGTATGTACCATTAATGTCAAACCCCTTACGGGGACCTATACATGTTGTACTGGGCATGCTTAGCCGACCATAGCGGTTAACCAGTACTAAGCAATGTGTGTGAGGTGCCTTGCTCAATGACACTACATGCGTGGCCTGACTGAGTATCGAACCCGGACCGTTCGATTCCAAATCCGACGCTCTACCATTGGACCACGGACGCCACACAAATACACCGACTCATGGGATGAAATTCAGTGGTTGCTTCGCAAACACCCTACAACTGTGTATCAAAGCCGCACTGGACAACAATAACGTGGTGAGATGACTTGCGATGTGAATATGTATAAATCGTGTAGGGCACTTAAAAGCAATTTACAACTACATTAACAGCTAAAATGACTAAACAACAAACATTTCTAAATGTTCCAGGACGTACATGTATACAAGATGTAGCATCACGCACACATTCTACGCAGATGATGATAAATGGAAATGTTATGTGAGCAACACCGAGTAGTATCCGATATTATGTTGGACACAGCTGTTACCAAATAGCAGAATTCCGGACTTTTACTGTCGAACGCTGAATGGGACGTCATCGCGGTACAGAAATACAGTCAACATCCGTTATGTCGAATTCCTTCGGACCGAACAAAATACTTCGACATAACTGAAGTTTGACTTAACGAAATTCTATATAAACGGAGCCAGTTATATGTAAAATGATAGTGTCTGAAACGTGACTTTGATCCGACTTCGAGGTAATCGGAGAATTCGACATAACCAACTTTAACATAACGGATGTAGACTGTATATCCAATTGTATATGGTCTGAAAACCACGACAGACCCATCGCGCCAAAGTAAAGGAGTCGATCTCGTCCGAGCTTCAATGGCGGTAACATCCCAGCGACGTTAACATTGCTACTACTATTCCAATTTTTGCTTCATTGATTGATCCTCGTTATAAGAAATTGCCGTTTATGTCCACCAAATTGCGCATACCATGATAGCACTAGAATACTTGGAATCTATGATGGACGAGTTGTCGTCAAAGCTCAATCACGACGATGACCCACCGTCGAAAAATGCCAATACTACTTTGAACGTCATTAAACGTTTCTGTCGGAGAAGTCGGTAACTAACTATATGACTAAGTACTCTCGAATTGCCAAATATCGCTACATTGGTGCATTATGGGAGACTATTCAGTAATCGCAGAGCTTTAACAGACTGTCTTGTGATTTAGTTAATGACATCTTCTGTATTGCTTTCCAATGAATTATTGAGTTTTCTCAGTCAATAAAATGATGTCTTTCACTGTTCTGAAAGTAATTTGAAAATTATAACGGACCAATTTTTTTTATTGCGAACATTCTTCTAAGTAAACGTGGTTGTGTAAGATAAGATAAGATACGATATGGTTGTGTATTGTAGCGAAATGACGCTCATAGTAGGTGCAGTTATGTTATATTTCGGGTTTTACGCCTGCATCAGCACCATTTCGGGCTATATCGCCGGCGGGCAGTTTACTTAACGACACCTTTCCTGTGCAGGCTCCAGCGGTTAACCAGTACTTGGGTGCACCAACCTCCGTAAGAAACAGCCAACGTTTTCATATAAATGAGACACGGCCTGAGCGGGGCTCGAACCCGTGACCATCAGTGATGATAGGTTACAGTGGTATACAAGTCAGCGACCTTAACCACTCGACCACGTAGGCGGACATAGGCGGATATGTAGTTCAGTGGTTAACATGATGGACTGGGAATCTAAGGATCGTATGCATGCATGCGTAAAACCCGAAATATAAATATAACAAAAGCGATGATAAATTGTGTCACATATATACATGTGTAAATTACACGTATAGTGTATGTAGATGTATATACCGTAGTTCATGTTCGTAAACACATAACCGATTGTATCGCTTTTCTGTGTATTTACTAGAAACTTTGTTTAACATTGTTTAACATTGTTTTTAACACCGACGCAACTTTTAACAATTTTGAAACTTTAGCTACATTTATGCGGTTAACCGGTTAGTAAGTCTGACTGGTTTTGCCATCACTCTATGTATGTTTAATGGATTTGCTGCTGATCGATTACCATTTGAGACAATGCCTTAGGTCATATTATGAAAAGGGAAGGTCACTTCATAAATTAACCCCCCCCCCCCTCAAATTGAGCAACGTCGTTGGCAACTTTTCCAAGTTCTCTGGAGATACAAAACAATGGTAACAAGTGCGTGCATGCGTGCGTGCGTGATAAGCTACTAGTATATGTAAATGGCATACATTATAACAATAATCCTCCACACACTTTAACCACGCCCAATGTAGTTCATACCCCTATGGAAACTATTAACCCACGATTAATTCCTTAAAAGAACGTCACCGTGGAAGTCATTGTAGCTCAGTGTGTGAGAGGCTCGACACGATTCAGCTATTGTTGTAAGAATTTGATTCGCAATTAAACTGAAAATAAATGTGTTGTAAACTAAACTAAGGACTTCACCACCATGGTTTTTAAGGCGTTCGAACTCACAACCTCTCGATTACGATGAGGATACCTTATCTATTACACAACGGAGGCCCCACGTATATAAGGTGTTATTGTAGTTGTTGAAAGCTTAATGTTTTTTTGTTTTTTTATTATTCTTTTTTATTCCTCATAATTTCATAGTATTATTAACATAATATATATACAGATAAGTACATAGCATGACAGTATCAACGTTATGCATTACTTAATATAGTATGTGCATAGTCATTATTATAAACAAATGAGGTTTTTATATATGTTGTGGGGGGACTATAAAAATATGTTTATGGGATCAGTGTAGACATGAAAATTAATGTCGACAAATAAAGGTTATATAAGGTATTTATGTAAACCATTATGTGTAGTAATATGGGTATCTATCGTTGGGGATTGGTGTAGGGGACACTGATAGAGATGGATAAAGATGGATAGTGGAATGGAGATAGGAGGGATCCTTATGTATTATATTGTATATTCTGTGTTCATTTAAGTATTTTTAGATTTCAATATGACAATGAGGGGAATATATGGTGTATAATTGACACTGTATTATATATATCCATATCCTTATGAATGTGTTTATATCTGACACTGTGTTATATATATCCATACCCTTATGAATGTGTTTATATCTGACACTGTGTTATATATATCCATACCCTTATGAGTGTGTTTATATTTGACGGTTTTTATGCTAATAAATGGGTAACACGTAATAATTGACTTGTCATATTACTGACTGGAAAAAGTATTTCCATTTACTGTCATACATTTCCATTTTATCTTTAATTGTTGCAATGGTTTCTTCGAGTTTTATAGTTTGATTCAGATATAGATTAAACATGCTAATTGATGGTATTTCTGAATTACATTTACATTTGAAAATAAAGTATTTTGCTAATAGAATTATGAAGTTTATGACAGGTTTTGATTTACTAGAATTTGCATTATTTGCATTGCAGAATGATATATTTTCATAGGATAGATTTGATAACAGTTCCAATCTTCTAGAATGTAGAAGTTTTTTTATTTCAGACCAAAATGGTTGCACAATATTACATTCCCAAAACATATGTTTATTTGAGTCGATTGACATCAGACAAATGTTATCTATTACACAACGGAGGCCCCATGTATATAAGGTGTTAGTTTAGTAGTTGAAAGCTTAATGTTATATATTACACAACGGAGGCCCCACGTATATAAGGTGTTAGTTTAGTAGTTGAAAGCTTAATGTTATATATTACGCAACGGAGGCCCCACGTATATAAGGTGTTAGTTTAGTAGTTGAAAGCTTAATGTTATATATTACACAACGGAGGCCCCACGTATATAAGGTGTTAGTTTAGTAGTTGAAAGCTTAATGTTATCTATTACACAACGGAGGCCCCACGTATATAAGGTGTTATTTTAGTAGTTGAAAGCTTAATGTTATCTTTTGCATACACATTTAGCTTAGCTCGATTGCGAAACAAGTTCATACATTATTAATTAATCGCTCTAGTAACCTCATTTCTGGTGGAATGCATCGCTGAAAGGGAGATAGAAGGGACAATGTGGAGAGAAGAGGCACTGTGGAGAAAAGAGGTAATGTGGAGAGAAGAGGCAATGTGGAGAGAAGAGGCAATGTGGAATTTAGGTGCCTTGCCTACACTACTGTAGCTATATCAATATGTATATGATTCTGAAAGCGAGTCCTCTTCTACAATACATGTACTACTTCCACGTTTAATGGTTTCATGGTTTCAAACACACGAGTCCTCTTCTACAATACTACTTCCACGTTTAAGGGTTTCATGGTTTCAAACACACGAGCCCTCTTCTACAATACTACTTCCACGCTTAAGAGTTTCATGGTTTCAAACACACGCGTCCTCTTCTACAATACTACTTCCATGTTTAAGGGTTTCATGGTTTCAAACACGCGAGTCCTCTTCTACAATACTACTTCCACGTTTAAGGGTTTCATGGTTTCAAACACACGAGTCCTCTTCTACAATACTACTTCCACGTTTAAGGGTTTCATGGTTTCAAACACACGCGTCCTCTTCTACAATACTATTTCCACGTTTAAGGGTTTCATGGTTTCATGGTTTCATGGTTTCAAACACACGAGTCCTCTTCTACAATACTACTTCCATGTTTAAGGGTTTCATGGTTTCAAACACACGCATACGCATTGAATCAGTGGAATACTTTATTTACAGAGAAAACATATCTACAAATATACATAAAATACAAGAACAATAGTTTAAAACACAGAAAAGAAATGTTGGTATTAAATAATCAAATTCGTGCTTTTGAACAATATTACAAAGTATTGGCTCAAATACTGCAAATAAACCGTAACTATAGTATAGTATTTGCAAACACCGAACATGCAAATATTTATTGAATTATTAAATACTGAAAATGAAGGTATGGCTTGTAAACTAGGCAAATATATATATACAAGAAATAGTTTAAAGACATATATCAATGAAATATAAATGACATAATACAGATATAACATATAAGAAATAGTTTAAAGACATATATCAATGAAATATAAATGACATCATACAGATATAACATATAAGAAATAGTTTAAAGACATATATCAATGAAATATAAATGACATCATACAGATATAACATATAAGAAATAGTTTAAAGACATATATCAATGAAATATAAATGATACAATATAGATATAACATATAAGAAATAGTTTAAAGACATATATCAATGACATATAAATGATACAATATAGATATAACATATAAGAAATAGTTTAAAGACATATATCAATGAAATATAAATGATACAATATAGATATAACATATAAGAAATAGTTTAAAGACATATATCAATGACATATAAATGATACAATATAGATATAACATATAAGAAATAGTTTAAAGACATATATCAATGAAATATAAATGATACAATATAGATATAACATATAAGAAATAGTTTAAAGACATATATCAATGACATATAAATGATACAATATAGATATAACATATAAGAAATAGTTTAAAAAACCATATATCAATGAAATATTCAGTATTTTGAATAGTCTACAGTCTACGTCAAGGACCTTTTTTACAAAACTGTGTATCTATGTATCTTGAAAAAAAAAATGTTCACCGAACTATCTAGAAACATATAACTCTTGTGGACATCAGTTGTCGACTGGCTCTACATTCTGGGCAATCGCTATCTTCTTCATTGTGATTGTCATTGGATGATCTCCTTGGGCCTGGTGATTGATTCCCGGCCTACTCGTGCTGGTTTTGGCGGCTTAGCTGGATGTGGCTTGATCAGCGGGTTAATTGACTGGCCAATTATTTGTGGGAGTCCAGTCATTCTGAAAGTACAAGAACTAAGGACGTTATATGTAGTTGTTATTCCAAGTGCACACTTAGTTATTCTCAATGCATGCTTAGTTATTCTCAGTGCATACTTAGTTATTCTCAATGCATGCTTAGTTATTCTCAGTGCATACTTAGTTATTCCAAGAACACACTTAGTTATTCTCGGTACATACCTCGATATTCCAAGTGCACACTTAGTTATTCTCAGTGCACACTTAGTTATTCTCAATGCATACTTAGTTATTCTCAATGCATACTTAAGATATTCTCAGTGCATGCTTAGTTATTCTCAGTGCATGCTTAGTTATTCTCAGTGCATACTTAGTTATTCACAGTGCATACTTAGTTATTCTCAATGCACACTTAGTTATTCTCAATGCATACTTAGTTATTCTCAGTGCACACTTAGTTATTCTCAATGCATACTTAGTTATTCTCAATGCATACTTAGTTATTCTCAATGCATACTTAAGATATTCTCAGTGCATGCTTAGTTATTCTCAGTGCATGCTTAGTTATTCTCAGTGCATACTTAGTTATTCACAGTGCATACTTAGTTATTCTCAATGCACACTTAGTTATTCTCAATGCATACTTAGTTATTCTCAGTGCACACTTAGTTATTCTCAATGCATACTTAGTTATTCTCAATGCATACTTAAGATATTCTCAGTGCTTGCTTAGTTATTCTCAGTGCATGCTTAGTTATTCTCAGTGCATACTTAGTTATTCTCAGTGCATACTTAGTTATTCTCAGTGCATACTTAGTTATTCTCAGTGCATACTTAGTTATTCTCAGTGCATACTTAGTTATTCTCAGTGCATACTTAGTTATTCTCAGTGCATACTTAGTTATTCTTAGTGTTATCGAGACAGTGTACTGTAGACTGACGTGTTATCGAGACAGTGTACTGTAGACTGACGTGTTATAGAGACAGTGTACTGTAGACTGACGTGTTATAGAGACAGTGTACAGTAGACTGACGTGTTATCGAGACAGTGTACTGTAGACTGACGTGTTACCGAGACAGTGTACTGTAGACTGACGTGTTATAGAGACAGTGTACTGTAGACTGACGTGTTATAGAGACAGTGTACTGTAGACTGACGTGTTATAGAGACAGTGTACTGTAGATTGACGTGTTATAGAGACAGTGTACTGTAGACTGACGTGTTATCGAGACAGTGTACTGTAGACTGACGTGTTATAGAGACATTGTATTGTAGACTGACGTGATATAGAGACAGTGTACTGTCGACTGACGTGTTATCGAGACAGTGTACTGTAGACTGACGTGTTATAGAGACAGTGTACTGTAGATTGACGTGTTATATAGACAGTGTACTGTAGACTGACGTGTTATCGAGACAGTGTACTGTAGACTGACGTGTTATAGAGACAGTGTACTGTAGACTGACGTGTTATAGAGACAGTGTACTGTAGACTGACGTGTTATCGAGACAATGTACTGTAGGCTGACGTGTTATCGAGACAGTGTACTGTAGACTGACGTGTTATAGAGACAATGTACTGTAGGCTGACGTGTTATCTAGACAGTGTACTGTAGACTGACGTGCTATAGAGACAGTGTACTGTAGACTGACGTGTTATCGAGACAGTGCACTGTAGACTAACGTGTTATCGAGACAGTGTACTGTAGACAGACGTGTCATAGAGACAGTGTACTGTAGACTGACGTGTTATAGAGACAGTGTACTGTAGACTGACGTGTTATCGAGACAATGTACTGTAGGCTGACGTGTTATCGAGACAGTGTACTGTAGACTGACGTGTTATAGAGACAATGTACTGTAGGCTGACGTGTTATCTAGACAGTGTACTGTAGACTGACGTGTTATAGAGACAGTGTACTGTAGACTGACGTGTTATCGAGACAGTGCACTGTAGACTGACGTGTTATCGAGACAGTGTACTGTAGACAGACGTGTTATCGAGACAGTGTACTGTAGACAGACGTGTTATAGAGACAGTGTACTGTAGACTGACGTGTTATAGAGACAGTGTACTGTAGACTGACGTGTTATTGAGACAATGTACTGTAGACTGACGTGTTATAGAAACAGTGTATTGTAGACTGACGTGTTATAGAGACAGTGTACTGTCGACTGACGTGTTATCGAGACAGTGTACTGTAGACTGACGTGTTATAGAGACAGTGTACTGTAGATTGACGTGTTATATAGACAGTGTACTGTAGACTGACGTGTTATCGAGACAGTGTAATGTAGACTGACGTGTTATAGAGACAGTGTACTGTAGACTGACGTGTTATAGAGACAGTGTACTGTAGACTGACGTGTTATCGAGACAATGTACTGTAGGCTGACGTGTTATCGAGACAGTGTACTGTAGACTGACGTGTTATAGAGACAATGTACTGTAGGCTGACGTGTTATCTAGACAGTGTACTGTAGACTGACGTGCTATAGAGACAGTGTACTGTAGACTGACGTGTTATCGAGACAGTGCACTGTAGACTAACGTGTTATCGAGACAGTGTACTGTAGACAGACGTGTTATAGAGACAGTGTACTGTAGACTGACGTGTTATAGAGACAGTGTACTGTAGACTGACGTGTTATAGAGACAATGTACTGTAGGCTGACGTGTTATAGAGACAGTGTACTGTAGACTGACGTGTTATAGAGACAGTGTACTGTAGACTGACGTGTTATAGAGACAGTGTACTGTAGATTGACGTGTTATATAGACAGTGTACTGTAGACTGACGTGTTATCGAGACAGTGTACTGTAGACTGACGTGTTATAGAGACAGTGTACTGTAGACTGACGTGTTATAGAGACAGTGTACTGTAGACTGACGTGTTATCGAGACAATGTACTGTAGGCTGACGTGTTATCGAGACAGTGTACTGTAGACTGACGTGTTATAGAGATAATGTACTGTAGGCTGACGTGTTATCTAGACAGTGTACTGTAGACTGACGTGCTATAGAGACAGTGTACTGTAGACTGACGTGTTATCGAGACAGTGCACTGTAGACTAACGTGTTATCGAGACAGTGTACTGTAGACAGACGTGTTATAGAGACAGTGTACTGTAGACTGACGTGTTATAGAGACAGTGTACTGTAGACTGACGTGTTATCGAGACAATGTACTGTAGGCTGACGTGTTATCGAGACAGTGTACTGTAGACTGACGTGTTATAGAGACAATGTACTGTAGGCTGACGTGTTATCTAGACAGTGTACTGTAGACTGACGTGTTATAGAGACAGTGTACTGTAGACTGACGTGTTATCGAGACAGTGCACTGTAGACTGACGTGTTATCGAGACAGTGTACTGTAGACAGACGTGTTATCGAGACAGTGTACTGTAGACAGACGTGTTATAG
>CM026403.1:11303792-11370728 GCA_014843695.1 Archivesica marissinica | reverse complement strand
TACAAATGAATTAATTACATCCCCCGACTGCTTCCTGATAGTTAACTTACAAATGAATTAATTACATCCCCCGACTGCTTCCTGATAGTTAACTTACAAATGAATTACCTACATCCCCGACTGCTTCCTAATAGTTAACTTACAAATGAATTAATTACATCCCCCCTGACTGCTTTCTAATATTTACAAATGAATTACCTACATCCCCTGACTGCTTCCTAATAGTTAACTTACAAATGAATTACCTACATCCCCTGACTGCTTCCTAATAGTTAACTTACAAATGAATTACCTACATCCCCCGACTGCTTCCTGATAGTTAACTTACAAATGAATTAATTACATCCCCCGACTGCTTCCTGATAGTTAACTTACAAATGAATTAATTACATCCCCCGACTGCTTCCTGATAGTTAACTTACAAATGAATTACCTACATCCCCGACTGCTTCCTAATAGTTAACTTACAAATGAATTAATTACATCCCCCCTGACTGCTTTCTAATATTTACAAATGAATTACCTACATCCCCTGACTGCTTCCTGATAGTTAACTTACAAATGAATTACCTACATCCCCGACTGCTTCCTAATAGTTAACTTACAAATGAATTAATTACATCCTCCCTGACTGCTTTCTAATATTTACAAATGAATTACCTACATCCCCGACTGCTTCCTGATAGTTAACTTACAAATGAATTACCTACATCCCCGACTGCTTCCTGATAGTTAACTTACAAATGAATTACCTACATCCCCTGACTGCTTCCTAATAGTTAACTTACAAATGAATTACCTACATCCCCGACTGCTTCCTAATAGTTAACTTACAAATGAATTAATTACATCCCCCCTGACTGCTTTCTAATATTTACAAATGAATTACCTACATCCCCCGACTGCTTCCTGATAGTTAACTTACAAATGAATTACCTACATCCCCTGACTGCTTCCTGATAGTTACAAATGAATTACCTACATCCCATGACTGCTTCCTAATAGTTAACTTACAAATGAATTACCTACATCCCCGACTGCTTCCTGATAGTTAACTTACAAATGAATTACCTACATCCCCTGACTGCTTCCTGATAGTTACAAATGAATTACCTACATCCCATGACTGCTTCCTGATAGTTACAAATGAATTACCTACATCCCCCGAATGTTTCCTGATATTTACAAATGAATTACCTACATCCCCCGACTGCTTCCTAATAGTTAACTTACAAATGAATTACCTACATCCCCGACTGCTTCCTAATAGTTAACTTACAAATGAATTAATTACATCCCCCCTGACTGCTTTCTAATATTTACAAATGAATTACCTACATCCCCTGACTGCTTCCTAATAGTTAACTTACAAATGAATTACCTACATCCCCTGACTGCTTCCTAATAGTTAATTTACAAATGAATTACCTACATCCCCGACTGCTTCCTGATAGTTAACTTACAAATGAATTACCTACATCCCCGACTGCTTCCTGATAGTTACAAATGAATTACCTACATCCCCCGAATGTTTCCTGATATTTACAAATGAATTACCTACATCCCCCGAATGTTTCCTGATATTTACAAATGAATTACCTACATCCCCCGAATGTTTCCTGATATTTACAAATGAATTACCTACATCCCTGACTGCTTCCTGATAGTTACAAATGAATTACCTACATCCCCGACTGCTTCCTGATAGTTACAAATGAATTACCTACATCCCCGAATGTTTCCTGATATTTACAAATGAATTACCTACATCCCCCGAATGTTTCCTGATATTTACAAATGAATTACCTACATCCCCGACTGCTTCCTGATAGTTAACTTACAAATGAATTACCTACATCCCCGACTGCTTCCTGATAGTTACAAATGAATTACCTACATCCCCCGAATGTTTCCTGATATTTACAAATGAATTACCTACATCCCCGACTGCTTCCTGATAGTTAACTTACAAATGAATTACCTACATCCCCGACTGCTTCCTAATAGTTAACTTACAAATGAATTACCTACATCCCCGACTACTTCCTGATAGTTAACTTACAAATGAATTACCTACATCCCCTGACTGCTTCCTGATAGTTACAAATGAATTACCTACATCCCCTGTGACTGTTCCTGATAGCTACAAATGAATTACCTACATCCCCTGTGACTGTTTCCTGATAGTTAACTTACAAATGAATTACCTACATCCCCAACTGCTTCCTAATAGTTAACTTACAAATGAATTACCTACATCCCCGACTACTTCCTGATAGTTAACTTACAAATGAATTACCTACATCCCCTGACTGCTTCCTGATAGTTACAAATGAATTACCTACATCCCCTGTGACTGTTCCTGATAGCTACAAATGAATTACCTACATCCCCTGTGACTGTTTCCTGATAGTTAACTTACAAATGAATTACCTACATCCCCAACTGCTTCCTAATAGTTAACTTACAAATGAATTACCTACATCCCCGACTACTTCCTGATAGTTAACTTACAAATGAATTACCTACATCCCCTGACTGCTTCCTGATAGTTACAAATGAATTACCTACATCCCCTGTGACTGTTCCTGATAGCTACAAATGAATTACCTACATCCCCTGTGACTGTTTCCTGATAGTTAACTTACAAATGAATTACCTGCATCCGCCCAGACAGTTTCCTGATAGTTACAAATGAATTACCTACATCCCCTGACTGTTTCCTGATAGTTAACTCACAAATGAATTACCTTAGAAAGAGGTCACCATACAAGCAGATTGCTCTCTCCTCAATCCTATATGTATGTACGTAATATTTATATTTGACTATGTTTATTCAAAGAAATTAAATATTGTTTAAACTAACTGAATTACCTAAATCCCCAGGGAAGAAGTCATCTTCTATCATCAGTAATCCCCCTGCTGCAGGCGGCCGACAGGTTGACCCAAATGCTGAAATATAAACGGTCGACTGGTTGACCCAAATGCTGAAATATAAACGGTCGACTGGTTGACCCAAATGCTGAAATATAAACGGTCGACTGGTTGACCCAAATGCTGAAATATAAACGGTTGACTGGTTGACCCAAATGCTGAAATATAAACGGTCGACTGGTTGACCCAAATGCTGAAATATAAACGGCCGACTGGTTGACCCAAATGCTGAAATATAAACGGTCGACTGGTTGACCCAAATGCTGAAATATAAACGGTCGACTGGTTGACCCAAATGCTGAAATATAAACGGCCGACTGGTTGACCCAAATGCTGAAATATAAACCATCGACTGGTTGACCCAAATGCTGAAATATAAACATACTTTGCAACAGGATGAGTTGTTGTCTTTTACATTCACAATAAAATATGTTTAATAGTTTCTGTTTATATGATATTACCAGACAAATACGGGCTTATTGTAAACGTATCAATATTTCAGGTAATATATTATCAGGTATTTCTCTTCTTATCAAGTACAAAGTAGGCCTAGTTTTATCAGAATTGTTTGAACAGTACGACCTAAATGTTTATATGGAACATTGGATATACATGCATGGAACATTGGATATACATGCATGGAACACTGGATATACATGCATGGAACATTGTATATACATGCATGGAACATTGTATATACATGCATGGAACATTGTATATACATGCATGGAACATTGTATATACATGCATGGAACACTGTATATACATGCATGGAACATTGTATATACATGCATGGAACATTGTATATACATGCATGGAACATTGTATATACATGCATGGAACATTGTATATATACATGCATGGAACATTGTATATACATGCATGGAACACTGTATATACATGCATGGAACACTGTATATACATACATGGAACATTGGATATACATGCATGGAACACTGTATATACATGCATGGAACACTGTATATACATGCATGGAACATTGTATATACATGCATGGAACATTGTATATACATACATGGAACATTGTATATACATGCATGGAACACTGTATATACATGCATGGAACATTGGATATACATGCATGGAACATTGGATATACATGCATGGAACATTGGATATACATGCATGGAACATTGTATATACATGCATGGAACATTGTATATACATGCATGGAACATTGTATATACATGCATGGAACATTGTATATACATGCATGGAACATTGTATATACATGCATGGAACATTGTATATATACATGCATGGAACATTGTATATACATGCATGGAACATTGTATATACAAGCATGGAACATTGGATATACATGCATGGAACATTGTATATACAAGCATGGAACATTGTATATACATGCATGGAACATTGTATATACATGCATGGAACATTGTATATACATGCATGGAACATTGGATATACATGCATGGAAAATTGTATATACATGCATGGAACATTGTATATACATGCATGGAACACTGTATATACATGCATGGAACACTGTATATACATGCATGGAACATTGGATATGCATGCATGGAACATTGTATATACAAGCATGGAACATTGGATATACATGCATGGAACACTGTATATATACATGCATGGAACATTGGATATACATGCATGGAACATTGTATATACATGCATGGAACATTGTATATACATGCATGGAACATTGTATATACATGCATGGAACACTGTATATACATGCATGGAACATTGGATATGCATGCATGGAACATTGTATATACATGCATGGAACATTGGATATACATGCATGGAACACTGTATATATACATGCATGGAACATTGGATATACATGCATGGAACATTGTATATACATGCATGGAACATTGTATATATACATGCATGGAACACTGTATATACATGCATGGAACATTGTATATATACATGCATGGAACATTGGATATACATGCATGGGACATTGTATATACATGCATGGAACATTGGATATACATGCATGGAACATTGTATATACATGCATGGAACACTGGATATGCATGCATGGAACACTGTATATACATGCATGGAACATTGGATATGCATGCATGGAACATTGTATATACATGCATGGAACATTGGATATACATGCATGGAACACTGTATATATACATGCATGGAACATTGGATATACATGCATGGAACATTGTATATACATGCATGGAACATTGTATATATACATGCATGGAACACTGTATATACATGCATGGAACATTGTATATATACATGCATGGAACATTGGATATACATGCATGGAACATTGTATATACATGCATGGAACATTGTATATACATGCATGGAACATTGGATATACATGCATGGAACATTGTATATACATGCATGGAACACTGGATATACATGCATGGAACATTGGATATACATGCATGGAACATTGTATATGCATGCATGGAACACTGGATATACATGCATGGAACATTGTATATACATGCATGGAACACTGGATATGCATGCATGGAACACTGTATATACATGCATGGAACACTGGATATACATGCATGGAACATTGGATATACATGCATGGAACATTGGATATACATGCATGGAACATTGGATATACATGCATGGAACATTGGATAAAAGGAACATTGGATATAAAGAACTATGCAGCACAGATTGTCAGACTCAAATATCCGGCAAACAAGGGACTCACAATGGCTATTCCAACCTTACAACAACATGATAGTGTACAAGCAGTCATTCCCGAGAACCATACATGACTGGAACAAGCTGTCAGCAAACATCACTGACACATCGGACATCGAGGTCTTCAAGACTGCCCTCCAAGCACAGGTAGCAGCCCCTCCTCTGTCCTCAGCATAGACAGCTAGTGGGTATACATAGTTTTAATTGTGTATATATATATATATATATATACACGGAACGTTTTAGCTGTACAGCCTTGGGAGACATGACCATCTTGCCCAAACCTACACAGGGTTCCCTCTGTCTGAAACTTCGTCTACGCCACTTCTGTCACCAATTGAAAAATACTGAAGCCAGTTTGAGATACTTGGCGCCAACTAAGAGCCATATAGTTCACAGATAAATATTTGAAGCCATGTATGTATTTAACAAAATATGTTGTTCCAAAAAAAAAGAAAATTAAAAAAATGTGCCAAATATTTTCGCCAATTCACAAAATTTAGTGCCAGTATTTGTTTTTTGTCGCATTTGGCGACCGACAGCGGTAACCATGAGGACAAAGTACATTTCAGTCATGAATTTCTGTCCTTAAGTGGGAAGAAGTATGCATATAAGGACAATTGGATATAAGAAACACAATGGTACATTTTCTACTATTCCCAATTACAAGTTCACTTTAATACCACTTTCTTGCACCAAAAGTAACAGGTCATCTACGACTTACCAGAAGTATGATTAACAGGTTCAAACAGGATGTTGTTTAGTGATTGCTATTGTAGTGCAAGATACAAGAAATAGACATTTCGAACGCAAACAAACCTGGATGACCATTGATATTCTCTGGTTTAATCACACATGGTTCAATGGGTGTGTGGGGGGCTGAACTCTGACCTCTGGGTGTGTGGGGGGCTGAACTCTGACCTTTCTTCACAGTGGTGGCCTTCTCTTGCTTCTTCTTTTCTAGAGAAAATAAAAACTTTTTTACTAACAGAAACTGTAACTTTGAACTAACCAATGGTGTACATTCGTGGCTCATTCTAGACAAATGTGTCCTGACCTAAACAATTCAAACCCCGGACCTTCAGTACCAAATACTACGCTCTACAGGGTTCATTCTAGAGGGCGAAATAGTCGCCATAGAGAGACCATGACTTCGCCCCCTGGGGACCCCACTTCTCCCTAAAAAGGTTTTTTTAACATACAATTTTGTCCAGTAAGCAGGGTTCATTCTAGGTCAGAATTTATGTGAGAAAGCGCTCGATTGCTTCCTTAAATGGTGTTCTTTAATATACGTCTGCAAAATAGGGTTAAAATGCACAGTACAACCATTAAATACAACATTTGAATAGAAGGAGTGCTTTATAATGGGCCAGTGTATCTTACTAGACAAAATTTGGTCGAAAATCATAAAACCTAAAAAAAAAAATATTTTTAGAGAAGTGGGGCCCCCAGAGGGCGAAGTCAGGATCCCTAGGGCGACTATTTCGCCCACATCGCCCTCTAAAATGATCCCTGGTAAGATACACTGGCCATTGTGAAGCTCTCCTTCTAATCACAATGTATGTATTGGTCATACTGTGTACTTTAACCAACCATTGTATTTTGTTGAAATTTATTAAATAATACCATTTATGGATGCAATCGCTTGCTTTCTCACTTCTACAATATAAATATCATAACATTTAATTATGGGCTTTGATAGTTCATGTCATAATAATAGAGTGGTGGAACCTATGCTCGGCGTATTCCTATGCTCGGTGTATTTTTTCCATTTACATCCGTATTTAAAATATTTAAATAGTTTTAACCTATTTTCGCTGACAGGGGTGAAGCATGGTTCAATAGCATTCCGTTGTATGTACTGGTAGCCTAATGCAACTGTCACCTGACTGGTTCAGTAGCAGAATATAAACAGACAACTTGTTGGGAGAATTGTTTCCACCGAAATGATGCAGTTCATGTAGCTATCTGAATTGGAAAAAAATGTACAAATAACCAGAAAAAAGTTTCTTATGAGTTGTAATATTGTTAGTCATTGATGTTACTAAGTCAAAATAATATATTCAGCATTTACCCATGCATAAATAAAAAAATTCATGTACGCCGTGCATAGGTGCCCTAAAGTATCTAGTTCCCCAATGGAAACAGGTGCCATTGCGATAGCTGTATTTAGGTGCATGAAGTAATGAAGCTAAAATTTTCAACAACAATTTGTTGAAAGTTGTGTTCACGACTTAAGAAAATAATAATATACGACAAGTTCATTTAACTGTTTTTATAGGCCATGATATGTAGGATTTACGCCAAGCATAGGTTCCACCACTCTATATGTTCAGGGCTCAACAAATCCTATTGCCCGATGTCCGGGGCAAGTCTAAAATATGTCCGGGCAAGTGGCTGTCAACCAGAATTTAGTCATGGACAAACTATTGGTCTGATAATCGGACAAGTATAAAAAAAAACAATATCAATCAAATAGACAAACTAATTAACTGTTTGTTATGCACACGACCAATTATCGATCATAAACCCAGCCTTCTACATACTATTATTATTAATGACAAGCATCGTGAGAAACGATAGTCTAATTAAAGCTCTTGGTACGCATCATGCGTTTCATTTCTGGACACTAAACAAATTAAGTCCTATTAAATACATATCCAGGAGTTCTTCTCAGCTCTTCTTATTAAATTAATATTTATCAACATTGTTAATGGGCAAACATTTAAATATATATATATACACTGGACTCATTCTAAGTCCAAATTTTGGGGAAAAGTGAGAGAGCGCGCGATTGCGTCTTTAAATGACGTTATTTAATCAATTTCTGCAAAATAGTGTTAAATTACACAGTATGACCATAAAATACAAGATTTGAATAGGTGTGCTTAATAATGGTAATAATGGGCCAGTGTATCTTACTGGACAAAATCTTGTAGAAAAACTGTAAATTTTTCTTTTTAGGGAGTAGTGGTGGCGCTAGGGAGCAAAGTGTCAGGTTCCCTAGGGTGACTATTTTCGCCTAAGTCGCCCTCTAGAATGAGCCCAAATATATATGATCTGAAGTCAAAACTAGACTCTAAAATAGTTGGATAACGGTTTCTATGGCAATCTTAGAAAGGCGTGTGTAGGTTTGGTTTTGGTGTGGTGTCCGTGGTCAAGTGGTAGAGCGTAGTATTTGGTACTGAAGTCCGGGGTTTGAATTGTTTAGGTCAGGGCACATTCGTGTATGTATGTTCCATTAATGTCAAACCCTGTGCGGGGACCTAGACATGTTTCCCTGTGCAGGCTTAGCCGACCTAAGCGGTTAACAAATTTTAAGCAATGTGTGTGAGGTGCCTTGCTGAATACCACTACATAAGTCAGTGGCCTGACCGACGATTCCAAATCTAACGTTCTACCACTGGAATATGGGAGCCACATAAACAGGTTAACTCAATCTGTATCATGTATTTGGCATTGTCTTTCACTGTCTGTGGATAATTGTACATGGTCTCATATGCCACATGTCAACACTATGACTGCCTACATCGCTTCCCGACATCATATCCCACCCACATTTTTCATATAAGACACGCCTACCTGAGTGAAATTTACCACAACTTACCGGAATGGCGTCGAAAGAATGACATTTCTGTAAATGACGTGGAATTTTCTCAATAATTATGTCATATCTCTGACAAAATGTGTCGTGGTATTCGACTTAATCAGCCAAAAATGCCCATTTTTGCAGAGAGAGATAACAAAGCGGAAGTAAAAATTGCAAATGTTGTGATGTTGTAAATTTTACAATTTGTATTTTGCACAAACATATTAGGCAAACCACATGAATAATATGCCTATATATTTCCTGTCTCATTAGTCTCCAAGTGTACATTATTCTGTAATGTGGAAATATTAAATAGTAATCATGAGCTATGACCATCCATTTGTTAACGATTTTATTAATAACATATTTTACTTTATTCAGAAAGGTACTCGCTACAACTATGCTGATGACAACACCGTGTGGCATCCGTGGTCCAGTGGTAGAGCGTCGGATTTGGAATCGATCGTTCCGGGTTCGATACTCGTTCAGGACACGTATGTAGTATCATTGAGCAAGGCACCTCACACACATTGTTTAGTAATGGTTAACTACTTAGGTCGGCTAAGCTTGCCCAGGAAAACATGTATACGTCCCCGTAAGGGGTTTGACATTAATGATACATACATACACCCTTTCGTTTCACAGGTTCAGCGGTATTATCTCGATTCGCCACAATCACGATTCGCCACATCTCGATTCATTATTGCTTTGTGTTTGTGTTGTTGCTGCTGCTGCTGTTGCTGCTGCTGCTGCTGCTGCTGCTACTGCTACTGCTAATCGCCGAGAAATGTATATAATTAGATACAAATTTGCTTTGTGTCGTTAATCAAAGGATCAATTTAATGAGACTGGTTAACACATTTAATCGTTTGATTGTAATTAATGAAACGATTGAGCAATGTATGACACGTAGCTGTTTAATATAAATACGTGGATGTTCAAAGTTATATATCAGGTGGATCTGTAGTCCAGTGGTAACACGCTGGACTGGTAATCCAGGGATCGCAGGTTCGATCCCCCGTCTGACCCTAATAAAATTAACAGTCTTTCAGATGGGACGTTAAACCGAGGTCTCGTGTCGGTGCTTTACACTGTGCACGTAAAAGAACCAGAGGAGACTCTGGAATGGGTCTATTTATGTATCATTGCACTATCCTCCAAAAACCTAAAATGACTATTCTCTTCAGGAGGCGTCGCTCATATGGGCAACCGGTAGCGACAATAAATGAACGTAAAATACACGTTATATATCATATTCAAAACGTATCTAAAAGTGACTACGTCAAGATGCCGGCTCCTCCGTGTATCTTCTGTTTGAGAAGAATCTATAAGAATTCTCGAGCTGTGACATGTGACAACTGCCAAAGATGGCATCACATAAAGTGGAAGTCGTGATAGCGCAGTGGATGCGCGTTCGCTTCAGGTGCGAAAGGTCCGGAGTTCGAGCCCCGCTGGAGCCGTTACGATTGTGCCCTTAGGCAAGGCATTTAAATTCCACGTTGCCTCTTATCTCTCCCTCGTGGCGATGGATTCCATCAGGAATGAGGTCTCGAGAGTGATTAATATAAGTTGCAAGAACTTGTTTCGCAATCGAGCTAAAATAAATTTGTATAAAACTAAAAACATAAAATGCGGAAACACAGGTAAATTAATGCACTAAAATAGCGTGAATGTTAAGTGATATTCTTCATAGTACTAATAGCAAACATTTTGATAGCATATTTTCTAAACATAGCAAAATATATTCTGGAAATATTGGAAAGTCATATTCTTCATATTAATATTATATTATAACTGTGTTAATTATTTTCCTCAGGCATCTCCGAATCTGAGGGCGAAGAGCGATACACTACAGACGGGCGACTACTTCACCTACACCAACAACACCTGGATGACCAACGACATGTGGCCGGTGGAATCCTTGAGCCAGTAAAAAACTGAAACTGAAACTGTTTAATTTGATAAAACGCCTAATTTTACACATAGTATATTCACTGGCGTTGTACAATAGAAGTAAAATACATATATAGACATGTACTTATATAAAAACCTGAACAAAATTCTCGTTATTTACAAAAAGACATTGGTCTAAAAATAATTATGTTACCACACAATAACACATATTTGATCAATCATTATTATAAGCATAATTTTTGGTAAATTATATCATTGTTTCTAAAACCTTTTTTAACACTACACTAATTCTACAACTATCCTGTTCAGTCTGTCAATACATGAATGTTTTAAAACCATGAATAAAATTTTCCGAAGAACAATGTTTTAAGGTGTTTCTTAAACGTTTCTACAGAATCCAAGTTTCTCAAATCTACGGGTAAAGTGTTCCATAGCTGTGGCCCTACAGTAGGACGATTCGTGAGGACGAACAACGACTGGGAGGGGTGGCACAACAAACTAATTCGACGAGCGAGGAAGGGAAATCTACCATTCTACGTACTCGTAACGAGGCGAAGGAAGTGACGATCCAGACAGACGAAACTAGTGAAGAAGATCCAGGGACGATTGTGGAAGCTGTGGAAACAGTACCGGACGAAGGTCATCTCGACTAGCGCTCTGTTGGACGCATGTGCTTCATTGTATGGACCCGTTTAGTTTGTGTTTGTGATATGAAAGACTGATACATGCAGCTACGACATTGTGTTACTAGACAATATACTGTATCTATGGTAGTATTAAGTTGTATGTTCTAAAAATATGATATATATTATCGAGACGGGGCTTTTATTAAGGTGTGTAATTAAGGATAAAAAGTGGTATTAAGTTGTATGTGCTAAAATGTGCTTTACAATAAATGTATTAACTATTATGTATGTCTATTGTTATTTTCACTCCATTATTAAGGGCTTGGGGTGTTAGTTTGTCTGACAACTGAGTAGAAGAAACCGGACGCATCGTTACACAATAATCACAGGTGATCAACATGTACAGGTGTTAAATAATTGACACACATACCCATGTGGCATTTTGGCAGATGAACAGAATGGTTTCCGTAAGAAGAGAAGCACTTCCGATCAAATTTCGTCTTTAGTTAATTTAGTTGAAACACGAAAGAAACTTAAGCAATGTACTTATGCAGCTTTCATAGACTTCCGTAAAGCTTACGATTTCATTAATCGTTTTAAATTATGGACACGATTAAATGATATAGGTATTTCTGGTAAAATGGTTCTAGCCATAAAGTCACTCTATTCATCTGTCGCCTCTTGTGTTAGAATTAACTCATTTAAAACAGACTGGTTTAATGTTCATTGTGGATTGAGACAAGGCTGTGTGTTATCACCTTTGTTGTTTAATTTATATATCAATGACCTAGCTGTATATCTCAAGTCCTTTGATATTGGTATTAATATAGATAATGAAAAGGTTTGCATACTCCTATATGCTGATGACATTGTTTTACTAGCTAAAGATGAATATGACTTACAAATTTTGCTAAATGCTCTGAACGATTGGTGTTGTCTTAAGGACATGTCAATTAATGCCGATAAGAGTAAGATAGTGCATTTCCGTCCAGATAGCCGGGCGAGGTGTGAGCATATATTTAAATGTGGAAATGAACAGTTATCCGTTGTTGACAGATATACATACCTCGGTGTTGTTCTTCAGGAACACCTAGATTTTAATGTTACAGCTAAGATGGTTGCTCAGAGTGCAAGTCGTGCGTTAGGATTATTGATAGCTAAATGTAAAATTTCGGGAGGGGTACCGTATAATGTATTCACCAAGCTATACGACACTGTTGTTTGGCCTGTAATTGCTTATGGTGCCTCAATATGGGGGTATAAATCCTTTCCTTGTATAAATGCTGTCCAAAACCGTGCTATGCGGTTTTATCTTGGTGTCGGCAAGTATACACCCAATGCAGCCGTTTCCGGTGAAATGGGTTGGCAACCTCCCATTGTCCGTCAATGGAAAACAGTTTCTACGTTTTGGGTACGAATTTCCAATACAAATAACTCGAGATTGAACAAACGAATTGCACTTTGGGCAAACGAGAAATCTGCTTCCTGTAAAAACTGGTTCTATTTTGTTAAGAAACATTTTACGGATATTGATTTTGCAGAATTTTGTAACTTATATGCTCCAATTTCTAAGCCTCATTGTGTCGAATGTGTGGGAAAATTTGGTATGAACAAATATATAACAGATTGGTATGCCTCTATAAATAGCATTCATGGTACTACTGGACGAGGTCGTAACAAATTAAGAACGTATTGTAAGTTTAAGCATGTATTTGAACCTGAGGAATATTGTAAAATGATTTTACCTACACGACACAGGTCGGCATTTAGTAAATTTAGATGCGGTGTTGCACCAATCCGTATAGAAACCGGAAGGTATGAGAATTTAAGATTAGACGATCGTAAATGTCCCTTTTGTAATGTGATAGAAGATGAACATCACGTTTTATTGGAATGTGCCATATATAATGATCTAAGAACTTTACTATTGCAGAAGGCAATATTAGCTGACCATAATTTCTGTAATATGACAAAACGTGATCAATTTCTATTTCTATTCAGTAATCAATCAGTGATAAGACTTTGTGCCAAAACCTGTTTTAATATACTACAGCGTCGTTACTTTTACCTTTGTAAATAATGCCCTTTTTTGTGTTAATTACTATATATCTATGATTTTTACAGACTACAAGAAGCAACTGCTAATTAGGTCATTCTCGATCTGATCCTGGGTGATAACTGATTTTGTAAAATATTTCTTAAAAGCGCACTAGTGCTTGTTTTTCGATTTAGTGTTTTATACCATTTTGTTTTATTTCGTATTTAAATATAAATTAGCAACTGTTTCTTGGCTTTAGAATGTAAATAAGCATTAACTAATAGTAGTGTGGGATTTTATAATGTGATATGTTTTGTTGCAATATGTCTCTTATAATTCTATTCAGAATGGCTATGTACTTTTAATCTGATTATTTATATTTGTGTTTGTATTACATGTATGTACATAGATGAGACTTTAATAAAGATTAAAACCTAAAACCTACCCAGCATTGAATCGATACATAGGACAGTCTGGTTAATAATTGCGGACAAGGATCACATTACGTATATAAACGTTATAAAAGCTGATTATAGATAGATAGATAGATAGATATATTTTATTCCACCATATGATGAGATACATTTACATAATAAACACAGACAATTGATAACAAAATGAACAGATGAAATGGAACATAGAACTTTTACACATATATGCACTATAATATATTATGTGTGTATATTTCTACATATACACACATAACACACACATACACACAGATACACAATACATACATACCTACCTACATGCATATACACATATACATATATACATATATTTATATACATATACATGTATACATATATACATATACACACATATACATACATACACCCATGCATATACACAGACATACAGACTACTGGATATGTCATTGACATTAATATATGAACTATATTAACCATTTTATTAGCTATGTATACATATCTTTGTAGATCTGAGATCTTGTATTCATTACATTCAGTATATTCATTATATTCATGAATACTTTCATGAAGTATGTGTACGTTACTTAGGAAAAGGTTCGTCTTTTCAACTACAGAAAAGTCGTTGTTATTTCTAAGACCGACTCGAATTAATTCCAAAGCATGTCCAAAGTAGCAACCCTAAACGAAAACGAAAGCTTTAGGGAATCAGAATTGGACAATTTTAACTGTTTTCAAACCCAGTTTGTAAGGGTAATATTACAATAATAAATAGTTTAAGCATTTTGCTAAATGATGCATATATCTTAACATTAATTTGAAACATTGCACTCTCTGTGACTCACTCATAATTAAGTTGAAAATCCGGATAACATTTCAATAATTTGATCTCTATAATACATATTAGTGAGGCTAGTATAGGTATCATGTCCCAGAGAGTTATGAAAACTATTCCACATATTTTGTCTGGTAGCGTCGTTTACTCGACAAAACAATACCAGATGGATTGCTATGGAGTCCGTTACGAGTTTACAGTTTGGACATATCATTGCATATGGTCTGCTAAACAGTTTACTAGCCATCAAAACAATTGTCCTACAATATGGTAAATAATTACGATATAGTTGGCTAAAACGCCATAGACTACATGGGATCAGCTCACCGTGTATACTTAAAAAGCTTTGTAATGTATCATCACTAATTAAATTTGTCCTGTATTGAAGGTTTGCATAATTGTATACATACTTGTTGACTATAGTTTTCCAGGTAACAACACTTGGAAATATAGCAGTGTTTATAAAATTGTAAAAATAACTTCCTAGACCATATTTCCCCAAAATACGATATAGGTCTGGTATATATCCCAATGTTTTACTAGGTTTAATTTTGAATTGCATAAGTCGAGTGGAAAATAAGACTTTAGCACTCTTGTTAACATCCATATTACATAATTGACCGAAAAATAAGAGCTTCCGCTTATCGATCTCTTGTTCAAGCGAGAGAGCACCAATACAACCTAACGCAATATCCGTCCGTGTACATCGTGGCATTGATTGCATGAATTTAATACATTGGCGATGCACTCTTTCAAGGGACTGTAATTGAGCTTCAGACATGTTACACCATAGTTCACACCCGAACAATGCCTTTGATAGAACAATTGATTGATATAGGTGTTTTATTGATAGCGGGTGTAAACCATTTCTGTGCACACCGAAGTCGGCCATGTTAAAGAATGGTTTGCGTATTTTTGAACAGGCTTGCTTAATATTATCATCAAGATTCAAGTACTTATTACAATTTACCCCTAAATGAACATAAGATTCAGATTCCTCCACTGATGTACTACCTAACTTCCAATTTCTAGAACTATTTTTAAAATCACCTTCTGTCTCGTTGAATACAATTACGCTACATTTACCAGCATTATACATGTACCGTTCTTTTGTAGAATTTGTATAGCATATATCAATTAATTTTTCTAGACCAGATTTGGAGCAAGATAGTAGCACCATGTCGTCAGCATGAGTTGGACATCCGTAACAAGTATCATGTATATTCAAACAGTATTTCGACGAAGCAATTTCGTTCATCAGATCATTGACGAAAATTAAATAAAGCCATGGGCTGATACATTGACCTTGTCGTGTTCCTTGCTCAACATTGAACCATTCGGATGTAATTCCTTGAGTCCTAACACAACTCTGTACATTGTTGAGCATGTTTGATATTATTTTATACATTTGATAATTTACTATTTTGTGAAGTTTAAGCATAAGCAGAGCATGGGTAACTCTGTCAAATGCTTGACGGACGTCCAAAAAACATGAATATAATTTGGAGTTATTTTCTTTTGCAAAATGAATGCTTTCACGCAATACAAATGATGTCATAGTACAACTAATCTTTTTCTGGAAACCACCTTGTAAGGCATTTACTTGAAAACTGTTGTTACTTTCAATAGCATTCAATATGACCTTTTCGTATAACTTTAAAATATTTGAACATAAAGATATTGCCCGATAACTGTTTGGATCATTCTTTCGCTTTTTACCGCCTTTATAAAGTGTTGATATGACACCTTTTTTTAGATTAATCGGTATATAGCAAAATTCGGACATTTTCTGGAAAAGTTTGGTGATTACACTTATAAGTAAATCTCCCCCATGTTTAACATGTTCATAATTAACGCGATCATATCCGCAAGCTTTTCCATTTTTACAATGGCGTAGCTGTTTTCGAACGATTGATTCATCGATATGGACAATATTAAAATTATGTATACACGAATCCGAATTAATAGTTTGTAAGTCAACCGAGCGACCTATCAAATAGTCGTCATCAAATTCGACGTTACACGTTGGCGTGTAAAGATCTGCAAAATAATCACGCCAACAACGGTTTATATCATCGGGATTGTTGTACGTTTTCCCGCCAAAATTCATTTCGAAAACTGCGGATTTATTACGCTGTTTTCTCCCTTTATTAACTAAGCGCCAAAATTCATTACTGTCTATTTCGGCGGCTATATCGATTTCTTTTTCTAGCCCCTCAATGAATTGTTGTACTATATTTCGATGACAGTTTCTAAATAATGCTTTACATCGTTTGTATTCCGTATAACTTAATGATTCTGAATTTCTTGGACGATTTTCAGATAACCACTTAATTCTTTTAGTTTGCATATTTTTATGAAGATGAGTCAGTTCGTTGTTCCAATATGGTTTGATGTACGGTTTAAATTTATATTTCGGAATGCATTGATCCGACGCCGACTGTATAGCATTTACAATTATATAGTAGAGTTCATCGATATCGCTTGTCAAGGAAATATCCATATATAGCCCCACTTTTAACCTATCGTCATTATTTAATTGTAGAGCGAATTTTTCAACGCAATAAGGTTTAACATTTTTCCAATGTATTATGCTATTAGTACTTAAACCTTGTATGCTTTCACTCAGTGGCATTGTCAACGTACAAAGAATCGGGCGATGATTTGAGACATTTAGACAATTATCGTCTATAATCGAACACGATTGAATATAGTTTACATCATTTTCAAATATTAAAATGTGATCCACGAGAGTTTCTCGAGTACTGTTATACGGTACATTACTGTAAAGCGCACCGGTACATAAATCTAAGCCGTCTAAAGCGATCAACTGATTTCTGATCATAAGATCAACAAGTAAATTACCACGATTGTCAAACCGAAAACTGCGCTCGTGTCTGGTTGGGAGTTCGATGTTATAATCGCCCATCACTATCACCATACCATGTTTTTTATATTGACATATTATATTTTCTACATCATTAATACTATTTGTAAATTGTGCAATGGAATGATTTTTACATGGCAGATACACTTGGAAGATATATAGGTACTCTCCAATGCCTATATTCACCTCAATGCCAATGATATATCTAGAATTCCAAACTAAAGGTGAAACAATATTATTTAATTTTCTATTCCAAAGAATAGCAATCCCGCCTTTTCCCACTCGCCTGTTTCCCGGTAAGCTGAGGTCAGGGTCTGCTATAGCATGACTACTATATTTATTATTAATCTGGTTTAAGAATCGAAGGTTGTGATTGTATAACCAGTGTTCAGAGATTCCGCACACCTGGATATTATAGTTTTCAAGTAAATCACTAAAATAGCTAGCACTTGACATGATACCCGTTGCGTTCCATGTGGCGAGTTTTATATTATTAATCAAGTGAGCCATCATTATATATGTCATCATCTTTGTAATCTAATACCGAGTATCGGTTGTTATCATTATAATATGAATTGGTATTCCATGCTTTATACATGGTTTTCTTTCGACCACGTTGTAACGTGTAAGTGTCATCATCGTGGATATTACCTACAGTAGGACGATTCGTGAGGACGAACAACGACTGCGAGGGGTGGCACAACAAACTAATTCGACGAGCGAGGAAGGGAAATCTACCATTATACGTACTCGTAACGAGGCGAAGGAAGTGGCGATCCAGACAGACGAAACTAGTGAAGAAGATCCAGGGACGATTGTGGAAGCTGTGGAAACATTACCGGACGAAGGTCATCTCGACTAGCGCTCTGTTGGACGCATGTGCTTCATTGTATGGACCCGTTTAGTTTGTGTTTGTGATATGAAAGACTGATACATGCAGCTACGACATTGTGTTACTAGACAATATACTGTATCTATGGTAGTATTAAGTTGTATGTTCTAAAAATATGATATATATTATCGAGACGGGGCTTTTATTAAGGTGTGTAATTAAGGATAAAAAGTGGTATTAAGTTGTATGTGCTAAAATGTGCTTTACAATAAATGTATTAACTATTATGTATGTCTATTGTTATTTTCACTCCATTATTAAGGGCTTGGGGTGTTAGTTTGTCTGACAACTGAGTAGAAGAAACCGGACGCATCGTTACACAATAATCACAGGTGATCAACATGTACAGGTGTTAAATAATTGACACACATACCCAGCATTGAATCGATACATAGGACAGTCTGGTTAATAATTGCGGACAAGGATCACATTACGTATATAAACGTTATAAAAGCTGATTATAGTGTTATGTCATCATGTTTTGTTAATATTTTTATTATTTTTAGAGTATATTTTTCATTTTAATTATACTGTGACGAATCGTGTTTTAGCTGTGGCGAATCGGGATTGTGGCGAATCGAGAGTAATTCTTTTCACACACCAGACTTCGATTTACTTATGCAACATTCCAAGGTGAGAGTAAAATTTTAATAAACTGGTTCAATTTTAATTCCATACAAGCAAACCCAGAGAGGTTACAGGCATTAGCTGTTGATAATCAAACCCATACTTTAAAACACTGTATTTAACATTGGATCTGTCGTAATAGGCTTAAACTGTGATGATGTGACTGCGACTTTTGGGTGTTGACATTGATTTCAATCTTAATGTTAACAATCATATACACACTCTTTGCAAAAAAAGCTGCTCAACAGTTATACATTCTTAAACGTATTGGCAAAAACCTCTGTAAATTGAATCGCTTGATTCATACATTTATTCTATCGAATTATAATTTCCACCCTCTATCATGGCATTTTTTATCTATTGCAAATACAAGGAAAATTGAAAAAATTCCAGGAAAGGGCTCCGAGATTTGTATATGATAACTATGTTAGTTCTTACGAAAATGTGTTGACTAGGGCTAAGTTGCCCTCCTTACATGTGCGTTGATGCAGAACTATGGCCTTAGAGACACTTTTAAGATTTTGTACAAAATTGCCCCACCAGTTTTATCAGACCTTATTGTAAGAAAACAATCAAATTATAACTTCAGATACTCAAATATCCTTCAGGTACCACAGGTGAGAACAACACATTATGGTAAGAACTCCTTCAAATTTGCAGCCCCAGTATTGTGGAACTCACTACCAGAAAACTTGAGAGCCAAACATATTTTAACAATTTTAAAAATCAGTAAATGCACACAACCTTTTAATCTTTTAAATATCCACAATACTGGGCCATTGCAATCATTTGCTATGTGATAGTATGTTTGCTGGCTATTTTTATTGTCTTATTAAATATTGTTCATTTTAGTAATGTCATACAATGACGTAAATTATGTCCATGTTCCAATGAAACTGCAAATATCTTTTATAATGATGAATATTATATATCACAGGCACCAGACACAAAAATTTTTTTTATTTTTGGCCTATGGTCATATAGTAAGTAATATATAATAAAGGCAACCAACGAAATTGAAACATGCATGCAGAAACATCGACGAGAATACTAGGTAAAAACGACCAGATCACTGATTTGCCCTCGTGGTCCCGACCGGAAGACCTTTTTCTATCAACAAATACTTTTTATTTCATGGAGATCGATCAAATAACACCAGAATGGCACATTGTTTCATCGTGAACAGCAGGGCATGAAATGTTGTCGTTTTGGCTGGGTGTTCGGTTTTTGATTTGGCGGAATGTTTTCTCGGCGTTTTACCCAGTGTAATACTCATAACATCTAAAAATCACTCATACTTCGCTAAATGGAATCTTTCTCTCGCGAATCATGTTGTTTGCAGCCTCGGCGTGCAGATCCAACAGCAATACAGGAATCAAATACAAAACAAAAGTAAAATTCAATAATTGTTCCATTTTGGATAAGATCCGCGGTGAATATACAGCGGCATTTCATTGGCTGCTGTTTATATATGTATTTACATGTTTCATTTTTGACCAATGAGAAAAAAGCATTCATTCACATCGTATGTTGCCCAAAACCGATCGCCCAGCCAAAACGACAACTTTTCTTTCCTGCTGTTCCCGATGAAACAATGCGCCGTTCAGGTGTTATTTGTAGGGGTGACTATTGGGGTCAATTTTACTATTGCGATAGTATTGCGATAGTTAAAATACTATTGCGATAGTATTGCGATAGTATTGCGATAGTTGTAGGACTATTGCAATAGTATTGTGTAAATACATATTAATTAAAAAAATATTCTGTTTCGCATGGAATACACAAGTTCTGTGTATTTATTTATTAGCATGCAATTTTTTCTTTATTATCATGACATCGAACACACTGCACTAATTTACTTGTCCGTAGTGAAAAGTTGAAAACCCACTTGCCCGTATATCCGAACTTTATATGTTTAAATAATATAAACCAACCTTATTTAAAAATCGATACACAGTCCCGCTAAGTTACATGATTGTTTACCTGTCGTCTTCAATAATAAGGCTGCGTCACGTACCCGTTCCCGTATATCGATTTAGCGACCGCGTAGTATACTTGTAACTGACGCATGCGCTATAGCACTTTAAATTACCCATACCCGGGATTATGGGGGTCACATCGCCTACTTTGCTCACTATTCAGTACCAAAGAAGCCATTTTCGACAGTAGTTATTCTTATTGACAGCTGGCTTGTTTTGAGCGGAAAATACATTACATACCCACCGCATTTTACACAGTTTTTATGTGACGGGCGATAACTCTTGACATTTCCGGTTCTTATTCAGGTTATTGTCGGCTGGAAATGTTGTCCGCCACCGTTGTCGGCTGGCTTGTGTTTATTGCGGAAGTTCCGCAGGAAAATAAACAAGAACATTTGCCGATGCTTTCTCATTAAAATACGATTTAAATGCCATGGGAACATAAAGTAAATGCACTCGCCGGTATTTTTACTTGTCCACGGACAAGTTACATTCGAAAATATACTTGCCCGGCGTAACAAATGACCGATTTCGCCATCCCTGGCAACTATCGAAACTATTGCGATAGTACTGCCGCAATAGTCAATACTATCGATGGTCATATTTACCATCGATGGTTGACTATCGTGACGCTGTCTATTGCGATGCATCGATATTCGATGCATCGTTACACCCCTAGTTATTTGATCGATCTCGATGAAATAAAAAGTATTTGTTGATAGAAAAAGGTCTTCCGGTCGGGACCACGAGGTAAATCAGTGATCTGGTCGTTTTTACCTAGTTTCTCGTCGATGTTTCTGCATGCATGTTTCAATTTCGTTGGTTGCCTTTATTATATATTACTTACTATATGACCATAGGCCAAAAATAAAAATAAAATTTGTGTCTGGTGCCTGTGTTATATATTATTAAATAAAATTGATGTGTCTGTAAAATATGTTTGTTTAATCCATATATACTTATAATTATTAGTTTTACCAATTAAGTCATTGATTTACTAGGATAACATTCGTTATGGCTAACAAGCACATTTGTCTTACCCACATAACTTAGTTATGTTTTACCATTTTTCAACATTTATCTTAGAAACAAATTAATAATAAATATGCATACTATTATCAGGGATTCTAATTTTATAGCTGTTACCATTATGTTATGTATAGTCGGTTCAAACGCTCACTCAGAGCGTGTGTTGTACTGTTGCTATCTTGCCAACTCAAAATAAAATTTATCTTATAAGAATATCTCAGTATACAGTACATTCGGGTATCACCAAATAAAGAAAACAACTTTTCGCCACAAAACAACTTTTTATGACAACATTAGTTGCAATATAGTTCCTAAACAAGTTTATTATGGTGTGTTATACATTATAACAAACCACATTAACCAGCTAGCATAATAAGGGTTGGGTTGCCACCTTGGAATTACGGTCACGTCGGACCGTGGTCATCTCGGACCATATTGATTGTCCGAGGTGACCATGGTCAAGTCGGACCATCTGTGTGGTCAAGTCGGACCATCTCTGTGGTCAAGACGGACCACCATGCTCAACAAATTGTAAATAAGAAAAACAACAAGTAATTTACAAAAAAACACGTTTTAATAAACAAATCAATGAATTTACACGTGGACATTTGAGTAATATTAGTATACATAACAGAAATAGCAACGACGAACGTGTCGACCTTCCTGTCCTGCGTCAATTCTTTGATGGCCTTGAACACCTGTAATAGTTATGTTATATTAGTTATGCTTACTGAATATATGTATTCGAACATTGATTGTAAATGAATATATGTATTCGAACATTGATTGTAAATGAATATATGTATTCGAACATTGATTGTAAATGAATATATGTATTCGAACATTGATTGTAAATGAATATATGTATTCGAACATTGATTGTAAAGTCTGATCAGGTCAGAGTCTGATCGACAGGGTCATGACAGGGCTAAGAAAATAATAGGGAATATTATTTACCTGATATTGGTTGCTAAAATACACCATTATCTCTCTCTTTTTTGCGGAAAATATCGTCAATTGGATGGTCCGAGGTGACCATGCTGACTTGTATAGTTGGTCCGAGGTGACCACAAATGTGGTCCGAGGTGACCACACATACGGTCCGAGGTGACCACAAATGTGGTCCGAGGTGACCACAAATGTGGTCCGAGGTGACCACACATACGGTCCGAGGTGACCACAAATGTGGTCCGAGGTGACCACACAAAATGTGGTCCGAGGTGACCACGGTCCGACTTGACCATACACCGCCACCTTGAAGGTCACATACATTCTGCAAAACATAAACAGTCAAATGCACATCTCTACTGTTTTATGCAAACCTTACTTACTGCACTAATAATATGACTAAGTATTTTTCGGTTATATTACAAATGAGCAGGCTTCTGCTTAGCATACTTCGTGAAGTTTTTGAATGTTTAAATCGTGGAACATTTCCCACATCTGTATGGCGAGTTCACGATCGCTGTACATACCCTGATCCTCGAGTGAATCACGACGGTTTGGACGGTTGTACCAAGCACCGGTGTAACGCTTATTTGTGACCCCGGTCATTATTCTCTGTAAAAAAAAGTGACGCCCCTCTGTCAAATATAGACCTCCTCTTAAAATGTTTACTCCCCTCGTAGGAAAGTGACCCCCCCACTGCAAAGTCATATCTTGACATTCATTAAGTTCATTTGTGACCGCATATTCAATCCTGGCGTATTTTATGACCATCCTTAGTCAGCTGCATGTAGTCAGTGGCGTAGCTACCGTTAGGCCATTATGTTGTTTTATATGCATGTTGTATAGCAACGAGGCGAGTCTCTCGTATACATGTATGTATGTATGTATGTATGTATGTATGTACCATTAATGTCAAACCCCTTGCGGGGACCTAGACATGTTTTTCCTGGGCATGCTTAGCCGACCATAGCGGTTAACCAGTACTAAGCAATGTGTGTGAGGTGCCTTGCTCAATGACACTACATACGTGGCCTGACTGAGTATCGAACCCGGACCGTTCGATTCCAAATCCGACGCTCTACCATTGGACCACGGACGCCACACTCGTTTATAGTCCCATCTGAAAGATTTGATATTGAGAGGATCAGGCTCATCACTTTTAAATGATGTTTATTTTAAACGTTTTAGAAATGCATTTATAGATGAGTATTGCTATGGCAACAATTGTTGTTGATGATGATGATTGGGCTTATTTACCCCACAGGGATTCGGCACGTTTGGGGGTACTAGTATATATATTTAAGTACAGGGATTCTACTCTGTGGGATGTCAGATTTCGCATCGATCAGTAAAATGGCCCTATCTGAAACAATTTTGTACAAAGCTGTCCAAATATAACGCCTATCCCGAGTCTTTATATTGTTCTTCAAATAAAACACAACTTTAAGCTGCATGCATGTATACTTTGCAAACAATTGGCCATAGCAGGTCACATTTCCATACTAGGACACGGGTTCTGTCAGCAACAAAAAAAAATCTTCGACGGGAGAGTTTTAACTGTGAATAACATTATCAATAAAATGTGTTTCCACTAACCTGTATGTTTATTCGGCAAAAATGTACGTCAAAAAGAGATTTCGTAGCATTTTCAATTTGTTTTGAAAAATTCTAAAGCGGCGCAATTCGCGTTGAAACGAACGTTCTGATTGGATTATGATTGTTCCTCATATATAAAAAAACATCTTGTTACATTCTAATAATCCAATCAGAACGCTCGTTTCAACCTCGTTTCAACGCGAATTGCGCCGCTTTAGAATTTTTCAAAACAAATTGAAAATGCTACGAAATCTCTTTTTGACGTACATTTTTGCCGAATAAACATAGAGGTTAGTGGAAACACATTTTATTGATAATGTTATTCACAGTTAAAACTCTCCCGTCGAAGATTTTTTTTTGTTGCTGACAGAACCCGTGTCCTAGTATGGAAATGTGACCTGCTATGGCCAATGTATGTGGCAATTGTTTGCAAAGTATACATGCATGCAGCTTAAAGTTGTGTTTTATTTGAAGAACAATATAAAGACTCGGGATAGGCGTTATATTTGGACAGCTTTGTATACAATTGTTTCAGATAGGGCCATTTTACTGATCGATGCGAAATCTGACATCCCACAGAGTAGAATCCCTGTACTTAAATATATATACTAGTACCCCCAAACGTGCCGAATCCCTGTGATTTACCCTAGCCTCCGGCGAACCATATGGGCGAGCAGACAATTGTTGTCACAGCTTTTCTTGTTATATAGTGTTGTAAATGTATAGTTTCAGAGTGTAAACCGTATAAGCTGTCCCTATACATGTATGTGAGCTATGCAATGTGAGCTATGCAATGTGTGGCATCTTACTTACGCCAAAGACGTCCTTTGATCTTGCCGTTAGAATCTGAGGAAGTGCGTTCAGGGCGTTTTTGTATGTCAACATGATCAAAGACCACACGATCTTTGAAGCCGAAAGTTCCTCTTTTGTCGTCAAGATCAAAGTTCTTGCGACTATATAAAGCCGATTGTGTTAGGGACACAGGGATTCGGCACGTTTGGGGGTACTAGTATATATATTTAACCCCCAAACGTGCCGAATCCCTGTGGTTAGGGATCGTCCCCCTAGGCCGACAACATATACTACCCATGTAAATAAATTACTGTTATTGTTATCTAGCTTGGTTTTAGTACACGTATACCCTCGAATGAGGGCTCACTTGTGTTCACTCGCATAGATACCGAAATACCGAAAGTGGAAGTCAATTAAATTACACACATCGAAAACAAGGTTAGTTTGTAATTTTACTGTTTATTATATAATATATAAGGAACCAGAATGTATCAGTTGTATTTATTATAAGGTAAGGGTTCCAGTCTGTCGATTTTTAACTTCTAGCCAAATGGCATGTTGATATGAACAGAAACTCAATACGGCCCAATTAATAGTCTCGGTGTTAAAATATATTTATTGGACTGACCAGGCAAAATATATCGACGCCTGTTCCCAGGCTAAGTTAAGGGCTTTAAGGTGGTATATCTTCTATGGTTATCTTCTATGGTATGCTAGATATTAAAAAGCTACGTTGAAAAGAACTGTGCTCTTCATGGAGGTCATACACCGCTATTGTAATTTCCATAGGCCACCATTATAAGGTCAGACACCGCTATTGTAATTTCCATAGGCCACCATTATAACACACAGTGCCATTAAATTCTCCCCAAACATAATTTGGCACAGTAGTTTTCAACAGACTGATCAGTTCATGTATCAATAACTCTAAAGGGCTTCCCTACACTTTTTCAACCAATCCCAGACCACTATATCAATAACATCGTCTGACCTGGAACATTATTGAACCACGCGCCCACTTGAACATATGATTTTATCCGTAATGCACCAAATATCATGCATAAGGCACCAATAATCCTGTAACTCTAAAAACCAAGTTAAGGCACCAATAACCCTGTAGCTCTAAAAACCAAGTTACGGCACCAATAACCCTGTAACTCTAAAAACCAAGTTAAGGCACCAATAACCCTGTAACTCTAAAAACCAAGTTAAGGCACCAATAACCCTGCAGCTCTATCCTAGAACCTATCCTCTATTAGAATAATCTACAGGAATGCAATGTCTACCATTGCCCCACCCATCACTCCAAACATGAAAATGCTACCCAACAAGGATTACGGTAAATGGTTATTAGTGCCATTTACTTGGTATTTGGTGCCTTAGGATAACATCTCAGGTTTCTGTGATTAAACGTAAGCATCGATAATGACACTAAGCTTCTTTTTATTATTGAATGGACTATTGGTTCATACGAGTGCATGCCTCTCACTGTAATAGTCTTTCAGCTATAAGTACGAAACAAGTTGAAAGAAAATCGCCATTTTTCATTAAGTCAAGGGCAATAAGTTCCAATAACTCTGCGAATACTAGATGCGTAACTTCACATAACGACACATACGTATTCATGTACAGTATCATGTCTGTCACTGATATACCATTGCAGATACGTGCGAAACAAGTTTTTTGGCAGACGGACGTATGTGTAAGCTAAAGAGCTAAAGACCGACATGTTTTAAACAGTACTTTACTACTTTAGGGTTACACAACAGTTACTAGCCTTAATGACATAGGAGCTTCTCATCAATTTTCAACTAAATGTTAGCCCATAAACCCCCTTCATGTATGGATGGTCATATCCATGGATGGACAGACAGACAGACAGACAACTCTGCCGAAATCAATCAATATGTCAACCCATATATGGGAGACATAATGAATGGTGAGAATGTAGCCTCACTCTGGGGCTCTAGTTACCTCCCCTGACATTTAGGAATGTTAAGGACGTGCTAATAACGTTCACCTGCTGGACTAGTGAGAATGTAGCCTCACTCTGGGGCTCTAGTTACCTCCCCTGACATTTAGGAATGTTAAGGACGTGCTAATAACGTTCACCTGCTGGACTAGTGAGAATGTAGCCTCACTCTGGGGCTCTAGTTACCTCCCCTGACATTTAGGAATGTTAAGGACGTGATAATAACGTTCACCTGCTGGACTAGTGAGAATGTAGCCCCACTATGGGGCTCTAGTTACCTCCCCTGACATTTAGGAATGTTAATGACATGACAATAACGTCCACGTGCTGGACTAGTGAGAATGTAGCCACACTATGGGGCTCTAGTTACCTCCCCTGACATTTAGGAATGTTAAGGACGTGATAATAACGTCCACATGCTGGACTAGTGAGAATGTAGCCTCACTCTGGGGCTCTAGTTACCTCCCCTGACATTTAGGAATGTTAAGGACGTGATAATAACGTTCACGTGCTGGACTAGTGAGAATGTAGCCACACTATGGGGCTCTAGTTACCTCCCCTGATATTTAGAAATGTTAATGATGTGATAATAACGTTCCCGTGCTGGACTAGTGAGAATGTAGTCCCACTGTGGGGCTCTAGTTACCTTCCACCTTAATTACTTATAGGGACGACTTCCTGAGTTCCATATGGGGCCCCAACAAATGTATCATCAACACTATTCCCATATAGGGCCCCAATAAATGAATGATCAATACTATTCCCATATAGAGCCCCAACAAATGTATGATCAACACAATTCCCATATAGGGCCCCAACAAATGTATGATCAACACAATTCCCATATAGGGCCCCAACAAATATATGATCAACACGCTTCCCATATAGGGCCCCAACAAATATATGATCAACACAATTCCCATATAGGGCCCCAACAAATGTATGATCAACACAATTCCCATATAGGGCCCCAACAAATATATGATCAGCACTATTCCCATATAGGGCCCCAACAAATATATCATCAACACTATTCCCATATAGGGCCCCAATAAATGTATCATCAACACTATTCTATGAGATAGCAGACACAACTTTATATACTTGTTCGGTAATGTGATACATACTGAATTGAAAATACATGTATACGTAATATAGGGATTTTTCTAGACCGGTACGACAGGGCACCCCACCATGCCCCATTTTAGCCCTTTATTATTACTTACTTTTTTATTAGCTCACCTGAGCAAAGCTCAGGCGATGCATTATTATTTCAATGTGTCTGTCCGTCGTCGTCCGGCATCTGTGAACATTTTCTTCTCCTCGGTAACCAGTGTGCCTATATCCAGGTATAATACTTCAGTAGGTGGGTGATTACATAATTGTTAAAATTACGGCATTGCGTAATCCAAGATTGCCCAACGAGGCGATCACTCCAATGCAATTTTTATTAAAATCAAATTATTTCTATTTTCATCACCTAAGGAGGCCGTCGAAACGTCAAAAGTTCAACCTTTTATGAGATATTTCAAACGTCTTCTTCGCACGAACTGTTCAGCCAATGTTCAAGAAACTCTTTACTTATAGGTGAAGCCTTTCAAAAGATGTTAAAATAAAGTTCCGAGAAATCCAAGATGGTCGCCATCTAAAACCAGCACAATTCTTAAAAAAATCCTCTTCTCACTAACCGCCAGCCGGGTTTTGACGAATTTTGGTAGGAATGATCGATGTACAATGCTCCTGCACAGTTGTTGACCCTCGGAAGAAAAAATGGGTCTGGCCCGGGTTGTCAAATGGAGGTCAAATTTTATTTTTGAACGAATATGGTCATACCATATATCAAATCGAAGGTATCAACGAGGCGATCACTCTGATATAATTGTTATCAATTAAGATGATGTTGTCATTCAAAATGGTTGCCGAAATGTCAACAGATCTTTCTTTTATAATATATTTCAAAATTCTTCTACACCCAAACCGTATGGCCAATGGTAGCCAATTACACAGTTATAGTCCATTGGTGTAGACTTTTCAGATTTGTTGAGATGGAGGTTGTCGCGAATAAAAGATTGCCACATTCTAAAAATAGCACAAATTCTTCAAATAGCTTCACACAGTACCACGGATTTTGGCAATATTCGGTAACAATGATCGATGTACAATGCTCTTTCAAATGTGTTAATATGGTGACCCCATGGTAATAAAATGGAGTCAGGTGAGCAATACAGGCCATCACGACCCTCTTGTTTTAATTATTCTCGGAACTCGTCCGCCATTTTGTCCGATATGTGCTGCCCTACTGCCCCTTTGATCAACCATTATATAGTGATAGTTAGCAAATTGTATAGGGGTTAATCCCCATATACCCTATCCCGCACCTAGACCCTTCATTGCTGAAACACTCTTTGATCCAGCATACGTATCTGTCAATCACTGATCCACTACACGTTTTCCCCTCCGGAATAATCCCTAGTAATAACACATGTATACTGTATGATATTATGCTACAACACCTTTCTTAAACCTAAGTTATTAAAACAACAATATTGTTTGTGCAGAACGACCGGTGTACCCATTGCTTTGCTTTCAGTATTTAACCTGGATTTTATTAAATTAAATTAGATTCACGGTACGCTAAAATGGCAGTTATTATTTTAAAGTGGCACAGGCAGCCTAGGCCATCTAGAGACTGGCCAGCTGTTATTGATTCAGGAAGACATTGTATGCACCTTCGACCAGTATTTCTTGGGAAGGGTCGAATCTAATGTTTTGAGAACTTGTGACCCGACCCACTTGCCATTATTTATGCTGTAGTGTGCTATGATGTATTATATTGTATAAGCACTTTAATATTGGCAATAAAATATGTTTAAACCACCAGTATTTCTGGTATGTAAGAAACAGTTAATTCTGTATCTTAATTTCGAGATCACGCAACGATCCGTTCCCTGGATGGCGCCTTATGTGTATCTAATTTGGTTATGATGATGATGATTCAGTTTCTTTACCCTCGTCGCCGGTAAACCATATGGGCGAGCAGAATTTGGTTAATAATATTCCGTGTCTTATATACAGACCAGCGATGGTCATGTAAGACTTACAGACGCCGTAAACATCTGTTATGTTACCTAATATTATTAAGATTGTCCGTACATCAAAAGATTCGGCCTTTTAAAATAACACAAGTGGCCACTTGTGCAATCAGTCCCGATAATTAGTCATTCCCGCGAGAAAATAGAATTGATATTTTTAGGCGCGAACATGATATACATAAGACAAATAGTTATACCGGTAGTACATGGTAAATCAATGATGTCGTATATTAAATAGATTAATGTATTTATATAATACATTACTATTTATATATGACAATAATAACATTTCATGCAAATATTGTTTGTTTTTCATATAATTTGCACAGTATACAGTGTTCACTGTAAACACTTGCGTTGTAAGAAGTGGCATACGTTAATTGCTCCTAATAAAATAATAGTTACCAAAAAACAATTATATTTAATAATTAAATTTACAATGATACTTCTACGAAAGTGACATTTAAAGCGAAAAAACATAACACAAGTTTAGATGAACCACGATTTTATGATTTATTTTCATTCTGAATAAAACTAATTAATAAAAATGTGCCCGTTCATTTAAACAGACAGTACAAATTATCGTACAAATGAAATATTTCCTTATTTTGCTTTCCCTTCAGAACGGTTGTATTATGTCGATCCCCACTTACTCCCATGCTGAGATGGAATCTGACACATACAGATGGACTGGAGGAAGGATCTCTGTCAGCATATTTTCACAAATTTTTCCTCTTGGACCTGGAGCTACTGATCGGAAGTTGAGAAAAATAACGCAGGAGGATCACAAACGTGGAAATGTTGATGTTGATGCTGCTATACTGGACAAGTTATTCAATGAGATGAAATTTCCGGCGGATGTAAATGTGGATTGCAACGCTAGTTTCTCATTTGACAAGATGACAGATTATTTAAAGAAGTTAGGTAGCAAAGAAGACTATGACTGTTTCTTCTTCATCTTTCTGACATATATACAGCCAGAAAATACGAATGTCTTTACTGATGAAAGATTGCATTTCAATGACACCATTCTGGAAAAAGGATTGGTTCCGTTAGAGAAGATTCTAGACGAGGTAAAGGATTTGAAAGTGACGCAAGGAAAACCAAAGATCTTCTTGATCCAGGCAGATGATGTCAGTTTACTTGATGAAAACCAACAGTATATAAAAGGCCCTACGGCAGATATAACGACAAAAATACCACATGATTCCGATAGACTCATCATAAAGTCAACTATTCCACAGCGTATGGCAAACTCTGCCCAAAAAAATGATGTCACCCCGAACCCATCATTCCTCATTCAAGCATTTTGCGAAGCACTGCGTGATAAGGCTTGCAATAGAGAGGATCTTCTCTGCTTGACCACAGTTATAAATGGGAAGGTGGCAGATATGCTGACGAAATCAAATCACAGTAGGGCCAAAGATATGCCTGTACCATTGGTTGATTCAACACTACGCAAAATAGTAAACCTGGCTGTCTAGAGGTAGTGAAAGACAGTGTACATCCTGTGTAATTGGACTGTGAACCAACATAATTTCTGCAAGTATTTATATGGGTTAATGAACAGTAAGAATGGAAATGTGCAACAACACAAACCAGGACAATTTCGTCGCAAGTTATACTTTGGATAATTTATAAACACGTATTTACAGAAATACGACCTCACGTGTAGTACAATGATTTGTCTTAATCCTAATCATAGAGATTGTGCGAGGACATTGAAAGTGTGTATATATCAACTAACACAATTTCATATTAAAAGTACTGTTCTGCATAATGAAACATGATATGCTAGAGACACTATTTGTGTACATGTATTTTGCACAATGTATTGAATAATTAGTGTATGTATAAATGTATACTCCTACCTTGGAGTCCTGGTTTTATGACTTGCACGAAATGTTATTATTGTCATATATAAATAGTAATGTATTATATAAATACATTAATCTATTTAATATATGACATCATTGATTTACCATGTACTATATATATATTTGTCTTATGCATATCGTCTGCTATCATTTTTGCGCCTAAAATATCAAATCTATGTTCGCGCGGGAATGACTAATTATCGCCCATATGGTTCGCCAGAGGCGAGGGTAAATAAGCTCAATCATCATCAACCAAATCAGATACACAAAGGTGACATCCAAGGAACGGATCGTTACGTGATCTAGAAAATAAGATACAGAATTAACTGTTTCTATGATACTTAGAAGAGTATAGACATTAAGAGAAAGATAACATATGAAAATTAATTGAATACGAGTTATAAGATTATTCAGCCGAGATAAGGAACAAATTTTGTTCCGGTGAATATAATCTATTATTGTGAGATGAAGGTTATTGAAGCGGAAACATTGATGAGATTGTATGAAGAGAGTAATTACAGATTAAAGAGATTAGAGCTTATCGGGACAATTATCCATAAGCGACTAAATTCTGACTTAAATAAATAAAATAAAAGTTGAATTAAGCAGAGATATATGCATGAGATATAACACAGAAATAAAGGAAGAATACTATTATATATAAGAAAGACAAAACCACTGTGTTGTGTTATTATTGTGAGACCGAAGATACAAATACCCTTAGACAACTCCAGCGGATCTATGATATATAGATAGGTTAGACCCTGGCAGGAGCTCAACTGAGACATTGAGATATAAATAGAAGTGTGGATCACGACACCCACTGGGGGCTCGTCAGCCACGAACATTTGGGGACAACGCGTCCGCCACAATATGGGTGTCTTTGACATACACTATATTTTTGTTGATCCAATGAGGGACAATAGTGTTGTTATCATTGTTTATATGTGTGCGACTGAAGTATCCTGACCTGATTAATTTACAATAACAATTAACAATTTGCTCTCGTTTATTTCATTAAATACCGTGATGTAGACTTATCATGATGTTGCTAAAAATGGATATTTAATGGCAACGTGTATTGTGTTGAAGTGTAAGATAGTGATAATACTGATGGATAACTAGGATGGATGTTATGATATCGACACAAATCTATGGAAAACGAGGTACATCTTGTATACCAATAGCACTACTATATATAGATGACTTTTCACCTGTCTATCAAATACCGTTGCGTTCTTTTGGGCTCACAAATATCGAGTGTTACGCCGCACACTCGCAGTTTCTTCACCTGTATTACACAACTTTACGAACGCGTTGGTTATAAACTGGTTATCACTACAGTCACATCTACACCATTCTCTCACAATAAATCTGAAAAGCTTGATATATCGTCTCCAGGCATTATTGTTGACACTAAGAAGGTCAAATTCTGTGAATCTCTAGACATATCTAATACTGAGTCTTCTGTCACTGACGACTTAGCTATGCATCATATTCAGCTCAGCCGTAATGAGCTTGTCGCAATATCAAACCAGCTCCATGAAACATTCAGAGCCGACATGAAACCTATGGTGAAGAATGTTGTGCAATCTGTGTTGCCTCAAGTAATCGACGGTGTCAATGCGGCGCTTACAGATACGGTCGACCGCATAACCATTGAAAACCAACAGCTTCATGACGATGTTCGTGTGTTACAGTTACATGCATATCGTACTGAACAATATAGTAAGCGTAACTACCTACGCATCACTGGTTTGTCAGAGTCTTTCGGAGAGAACACGGATCAACTTGTCCTTGATGGTCAAATCCTTAGGTGCTGACCTATCTCTTGCTGAGATAGATCGTTCTCATCGCCTTGGTCCACGCATCGCACCACGCCCATCGGCTAGTCCGGAATATGCCTCTGTACACAAGATGAAGCCCATAGATGTAATCGGGAAGTTTACCTCCTATCGTGCCAGACAAAAGTTATACATGACTCGTTCACGTGCCAGGAACATCAATATATACAGAGGACAATTTATCAATGAATCGTTGACAAAAATGCCTGGCATAATCTTCTTCGATGCCAGAACATTGGATTGTCAGCATCACGTTGAAAGTGCTTGGACTACTGACGGTTTTATTCTCGTTCGGGACAAACAAATGAGGATACATCGTATCGAATCCAGTGAGGAATTACAGAAGCTTTGTCCTCCTAAACCACGGTCGTGCGCAGCTGCTTTGAGCGAGTAGTTACTTTTGAACAGCAATGGCGGTTATCAGTACACCTACAATGGCTGATATTGAACTGTGACTAAAGCCGGTGTATCTACTTCACGTTATTGTTGTTATTATATATAATATATATATATATATATATATATTATATATATATATATATATATATATATATGCAATGAACAGTTAATTCAGAAAGTGGTATATGTATATACAAGGATAACCAAAATATCATGGTAACCATTCGATCGTAAAAACCGTTATCGTTATGTTTTTTTCTGTGGTTCAATGTATAGTATCCTCGTGCCGCATTTTACATTGTGTTAATGATAGCATCAACTGCACTTGATTAATATATACACCAGCTATGTGCTAGTATGTATAGAGTATGCATCGTATTTAATGCAATGTATAGTATCCTCGTACCGCATTTTACATTGTGTTATTGTCAGCCTCAATTACAATTGATTAATATAAACACCAGATATGTGCTAGTATGTATTGTGTATGTATCGTCTTGTATGCAATGCATAGTATCTTCGTGCCGCACTTTACATTATGTTAATGATAGCCTTAACTACATTTTGCCAGATGTTAAAAAGTGAAAAATCGACGAACCCAGGCTATCGTCCCCCGTCTGACCCTAATAACATTAACAGTCTTTCAATTGGGACATTAAACTGTACGGATCAGTGGTCTCTACCAAGTCAACAGTACAGATCAGTGGTCTCTACCAAGTCAACTGTACATATCAGTGGTCTCTACCACGTCAACTGTACAGATCAGTGGTCTCTACCAAGTCAACGGAACATATCAGTGATCTCTACCAAGTCAACTGTACGGATCAGTGGTCTCTACCAAGTCAACTGTACGGATCAGTGATCTCTACGAAGTCAACTGTACAGATCAGTGGTCACTACCAAGTCAACTGCACAGATCAGTGGTTTCTACCAAGTCAACTGTACGGATCAGTGGTCTCTACCAAGTCAACTGCACAGATTAGTGGTCTCTACCAAGTCAACTGTACAGCTCAGTGGTCTCTACCAAGTCAACTGTACGGATCAGTGGTCTCTACCAAGTCAACTGCACAGATCAGTGGTCTCTACCAAGTCAACTGCACATATCGGTGGTCTCTACCAAGTCAACTGTACGGATCAATGGTCTCTACCAAGTCAACTGACCTTTCTGCAAACGCTACTTAGGCATGCCCCCATAGTTACAGGTGCTCGCTGTAACCACGCGAGACAAGCTATCTAACAAAATGGCGTCTAACACAGACCTGCATCGAGTTGATCTAGATAAAATTCCGTCGAATTTCTCGGTTTCATTTCACCCAGATAAGAATATCTCGTTGAAAGCAAGACAGCAAGGGTTTAGGTTCTTCAGTGAATGTTATTTCTCTAAAGTACAGATATATTTAACGGGTGAGGAACATATTTAAGTTAATCATTTAATTAAGTCTTGAGAGACTCGACCCTATGCCTCCTAGAAGACTCGAACATTAGGCCCATAAACTGAACACCAGTACGTTCACTGAGCTAATATGGGAATCCCACAACTCTGCACATGCATGGGTACTATTACTACTATCTGGTCCCTAGTGCACCATCCACGACAATATGTATGAACCACATGTATAATTTTAATCACCATTATACTCACATATCTCTTGTGAACAGTAGATCTCTAAATGCAGAATATATTTTTTGAAATATTTTATTATGTATAAATAAATTAATTTCAACTTACCTTTGTGCAAATATATCTGTTTGCATTAATTTTGGATGTATTCAGCTGGTCGTTTGGTCGTCCACACAACTTGATCCACCTTAGACATTTTTCAAGATTTGTCTTACGTTTTGGAAATGGCACGAATTTAACGTCGCCTATCAATCGATCTGGATATCTACTATCACTGTCACACAGCCCATAACTACATCTTTTCACCATTGTCAATGACAGACAGCATTAATTAATTGTAATTAATTTTCAAAAAATAATTTCAGATCACGATCACTCGTTATCAGATTTGATTAAACTTTTATTAAAATTAATAACTTGTTTGTCTGACAGAACGATAAAACAATGGCTCGGTGTAGTAATAAATACTATAACTATGTGCACACATTTTATAATTGACCAATTAGCACAATCAGTGCTAAATTCCGATGTGCAATACTTTGATCTTGATCAGATCTGTATCGGGACATTATAAGTCGGCGGTCTCTGTGATGTACCGGTAGTCGGTAAGTTGTTGATTACTCCCAATAAACAGTGTGACACGCTTAAATTTGATTGCTGTGTTTGCGAGAAAAGGATGACAGTATGGGGTCAGTCGGTGTTATTATAGATGCATTGTTTTTAAAGCAGCTGTCTGGAATTTTGTGGTTCATATACACACTTTTAGATTTGTCCAAGGATTTTGAAATGGGTTGAATTTAACGTCGATCACCAGGATATCGACTAATTTATTACTATAACTAACCAACACACCAAAGCTACACATTTTCAACATCATTAAAACAATTTTAAACCCGTATTTTCGATCAAATTCACGCCTTTTCAAATTTGTCTACTCGTTACTAGTTTGTCTAATATGCATTGTTTGTCTAACAAGATGGCGGCGATAAACCGTTACCGGGGGTGTGCGCGAATGGTGCGATGCGATTGGCTAACGCCAGCTGTCAATCAAAATCGGCAGAAAGGTCAACTGTACGGATCAGTGATCTCTACCAAGTCAACTGTACAGATCAGTGGTCTCTACCAAGTCAACTGCACAGATCAGTTATCTCTACCAAGTCAACTGTACATATCAGTTGTCTCTACCAAGTCAACTGTATGGATCAGTGGTCTCTACCAAGTCAACTGCACAGATCAGTGGTCTCTACCAAGTCAACTGTACAGATCAGTGGTCTCTACCAAGTCAACTGTACGGATCAATGATCTCTACCAAGTCAACTGTACAGATCAGTGGTATCTACCAAGTCAACTGTACGGATCAATGATCTCTACCAAGTCAACTGCACAGATCAGTGGTCTCTACCAAGTCAACTACGGATCAATGGTCTCTAGCAAGTCAACTGCACAGATCAATGGTCTCTACCAAGTCAACTGCACAGATCAGTGGTCTCTAACAAGTCAACTGTACAGATCAGTGGTCTCTACCAAGTCAACTGTACAGATCAGTTGTCTCTACCAAGTCAACTGTACTGATCAGTGGTCTCTACCAAGTCAACTGCACAGATCAGTGGTCTCTACCAAGTCAGCTGTACAGATCAGTGGTCTCTAGCAAGTCAACTGTACGGATCAGTGGTCTACCAAGTCAACTGTACAGATCAGTGGTCTCTACCAAGTCAATTGTACATATCAGTGGTCTCTACCAAGTCAGCTGTACATATCAGTGATCTCTAGCAAGTCAACTGTACGGATCAGTGGTCTCTACCAAGTCAACTGTACAGATCAGTGGTCACTACCAAGTCAACTGCACAGATCAGTGGTCTCGACCAAGTCAGCTGTATGGATTACTGGTCTATACCAAGTAAACCTTTACGGATCAGTGGTCTCTACCAAGTCAACTGTACGGATCAGTGGTTTCTACCAAGTCAACTGTACGGATGTGGTCTCTACCAAGTCCACTGTACAGATCAGTGATCTCTACCAAGTCAACTGCACAGATCAGTGGTCTCTACCAAGTCAACTGCACAGATCAGTGGTCTCTACCAAGTCAACTGCACATATCAGTGGTCTCTACCAAGTCAACTGTACTGATCAGTGATCTCCACCAAGTCAACTGTACGGATCAGTGATATCAACCAAGTCAACTGTACAGATCAGTGGTCTCTACCAAGTCAACTGTACTGACCAGTGGTCTCTACCAAGTCAACTGCACAGATCAGTGGTCTCTACCAAGTCAGCTGTACAGATCAGTGATCTCTAGCAAGTCAACTGTACAGATCAGTGGTCTCTACCAAGTCAACTGTACGGATCAGTGGTCTATACTAAGTCAACCTTACGGATCAGTGGTCACTACCAAGTCAACTGCACAGATCAGTGATCTCTAGCAAGTCAACTGTACAGATCAGTGGTCTCTACCAAGTCAACTGTACAGACCAGTGGTCTCTACCAAGTCAACTCTACAGATCAGTGGTCTCTACCAAGTCAACTGCACATATCAGTGGTCTCTACCAAGTCAACTGCACATATCAGTGGTCTCTACCAAGTCAACTACGGATCAATGGTCTCTACCAAGTCAACTGCACAGATCAATGGTCTCTACCAAGTCAACTGCACAGATCAGTGGTCTCTACCAAGTCAACTGTATGGATTACTGGTCTATACCAAGTAAACCTTTACGGATCAGTGGTCTCTACTAAGTCAACTGTACGGATCAGTGGTTTCTACCAAGTCAACTGTACGGATGTGGTCTCTACCAAGTCCACTGTACAGATCAGTGATCTCTACGAAGTCAACTGCACAGATCAGTGGTCTCTACCAAGTCAACTGCACAGATCAGTGGTCTCTACCAAGTCAACTGCACATATCAGTGGTCTCTACCAAGTCAACTGTACTGATCAGTGATCTCCACCAAGTCAACTTTACAGATCAGTGATCTCCACCAAGACAACTGTACGGATCAGTGATATCAACCAAGTCAACTGTACAGATCAGTGGTCTCTACCAAGTCAACTGTACAGATCAGTGGTCTCTACCAAGTCAACTGTACAGATCAGTGGTCTCTACGAAGTCAACTGCACATATCAGTGGTATCTACCAAGTCAACTGTACTGATCAGTGATCTCAACCAAGTCAACTGTACAGATCAGTGGTCTCTACCAAGTCAACTGTACAGATCAGTGGTCTCTACCAAGTCAACTGCACAGATCAGTGGTCTCTACCAAGTCAGCTGTACAGATCAGTGATCTCTACCAAGTCAGCTGTACAGATCAGTGATCTCTAGCAAGTCAACTGTACGGATCAGTGGTCTCTACCAAGTCAACCTTACGGATCAGTGGTCACTACCAAGTCAACTGAACAGATCAGTGATCTCTAGCAAGTCAACTGTACAGATCAGTGGTCTCTACCAAGTCAACTGTACAGACCAGTGGTCTCTACCAAGTCAACTGTACGGATCAGTGGTCTCTACAAAGTCAACCTTACGGATCAGTGGTCACTACCAAGTCAACTGCACAGATCAGTGGTCTCTACCAAGTCAACTGTATGGATCAGTTGTCTCTACCAAGTCAACTGTACAGATCAGTGCTCTCTACCAAGTCAACTGTACATATCAGTGATCTCTAGCAAGTCAACTGTACATATCAGTGGTCTCTACTAAGTCAACTGTACAGATTAGTGGTCTCTACCAAGTCAGCTATACAGATCAGTGATCTCTAGCAAGTCAACTGTACGGATCAGTGGTCTCTACCAAGTCAACTGTACATATCAGTGGTCTCTACCAAGTCAACTGTACAGATCAGTGGTCTCTACCAAGTCAGCTGTACAGATCAGTGATCTCTAACAAGTCAACTGTACGAATCAGTGGTCTCTACCAAGTCAACTGTACAGATCAGTGGTCTCTACGAAGTCAACTGTACAGATCAGTGGTCTCTACCAAGTCAACTGTACATATCAGTGGTCTCTACGAAGTCAGCTGTACAGATCAGTGGTCTCTACCAAGTCAACTGTACAGATCAGTGGTCTCTACCAAGTCAGCTGTACAGATCAGTGATCTCTACCTAGTCAACTGTACGAATCAGTGGTCTCTACCAAGTCAACTGTACAGATCAGTGGTCTCTACGAAGTCAACTGTACAGATCAGTGGTCTCTACCAAGTCAGCTGTACAGATCAGTGATCTCTACCAAGTCAACTGTACGAATCAGTGGTCTCTACCAAGTCAACTGCACAGATCAATGGTCTCTACCAAGTCAACTGCACAGATCAGTGGTCTCTACCAAGTCAACTGTACAGATCAGTGGTCTCTACCAAGTCAACTGTACAGATCAGTTGTCTCTACCAAGTCAACTGTACTGATCAGTGGTCTCTACTAAGTCAACTGCACATATCAGTGGTCTCTACCAAGTCAGCTGTACAGATCAGTGATCTCTAGCAAGTCAACTGTACGGATCAGTGGTCTACCAAGTCAACTGTACAGATCAGTGGTCTCTACCAAGTCAACTGTACATATCAGTGGTCTCTACTAAGTCAGCTGTACAGATCAGTGATCTCTACCAAGTCAACTGTACAGATCAGTGGTCTCTACCAAGTCAACTGTACAGATCAGTGGTCACTACCAAGTCAACTGCACATATCAGTGGTCTCGACCAAGTCAACTGTATGGATTACTGGTCTATACCAAGTAAACCTTTACGGATCAGTGGTCTCTAGCAAGTCAACTGCACATATCAGTGGTCTCTACCAAGTCAACTGTACTGATCAGTGATCTCCACCAAGTCAACTGTACGGATCAGTGATATCAACCAAGTCAACTGTACTGATCAGTGATCTCCACCAAGTCAACTGTACGGATCAGTGATATCAACTAAGTCAACTGTACAGATCAGTGATCTCCACCAAGTCAACTGTACGGATCAGTGATATCAACCAAGTCAACTGTACAGATCAGTGGTCTCTACCAAGTCAACTGTACAGATCAGTGGTCTCTACTAAGTCAACTGTACTGATCAGTGGTCTCTACCAAGTCAACTGCACAGATCAGTGGTCTCTACCAAGTCAGCTGTACAGATCAGTGATATCAACCAAGTCAACTGTACAGATCAGTGGTCTCTACCAAGTCAACTGTACAGATCTGTGGTCTCTACTAAGTCAACTGTACTGATCAGTGGTCTCTACCAAGTCAACTGCACAGATTAGTGGTCTCTACCAAGTCATCTGTACAGATCAGTGATCTCTAGCAAGTCAAATGTACAGATCAGTGGTCTCTACGAAGTCAACTGTACGGATCAGTGGTCTCTACCAAGTCAACCTTACGGATCAGTGGTCACTACCAAGTCAACTGCACAGATCAGTGATCTCTAGCAAGTCAACTGTACAGATCAGTGGTCTCTACCAAGTCAACTGTACAGACCAGTGGTCTCTACCAAGTCAACTGTACGGATCAGTGGTCTCGACAAAGTCAACCTTACGGATCAGTGGTCACTACCAAGTCAACTGCACAGATCAGTGGTCTCTACCAAGTCAACTGTATGGATCAGTTGTCTCTACCAAGTCTACTGTACAGATCAGTGGTCTCTACCAATTCAACTGCACAGATCAGTGCTCTCTACCAAGTCAACTGTACATATCAGTGATCTCTAGCAAGTCAACTGTACAGATCAGTTGTCTCTACTAAGGCAACTGTACAGATCAGTGGTCTCTACCAAGTCAACTGTACGGATCAGTGGTCTCTAGCAAGTCAACTTTACAGATTAGTGATCTCCACCAAGTCAACTGTACGGATCAGTGATATCAACCAAGTCAACTGTACAGATCAGTGGTCTCTACCAATTCAACTGTACAGATCAGTGGTCTCTACTAAGTCAACTGTACAGATCAGTGGTCTCTACCAAGTCAACTGTACAGATCAGTGGTCTCTACCAAGTCAACTGTACGGATCAGTGGTCTCTAGCAAGTCAACTTTACAGATTAGTGATCTCCACCAAGTCAACTGTACGGATCAGTGATATCAACCAAGTCAACTGTACAGATCAGTGGTCTCTACCAATTCAACTGTACAGATCAGTGGTCTCTACTAAGTCAACTGTACAGATCAGTGGTCTCTACCAAGTCAACTGTACAGATCAGTGGTCTCTACCAAGTCAACTGTACGGATCAGTGGTCTCTAGCAAGTCAACTTTACAGATTAGTGATCTCCACCAAGTCAACTGTACGGATCAGTGATATCAACCAAGTCAACTGTACGGATCAGTGGTCTCTACGAAGTCAACTGTACAGATCATTGGTCTCTACCAAGTCAACTGTACAGATCAGTGGTCTCTACCAAGTCAGCTGTACAGATCAGTGATCTCTACCAAGTCAACTGTACGAATCAGTGGTCTCTACCAAGTCAACTGTACAGATCAATGGTCTCTACCAAGTCAACTGTACAGATCAGTGGTCTCTACGAAGTCAGCTGTACAGATCAGTGGTCTCTACCAAGTCAACTGTACAGATCAGTGGTCTCTACCAAGTCAGCTGTACAGATCAGTGATCTCTACGAAGTCAAATGTACGAATCAGTGGTCTCTACCAAGTCAACTGTACAGATCAGTGGTCTCTACCAAGTCAACTGTACAGATCAGTGGTCTCTACCAAGTCAACTGTACAGATCAGTGATCTCTACCAAGTCAACTGTACAGATCAGTGCTCTCTACCAAGTCAACTGTACATATCAGTGATCTCTAGCAAGTCAACTGTACAGATCAGTGGTCTCTACTAAGTCAACTGTACAGATCAGTGGTCTCTACCAGTCAGCTATACAGATCAGTGATCTCTAGCAAGTCAACTGTACGGATCAGTGGTCTCTACGAAGTCAACTGTACAGATCAGTGGTCTCTACCAAGTCAACTGTACATATCAGTGGTCTCTACCAAGTCAGCTGTACAGATCAGTGATCTCTACCAAGTCAACTGTACGAATCAGTGGTCTCTACCAAGTCAACTGTACAGATCAGTGGTCTCTACCAAGTCAACTGTACAGATCAGTTGTCTCTACGAAGTCAGCTGTACAGATCAGTGGTCTCTACCAAGTGAACTGTACAGATCGGTGGTCACTACCAAGTCAGCTGTACAGATCAGTGATCTCTAGCAAGTCAACTGTACAGATCAGTGGTCTCTACTAAGTCATCTGTACAGATCAGTGGTCTCTACTAAGTCAACTGTACAGATCAGTGGTCTCTACGAAGTCAACTGTACGGATCAGTGGTCTCTAGCAAGTCAACTGTACGGATCAGTGGTCTCTACCAAGTCAACTGCACAGATCAGTGGTCACTACCAAGTCAACCTTACGGATCAGTGGTCACTACCAAGTCAACTGTACGGATCAGTGGTCACTGCCAAGTCAACTGTACAGATCAGTGGTCTCCACCAAGTCAACTGTACAGATCAGTGGTCACTACCAAGTCAACTGTACAGATCAGTGATCTCTAGCAAGTCAACTGTACGGATCAATGGTCTCTACAAAGTCAACCTTACGGATCAGTGGTCACTACCAAGTCATCTGCACAGATCAGTGGTCTCTACCAAGTCAACTGTACGGATCAGTTGTCTCTACCAAGTCAACTGTACAGATCCGTGGTCTCTACCAATTCAACTGCACAGATCAGTGCTCTCTACCAAGTCAACTGTACATATCAGTGATCTCTACCAAGTCAACTGTACAGATCAGTTGTCTCTACTAAGTCAACTGTACAGATCAGTGGTCTCTACCAAGTCTACTGTACGGATCAGTGGTCTCTAGCAAGTCAACTTTACAGATCAGTGATCTCCACCAAGTCAACTGTACGGATCAGTGATATCAACCAAGTCAACTGTACATATCAGTGGTCTCTACCAAGTCAACTGTACAGATCAGTGGTCTCTACCAAGTCAACTGTACTGATCAGTGGTCTCTACCAAGTCAACTGTACAGATCAGTGATCTCTAGCAAGTCAACTGTACAGATCAGTCGTCTCTACCAAGTCAACTGTACGGATCAGTGGTCTCTACCAAGTCAACCTTACGGATCAGTGGTCACTACCAAGTCAACTGCACAGATCAGTGATCTCTAGCAAGTCAACTGTACAGATCAGTGGTCTCTACCAAGTCAACTGTACAGATCAGTGGTCTCTACCAAGTCAACTGTACAGATCAGTGGTCTCTACCAAGTCAGCTGTACAGATCAGTGATCTCTACCAAGTCAACTGTACGAATCAGTGGTCTCTACCAAGTCAACTGTACAGATCAGTGGTCTCTACTAAGTCAACTGTATAGATCAGTGGTCTCTACGAAGTCAGCTGTACAGATCAGTGGTCTCTACCAAGTCAACTGTACAGATTGGTGGTCACTACCAAGTCAGCTGTACAGATCAGTGATCTCTACGAAGTCAACTGTACAGATCAGTGATCACTACCAAGTCAACTGTACAGATCAGTGGTCTCTATCAAGTCAACTGTATGGATCAGTTGTCTCTATCAAGTCAACTGTATGGATCAGTTGTCTCTACCAAGTCAACTGTACTGATCAGTGGTCTCTACCAAGTCAACTGTACATATCAGTGATCTCTAGCAAGTCAACTGTACATATCAGTGGTCTCTACTAAGTCAACTGTACAGATCAGTGGTCTCTACCAAGTCAACTGTACGGATCTGTGGTCTCTAGCAAGTCAACTGTACAGATCAGTGGTCTCTACCAAGTCAACTGCACATATCAGTGGTTTCTACCAAGTCAACTGTACGGATCAATGGTCTCTACCAAGTCAACTGCACAGATCAGTGGTCACTACCAAGTCAACCTTACGGATCAGTGGTCACTACCAAGTCAACTGTACGGATCAGTGGTCACTGCCAAGTCAACTGTACGGATCAGTGGTCTCTACCAAGTCAACTGTACAGATCAGTGGTCACTACCAAATCAACTGTACAGATCAGTGGTCTCTACCAAGTCAACTGTAGGATCATTGATCTCTACCAAGTCAACTGTACGGATCAGTGGTCTCTAGCAAGTCAACTGTACAGATCAGTGGTCACTACTAAGTCAACTGCACAGATCAGTGGTCTCGACCAAGTCAACTGTATGGATTACTGGTCTATACGAAGTCAACTTTTACGGATCAGTGGTCTCTACCAAGTCAACTGTACGGATCAGTGGTTTCTACCAAGTCAACTGTACGGATGTGGTCTCTACCAAGTCAACTGTATGGATCAGTGGTCTCTAGCAAGTCAACTGTACATATCAGTGATCTCCACCAAGTCAACTGTACGGATCAGTGATATCTACCAAGTCAACTGTACAGATCAGTGGTCTCTACGAAGTCAACTGTACAGATCAGTGGTCTCTACCAAGTCAACTGTACTGATCAGTGGTCTCTATGAAGTCAACTGCACAGATCAGTGGTCTCTACCAAGTCAGCTGTACAGATCAGTGATCTCTAGCAAGTCAACTGTACGGATCAGTGGTCTCTAGCAAGTCAACTGTACATATCAGTTGTCTCTACTAAGTCAACTGTACAGATCAGTGGTCTCTACCAAGTCCACTGTACGGATCTGTGGTCTCTAGCAAGTCAACTGTACAGATCAGTGGTCTCTACCAAGTCAACTGCACAGATCAGTGGTTTCTACCAAGTCAACTGTACGGATCAATGGTCTCTACCAAGTCAACTGCACAGATCAGTGGTCACTACCAAGTCAACCTTACGGATCAGTGGTCACTACCAAGTCAACTGTACGGATCAGTGGTCACTGCCAAGTCAACTGTACGGATCAGTGGTCTCTACCAAGTCAACTGTACAGATCAGTGGTCACTACCAAATCAACTGTACATATCAGTGGTCTCTACCAAGTCAACTGTACGGATCAATGATCTCTACCAAGTCAACTGTACGGATCAGTGGTCTCTAGCAAGTCAACTGTACAGATCAGTGGTCACTACTAAGTCAACTGCACATATCAGTGGTCTCGACCAAGTCAACTGTATGGATTACTGGTCTATACCAAGTCAACATTTACGGATCAGTGGTCTCTACCAAGTCAACTGTACGGATCAGTGGTTTCTACCAAGTCAACTGTACGGATGTGGTCTCTACCAAGTCAACTGTATGGATCAGTGGTCTCTAGCAAGTCAACTGTACAGATCAGTGATCTCCACCAAGTCAAATGTACGGATCAGTGATATCTACCAAGTCAACTGTACAGATCAGTGGTCTCTACGAAGTCAACTGTACAGATCAGTGGTCTCTACCAAGTCAACTGTACAGATCAGTGATCTCTAGCAAGTCAACTGTACGGATCAGTGGTCTCTACAAAGTCAACCTTACGGATCAGTGGTCACTACCAAGTCAACTGCACAGATCAGTGGTCTCTACCAAGTCAACTGTACAGATCAGTTGTCTCTACCAAGTCAACTGTACAGATCAGTGGTCTCTACCAAGTCAACTGCACAGATCAGTGGTCTCTACCAAGTCAACTGCACATATCAGTGGTCTCTACCAAGTCAACTGCACATATCGGTGGTCTCTACCAAGTCAACTGTACAGATCAATGGTCTCTATGAAGTCAGCTGTACAGATCAGTGGTCTCTACCAAGTCAACTGTACAGATTGGTGGTCACTACCAAGTCAGCTGTACAGATCAGTGATCTCTACCAAGTCAACTGTACAGATCAGTGATCACTACCAAGTCAACTGTACAGATCAGTGGTCTCTACCAAGTCAACTGTATGGATCAGTTGTCTCTACCAAGTCAACTGTACGGATCAGTGGTCTCTACCAAGTCAACCTTACGGATCAGTGGTCACTAACAAGTCAACTGCACAGATCAGTAATCTCTAGCAAGTCAACTGTACAGATCAGTGGTCTCTACCATGTCAACTGTACAGATCAGTGGTCTCTACCAAGTCAACTGTACGTATCAGTGGTCTCTACCAAGTCAGCTGTACATATCAGTGATCTCTAGCAAGTCAACTGTACAGATCAGTGGTCTCTACGAAGGCAACTGTACAGATCAGTTGTCTCTACCAAGTTAGCTGTACAGATCAGTGATCTCTAGCAAGTCAACTGTACGGATCAGTGGTCTCTACCAAGTCAACTGTACAGATCAGTGGTCTCTACTAAGTCAACTGTACATATCAGTGGTCTCTACCAAGTCAGCTGTACAGATCAGTGATCTCTAGCAAGTCAACTGTATGGATCAGTGGTCTCTACCAAGTCAACTGTACAGATCAGTGGTCTCTACGAAGTCAACTGTACAGATCAGTGGTCTCTACGAAGTCAACTGTACATATCGGTGGTCGCTACCAAGCCAGCTGTACAGATCAGTGATCTCTACTAAGTCAACTGTACAGATCAGTGGTCTCTACCAAGTCAACTGTACAGATCAGTGGTCTCTACCAAGTCAACTGTACAGATCAGTGGTCTCTACTAAGTCAACTGTACATATCAGTGATCTCTAGCAAGTCAACTGTACGGATCAGTGGTCTCTAGCAAGTCAACTGTACGGATCAGTGGTCTCTACCAAGTCAACCTTATGGATCAGTGGTCTCTACCAAGTCAGCTGTGCAGATCAGTGATCTCTAGCAAGTCAACTGTACGGATCAGTGGTCTCTACCAAGTCAACTGTACAGATCAGTGGTCTCTACCAAGTCAACTGTACAGATCAGTGGTCTCTACCAAGTCAGCTGTACATATCAGTGATCTCTACCAAGTCAACTGTACGAATTAGTGGTTTCTACCAAGTCAACTGTACAGATCAGTGGTCTCTACCCAGTCAACTGTACAGATCAGTGGTCTCTACGAAGTCAGCTGTACATATCAGTGGTCTCTACCAAGTCAACTGTACAGATTGGTGGTCACTACGAAGTCAACTGTACAGATCAGTGGTTTCTACCAAGTCAACTGTACTGATCAGTGGTCTCTATGAAGTCAACTGCACAGATCAGTGGTCTCTACCAAGTCAGCTGTACAGATCAGTGATCTCTAGCAAGTCAACTGTACGGATCAGTGGTCTCTAGCAAGTCAACTGTACATATCAGTTGTCTCTACTAAGTCAACTGTACAGATCAGTGGTCTCTACCAAGTCCACTGTACGGATCTGTGGTCTCTAGCAAGTCAACTGTACAGATCAGTGGTCTCTACCAAGTCAACTGCACAGATCAGTGGTTTCTACCAAGTCAACTGTACGGATCAATGGTCTCTACCAAGTCAACTGCACAGATCAGTGGTCACTACCAAGTCAACCTTACGGATCAGTGGTTACTACCAAGTCAACTGTACGGATCAGTGGTCACTGCCAAGTCAACTGTACGGATCAGTGGTCTCTACCAAGTCAACTGTACAGATCAGTGGTCACTACCAAATCAACTGTACAGATCAGTGGTCTCTACCAAGTCAACTGTACGGATCAATGATCTCTACCAAGTCAACTGTACGGATCAGTGGTCTCTAGCAAGTCAACTGTACAGATCAGTGGTCACTACTAAGTCAACTGCACATATCAGTGGTCTCGACCAAGTCAACTGTATGGATTACTGGTCTATACCAAGTCAACATTTACGGATCAGTGGTCTCTACCAAGTCAACTGTACGGATCAGTGGTTTCTACCAAGTCAACTGTACGGATGTGGTCTCTACCAAGTCAACTGTATGGATCAGTGGTCTCTAGCAAGTCAACTGTACAGATCAGTGATCTCCACCAAGTCAAATGTACGGATCAGTGATATCTACCAAGTCAACTGTACAGATCAGTGGTCTCTACGAAGTCAACTGTACAGATCAGTGGTCTCTACCAAGTCAACTGTACAGATCAGTGATCTCTAGCAAGTCAACTGTACGGATCAGTGGTCTCTACAAAGTCAACCTTACGGATCAGTGGTCACTACCAAGTCAACTGCACAGATCAGTGGTCTCTACCAAGTCAACTGTACAGATCAGTTGTCTCTACCAAGTCAACTGTACAGATCAGTGGTCTCTACCAAGTCAACTGCACAGATTAGTGGTCTCTACCAAGTCAACTGCACATATCAGTGGTCTCTACCAAGTCAACTGCACATATCGGTGGTCTCTACCAAGTCAACTGTACAGATCAATGGTCTCTATGAAGTCAGCTGTACAGATCAGTGGTCTCTACCAAGTCAACTGTACAGATTGGTGGTCACTACCAAGTCAGCTGTACAGATCAGTGATCTCTACTAAGTCAACTGTACAGATCAGTGATCACTACCAAGTCAACTGTACAGATCAGTGGTCTCTACCAAGTCAACTGTATGGATCAGTTGTCTCTACCAAGTCAACTGTACGGATCAGTGGTCTCTACCAAGTCAACCTTACGGATCAGTGGTCACTAACAAGTCAACTGCACAGATCAGTAATCTCTAGCAAGTCAACTGTACAGATCAGTGGTCTCTACCATGTCAACTGTACAGATCAGTGGTCTCTACCAAGTCAACTGTACGTATCAGTGGTCTCTACCAAGTCAGCTGTACATATCAGTGATCTCTAGCAAGTCAACTGTACAGATCAGTGGTCTCTACGAAGGCAACTGTACAGATCAGTTGTCTCTACCAAGATAGCTGTACAGATCAGTGATCTCTAGCAAGTCAACTGTACGGATCAGTGGTCTCTACCAAGTCAACTGTACAGATCAGTGGTCTCTACTAAGTCAACTGTACATATCAGTGGTCTCTACCAAGTCAGCTGTACAGATCAGTGATCTCTAGCAAGTCAACTGTATGGATCAGTGGTCTCTACCAAGTCAACTGTACAGATCAGTGGTCTCTACGAAGTCAACTGTACAGATCAGTGGTCTCTACGAAGTCAACTGTACATATCGGTGGTCGCTACCAAGCCAGCTGTACAGATCAGTGATCTCTACTAAGTCAACTGTACAGATCAGTGGTCTCTACCAAGTCAACTGTACAGATCAGTGGTCTCTACCAAGTCAACTGTACAGATCAGTGGTCTCTACTAAGTCAACTGTACATATCAGTGATCTCTAGCAAGTCAACTGTACGGATCAGTGGTCTCTAGCAAGTCAACTTTACAGATTAGTGATCTCCACCAAGTCAACTGTACGGATCAGTGATATCAACCAAGTCAACTCTACAGATCAGTGGTCTCTACCAAGTCAACTGTACTGATCAGTGGTCTCTACCAAGTCAACTGTACAGATCAGTGACCTCTAGCAAGTCAACTGTACAGATCAGTGGTCTCTACCAAGTCAACTGTACGGATCAGTGGTCTCTACCAAGTCAACCTTATGGATCAGTGGTCTCTACTAAGTCAGCTGTGCAGATCAGTGATCTCTAGCAAGTCAACTGTACGGATCAGTGGTCTCTACCAAGTCAACTGTACAGATCAGTGGTCTCTACCAAGTCAACTGTACAGATCAGTGGTCTCTACCAAGTCAGCTGTACATATCAGTGATCTCTACCAAGTCAACTGTACGAATTAGTGGTTTCTACCAAGTCAACTGTACAGATCAGTGGTCTCTACCCAGTCAACTGTACAGATCAGTGGTCTCTACGAAGTCAGCTGTACATATCAGTGGTCTCTACCAAGTCAACTGTACAGATTGGTGGTCACTACCAAGTCAGCTGTATATATCAGTGATCTTTACCAAGTCAACTGTACATATCAGTGCTCTCTACCAAGTCAACTGTACATATCAGTGATCTCTAGCAAGTCAACTGTACAGATCAGTGGTCTCTACTAAGTCAACTGTACAGATCAGTGGTCTCTACCAAGTCAGCTATACAGATCAGTGATCTCTAGCAAGTCAACTGTACGGATCATTGGTCTCTACCAAGTCAACTGTACCGATCAGTGATCTCTAGCAAGTCAACTGTACGGATCAGTGGTCTCTACCAAGTCAACTGTACAGATCAGTGGTCTCTACCATGTCAGCTGTACAGATCAGTGATCTCTACCAAGTCAACTGTACGAATCAGTGGTCTCTACCAAGTCAACTGTACAGATCAGTGATCTCTAGCAAGTCAACTGTACGGATCAGTGGTCTATACCAAGTCAACTGTACAGATCAGTGGTCTATACCAAGTCAGCTGTACAGATCAGTGATCTCTAGCAAGTCAACTGTACGGATCAGTGGTCTCTACCAAGTCAACTGTACAGATCAGTGGTCTCTACCATGTCAGCTGTACAGATCAGTGATCTCTACCAAGTCAACTGTACGAATCAGTGGTCTCTACCAAGTCAACTGTACAGATCAGTGGTCTATACCAAGTCAACTGTACAGATCAGTGGTCTCTACCAAGTCAGCTGTACAGATCAGTGGTCTCTACCAAGTCAACTGTACAGATCGGTGGTCACTACCAAGTCAGCTGTACAGATCTGTGATCTCTACCAAGTCAACTGTACAGATCAGTGATCACTACCAAGTCAACTGTACAGATCAGTGGTCTCTACCAAGTCAACTGTACGGATCAGTTGTCTCTACCAAGTCAACTGTACTGATCAGTGGTCTCTACCAATTCAACTGCACAGATCAGTGCTCTCTACCAAGTCAACTGTACATATCAGTGATCTCTAGCAAGTCAACTGTATAGATCAGTGGTCTCTACTAAGTCAACTGTACAGATCAGTGGTCTCTACCAAGTCAACTGTACGGATAAGTGGTCTCTAGCAAGTCAACTGTACGGATCAGTGGTCTCTACTAAGTCAACTGTACGGATCAATGGTCTCTACTAAGTCAACTGTACGGATCAGTGGTCTCTACCAAGTCAACTGCACAGATCGGTGGTCACTACCAAGTCAACCTTACGGATCAGTGGTCACTACCAAGTCAACTGCACAGATCAGTAATCTCTAGCAAGTCAACTGTACAGATCAGTGGTCTCTACCAAGTCAACTGTATGGATCAGTGGTCTCTACCAAGTCAACTGTACGGATCAGTGGTCTCTACCAAGTCAGCTGTACAGATCAGTGATCTCTAGTAAGTCAACTGTACAGATCAGTGGTCTCTACGAAGTCAACTGTACAGATCAGTTGTCTCTACCAAGTTAGCTGTACAGATCAGTGATCTCTAGCAAGTCAACTGTACGGATCATTGGTCTCTACCAAGTCAACTGTACAGATCAGTGGTCTCTACTAAGTCAGCTGTACAGATCAGTGATCTCTACCAAGTCAACTGTACGAATCAGTGGTTTCTACCAAGTCAACTGTACAGATCAGTGGTCTGTACCAAGTCAACTGTACAGATCAGTGGTCTCTACGAAGTCAACTGTACAGATCAGTGGGCTCTACGAAGTCAGCTGTACATATCAGTGGTCTCTACCAAGTCAACTGTACAGATAGGTGGTCACTACCAAGTCAGCTGTACAGATCAGTGATCTCTACCAAGTCAACTGTACATATCAGTGATCTCTAGCAAGTCAACTGTACAGATCAGTGGTCTCTACCTAGTCAACTGTACAGATCAGTGGTCTCTACGAAGTCAGCTGTACAGATCAGTGGTCTCTACTAAGTCAACTGTACAGATCAGTGGTCTCTACCAAGTCAGCTGTACAGATCAGTGATCTCTACCAAGTCAACTGTACGAATCAGTGGTCTCTACTAAGTCAACTGTACAGATCAGTGGTCTCTACCAAGTCAACTGTACAGATCAGTGGTCTCTACCAAGTCAGCTGTACAGATCAGTGATCTCTACCAAGTCAACTGTACGAATCAGTGGTCACTACCAAGTCAACTGTACAGATCAGTGATCTCTACCAAGTCAACTGTACAGATCTGTGCTCTCTACCAAGTCAACTGTACATATCAGTGATATCTAGCAAGTCAACTGTACAGATCAATGAGTAGTATTGGGGGGCACCTTGGGCAAGTCAAAGGAGGCACTATGGGTCAAAATGGGTTCATACCGGTACATTCTAAAAAAGGAGGCACTATAGGTAATAAATATATCGCCAACCAAAGGGGGGTGGGGGTTTTAATGTGTAAATAACCAATATAATTCATGACAGTACAATGGTTGAGTGGTTAATGCGTTGGACTTAAGATCCAATGGATAAAAATATCCTCATGGGTTCGAATCCCATCTGTACTAATGATTTGGTAGTAAATAAATAAAGACATTTTCATAGAATTTTTTTTTATTTCCAATATACTATTGTCTAACGCAGATTAAATATAAAAACATATATGAGTAAACATGCACATATATAAAAGAGTAAGCATGTAATTTTTTTTGATTGTATAATAAAAAACATATTATTTAATAGAATGTTTATAGAGAAAAACATCAAGAACATTAATAAAATTTACATCAAATGTTAAAGAGAATTTATTTATATAATTATTATAGATTAAAATCCAATAATCATATCTGATACCTATAGTTATACACATAGAGAACAAATTTTTTTTTGAAAGAAAATGTCTTAATAAACATTCAATGTTCATTTTAGGTCCTAAATACATATTATAAGACAGTTTGTTAACAATAGTTGTTGATATAATAAAAACATATATGTTATAAAAGTTTCATTATATACACTGTTCCATTGAATAACACTGTTCCTTTTTGGAATGTATTATAAGCACTATGTTTTTGTTAAAACATTCATTCTATTTAATTTCGTTTAGCGGCTATTCTTGAACTACGTCTTAGTAGTTGTTTCTTCTGAATACGTTTTTCAGCATCAATATATTTGTTATGTTTCTTTATTTGTTGAATTCTATTTGTCCATGATTTTGAATTTAGATGCGTAGGTTTACATTTCTGGCATGTACAACGATTTTTGAATGATTTGTGAAGTCCATCAAGTCGATCTTTCCATGGTGTATTTGCTTTAATATCCATAGAATTTGTAAATGATTGTTGAAGATTATTCAGACGATGTTTCCAGCTTAAAGATGGTTCTTTAGGTTCTTGTTTAATATGAATTTTATCATCATATATTTGTTGTTCTTTCTTAACAAATATAACATCTTGTTCTGTATCCATACAACCATCTTGAAATTGTACAGTCAGTTGTTTATTCATAACCAAATGTACTTTTGGTTGTTGTTGAATATTCATAGATGTTGATGGTTCATTGTTGAAATAGTCACATACTTTACACGTATATGTGTCCAATGTAGATTGTGTACCAACACTTTTTGTCTTTGTTGTTATAGGTGTCACAAGAGATCCATCTAAATGTTCAGACAGTAGTATTTGATTGTTAGCATCTAGTAGCACATATTTTAATCTATTCTATGAATGCATCTTCATTACATTTTATCCAGTTTGTTTTACCATCCAAACGATATTTGATGTTTGCTGAAATCTCCATAATGACTTCATCAATTTCTTCATCTTGAGGTACATCTATATTAATAGTGCTTGTAAATGTTAATACAGCTTTATCAGCATTTAATTTAGTTGTAGAATTCATGATGCTGTTCTTATTAAATAGCTCAAAAAACAATGTAAAGAGTGAATGTTTAACACCATCTTATATACCTCCTACATCCTTGAAACACAAGTTTGACATATATCGTTTTTTCCGGAGCTGTTAATTTTCAAGTGTACAAGTGAATGATAAAAATGTCTAAACCACTTAGTTAATAACATATCATTGGTTAAATAGTTCGTAAAACTAAAAGTATTAAGTACTATATGAGAAAAAGTATGATTATAATTTACAATAGCATATAATACATATAAACAATATATACCACATAATTGTGTAGAATCAGATTGAAAACGATTTCTATTCCTGAATACTTTTAAACAATTAATGTTTAAGAAATTAGCTATATCGTTTTCAATAGGATTATATCCTCCATATGAATCAAAATAATAACAATTAAATGTTTTAGTACAATAAATTAAAACCCAATGTTGTCCAGGTTTAGAAATTGGATCAGTATTAACAATATAACATTTACGGCGTTTATTAATAGATAATAATTCATCTCTAGCACAAACAATGCCATTTAAAGATGGAAAAATTGTATCTAAAATATATTGTAAAGTGTATGTATCCATAATTTAAGATGTAATAACATTACGTAGACCATCGATCATAATCATATCATCATATTCTGCATAAACAATAACATTTATAGGTGATTCTAGAGCTGTTTTCCATTCCATATCAAATTCTATATTACCATTTTTAATAGGATGAAGATGGCCTTCTTCGCATCCTAAATCGGGAGTAAAATCAACAGTCCATAAAGTATGTTTTTTTTTATATACAGAGATTGGAAATATATAAAGATCTTTACCATGTTCGCTACCAAGACCTTTCCAGAAAGATCTATAACTTTGACATACTTGATTATTATCATTAGAAAAATCCATATATAAAGGATTAGCGTCTATACTAGAACCATTAACAGTAATTTTTAATTTAGAGATATTAAAATCATCGAATGAAAATGGTGAATGATTAATTGCACCATTCATTACAGAGTTTTTAACTTGTCCTACAATAATTCTTTTTGGTATTTGGCCATGTATTAGATTTGATTCTATTTTAGATACTAGACCATTCATAACAGTAAATACGCTAATCAACACGTTTAATAGGTATTTTCATAGGTGCAGATCTAAGTGCATTATTTAAAGATATCCATACATTAGGATCTAAAGATACTGTACGAACTTTCATAACTGCTTGTATAATTTCTATTTTACCTCCAGCCGAATCATCACCTATCATATAAAAAGCTGGAGAAGATCTAACTAATCTAATTTTTAATTCGCACATATTAGGTAGATACTTAGATTGTCTAGTAATATCTGTATGTAATTTTCCTTGTAATTCTACTATTTTGCCTCCTGTTAATTTTATATTACGTCTTTTAGAACCTCCACTATTAGGAATATCAGCATAAGTTGTATAATTACGCAATTCTCCTATTTGAGCTTTTGCCCACATTTGAGTATCTTCTAACATATTTTGTTCCGTTTCGCTAGAACCGCATAAAGTTTCTAAAAAAGCTCTGTAAGGATATTTATCATTACCAGATATTAATTTACCGTTAATGTATATATCTACATGAGAAAATAATGAATGTAATGGATTATCTATACTAGAAACAGCACTTTCAGCATCATAATTAGTACCATTAAGTTTAACCATTTTAATTTTAAGGTTTAATTCTAGATCCATAAGATCTGTCCATTTTTCAGTTTGTCTAGGAATTATAAATTCAATAGGAGCTGTATTTTCGTAAGGATTAACTAATGGTTGATGTTCATTAACAAAAGCTCTATCCATTGTTGTAAGTGTTGGAGGTAAACTATAGAGGTCCAACTCCCCTTTATTACATAAAGTAGAACCTGTAATCATATTTATTTTTTTATTAATCGAAATAATCTAATCGTCTTTTTTTAGCTCTTTTAGCAGAATGATTGTTACAACGTTTTCTACGTCCTGAACCAGACTGGCCTTTATTAGTATTAATAAGTCCCTTTATACTTTTAGTTTTATTATCTGTTAGAGCAGTCATTAGTTTATCTTCATTTAAATCTTTTAATAATTTATTGGTTACATGTTTAAGTACGTTTGAACTTCTTTTTTTAGCAATATGTTTATAAGTTTTTGGATTTTCTATTACATCATGTATACCTCCAGTAACTTCATTTAGTAAAGTACTAGCCATATTATCTACTAAATAAGGTATAAGATTACTGCCAACAGTTTTTAATGTACCACCTAAACCATAACCACGTTGCATAACACGGCCTCTATATACAGGTATATTCATAATGGTCTTCTACGAAATTCTAACCTAACTATACAAACATCACCCGTTAAATGAATAGGTTCACCTAATTCATTACGTATAAATATATATATATCGTTTATACGTTTATCTGTAATCGGTAAATAATGTATATGTTTAAATTGTACACTTTTATGAGTAGTTACATTAGGACCTTGATTATACGTAAACTGTCTTAGTAATTGTGATTGTCCAGATCCTACTATACTAAAATCGACAATATTTGTATATACGTATAGGTTTGTAAGGCCTAAATACAAATATGGTTCGTGAACAAAACAATCCATTTTAGGGAATACATAATAATGAGGCTTATTATGTACGCTAATAACTTCTTGACTTGAATCGATACCTAACATATTACCTAATAATGTAGGTACAAGGAGTCCTATATTTTCTGGAGTATTTGATATTAAAGATAATGATTTTTTCTTATAATACATATAATAAGGATTATGGTTATATTTCCAAGATAAAGATACACCAATGCCCCAAGCGCTAGCCGATGCTCTCCAAAGATTATATTTCGTAGATGCCCAAAAAGTACCAAACATTTTATTCCAGCTATCTTCCATAATACTTGTTAAGATTTTATAATCGTTATAAACTCCATTAGGTATTTTAAATGGTAATAATGTACAATCATTATCGTAATATTTATTAGGAGTATTATCGTCCTTAGGCCCCATAACATTGAATTTTACACCATATTTTCTGGAAAATTGATCCTCAGATAATCGATCATATAAAAATTCATTATTAACATCTATTACGTTTTTATAATGCCTAAACATGGTATATCTATAATTATAATTCATTTTACGATTATTATGAGTATTAAAAAAAACCATTGATTATAAAATGGTACATCTCTGTAACCGCGTTCAATTCTTTTTTCAGGATATTGAGCATTTCTAATAGCTAAACAAAATGTATTGTTTGAATCTGTAATGTTAAATACTTTATTAGGTATAATACCATCAACTAAACCTACTTCCCATTTTTTATCATTACTTAGAGTTATACCGTTCGGTATAGAGACTTTAAAATCAGCATTATTATTATCCTGTTCAGATTTAAATTTAATATGTTGACTATCTAATGTAATATAGAAATTTTCGGAACGTTCCATTATACGAAATTATTAAATATATCGTCTCTTATAAAATGTAATGTTAATATACACTTACCATCATGGAAATGAATATTATTACCTAAAACGTTTTTTATATTGACAGATATTTCATCTATACGGTTACGATTTATTTTTATATATTGATCATGTTGAAATTCATTAGTACTATAATGATTAACGTTAGTTTTAACTTTAAAAGGTAAAACACGTAGTAATTGTTCTTCACCATCAGATATCATTACAGGCTCTATAATATATATGTAAACGTATATAGAACTATCATTAATTAATAGATTAACAGGTTCTTTAAAAGGAGATGGTTCTATATCTATAGGACGTAAAATATAATTTGTAGTAGCATTTAAAAAACCTAATTTTCTATATATATTAGGATGAAAAGTTAAACCTATATTAACGTTTGCGGGAATTGTATGTAATTCGCATACACTATTACTACTACGAAATTTAAGTAATATTTGAAGTACATCATCTGTTTTCAAGTATTCTATATTTAATATAGCTGTTATTCTTATTTTAATTACATGATCTAATATATCTTTTATACAAGCATTTATCATTTGCATAAATTGTAAAGGTGTATCATAGTAACCTAGCGGTATAGTACCTCTATAAGGTCCTGGTTCTAAAACTTCTATATCATCAGGTAATGTAAGCTCAAAATGTTGTTCACCTTCTATAACAATTAATATAGCCCCTGGATAGGTGATTTCAGTTAGGGCTACACGCCATTCTTCTTTATTTAGGTTTATAGGTTTAACTAATTTACATCTAAATTCTGCTACTGTATTATTAGGATATCTATTTAAAGAACTATCGCTCATAAGGGTTATATAGAAATCTTCCATTATCTTCGTTTCGATATTTTAGGTGAAGGTAAACCTATACGCGTTATTGTACTTAAAAGAACAAGCCAAACGTCTTTATTATTTGTATCACCATATGCTAGACCCCACACGGATGCCGCAAAAACGCAATAGATGAGTAACATCTGTGCTGTATATCTATATAGGCCAGCTATATCCTTAGATTTTATAGGAGTTATAGTTTTATTAAGATTATTCTCTATAGATATTGAATCCATATTTTAAGCTTGTATCCATTCATTAAATGAATTATCGTAGCCTTTCCACTTAACAAATATTTCTTTAATTTTATGACCTTTTTTTAATAATTACTCTACGTTTTAATATTTTTTCTATATCGTAATCTCCTTTATTTTTTAATAAATTGTAATTCATTCCTGTAAAATGAACCTTTTATTTCCTCACCGTTCAAATCATGAACCTTAAATGTTGTTGGATATCCTTTAATAACTTTATATACAATAAATATTTCTAATGTCCAATTAGGCAAATAACCTTTCGTAAAATGTTTTTTAGTTTTATTGATTCTAACTTGATCCCCAATTTTAATAGATATAATATGTTTAGGTGTTTCAACATAGTTAATATTATCGGAAATTATATCTTTAGGTTTATAACCCGTAGAACTATGTTTAGAAGTATTATAATTATCTATAAGATCTTGTAATACATCTATATATTTTTTTGAATTATTATATGTAAAATATTTCCACATTTTACCTTTAAGCGAACGTTGAAAACGTTCAACAATGCTACCTTTAGTTTCAGGGTTTTCAGTTGTAAAAAAATGTATATGTTTTTTCTTTAAAAACTTTTGAAATGGTTCGTTAATAAATTCGCTACCTTTATCTGTTTGTAAAGCTTTAGGTTTTCTATGTGATTCATTTAATATAGTATTAAATGAATATATTAAAGTCTTAGATAATTTATTTTTTATAGGTTTAACCCAAGCCATTTTAGAGAATATATCGATAACGCATAATAAATAACGATAACCTTTATTATGTTTACTAAATTTTTGCATATCAGCTAAATCTGCTTGCCATTGAAAATCTATACCAGCTACTATAGTTTTTCTACGTTTAAATGCCCGTATTATAGGTTTATGTAACGTATAAGTTTTCTGTTCTGATAGCCAATTTTTAACATCTTTTAAAGTTAAAGATTTTAATAATAATTTCCCAGCTTTATATAATTTACTGATTCCTGAAAAAGATGCTGGATTTTTTATATCATAATAAATAGAATTTAAAATTTTATCTTTTATTTCCACATTGACCATTTTGTATTTTTTGAACGTTTTATAGGTGTTACATTATCATCATAATCATCATTATCGTTCGTAAAAGAATTATTACGTCTTAAATGTTTTTTCTTCGAATGCTTTTTACTAGATGGTGTATTTATTATGTCGTTAGATCTTTTATGACTAATTTGTTTATTTACATAGTTACTCCATCTTTTATTACCTACATTTATTTTTTGATTTTTATTTAATAACTCTTCAGCAACATCTAACCAACCAACAGCATTTGTTTTAGATTTTCTTTCCCTAGCAGCATCATTCATAATATCTGTTATATTACTACCTACTATAACTTTACCATTAATACTTACAACACCTTTATTGTCCCAAGTAATATTAGTATTACCTTTTATTTGATCTAACAAATTACTTATAGGTTTTTGCATACTTTTAGGTATATCTGTAATTACATTATCATTAGATATAGGTTTTAAAATTTCGGGTACATATGCAGGTGGTTTAGATATTTCAGTTTCATCTGTAACTTGGTCTTTAAAACTATTATATTTTAACATATATTCTCCATAACGATGCATTTTATCAGTATCAGTTATATTAGGATCTGTCATTAATTCATCAATACTTTTTTGTATATCTACAGTTTGTATTATTTCTGGTTTAGGTGGTAATTTAGCTCTTTGATATAAACGTAATCGTTTTAATTCCTCTACATGAGCCTCGGGAACTAAGACCATTTTATTCATATTGTATTTTCTATTTTAGATTTTACGCTATCAATTAATACATTTATTAATTGCGGGGTTATTATTTTACGTTTACGTTTAGTAGATATAGTTTTATCGGCTAAAAAACGTATATCCTTACTCCAATGCTTTAATGAAGCCTTATGACTCTTATTCATATTAACACTACCCTTTAATACATTATGGCAACATTCGCATATACAATGTATTAAACAATTATCGCAACGTTTAATTATGTTACTTTTAAATGTATCAGGTGTATTACGTAAACCTAATAACACTTGCCCGTAGCGTTTTATTAAAGGCTGCTTAGTTTTTAACGTTTTCATGATAACTTATAATACATTAATGATATTATAATTATGCACCTAAACGTTTTATAAGATCTTTAACACCCTCGGCTACAATAGGTGTTAATAGACCAGCACCTAAAGCAATTAATGGTAATGGTATGCCTCGACGTTGATTTCTTCTAACTATTTTATGTTTTTTTATATGTATTTTATGACCTCTACGACGTTTTATATTACGTTTTCCTGCCATGATACTCTTACGTTAAATGATTATATATAATAATTACATCTAGTATTTATAAGTATTTTAATAAACTCCTAACCATCTTAAAAAATCTGGGGCAGCTCCATATTGATTTTTACGTTTATTTTTACGTTTTCTTTTATAATGTAATTTAATAATTTTTTGACGTTTAATTTTACGTTTTCTAGCCATGATGCTCTTATATTAAATGATGACTTATTACCTTTAGTACCTATATTTATAAGTATTGAGATAAATCATCTATTTCTGAAGTTATCATAGGTTGTTCATCATTATTATTATATAAATTATTCCAATTAGTTAATATCGGTGATGTATAATTTTTAGTAGGTGTTATACGATTTAAAAATGAATTCATAGAGGGCAATTTAACTATATTAGATTGTATATTAGATGTATTTAATGGAGACCATGGTAAAGGTGTACTAAAATCATAATCATCAGAACTAAAACCTTGAGGCGTATCTATACCTAAAGATGATATAGGTCTCATAATAGGTGTCATATCGTGTAACATAGTACCAACAGGTTTTATTGGCGTAGATGTTATATGTTCTTTGAAGTTTACCTTTTTATTTTTTTTTATCTTAACAAATCTAGAATTTTTAGGTTTGTAAAAAGTTTTAGCTCTAGAATATTTAGGTTTATTAATTTTTTTATCTCTTTTCCAATTCATAAATGTACGTATCATTACGCCTCCTAAGAAACCAGAACCTCCCTTAGTAAGTAGTAATTTTTTTCTATCTATAGTAGATGTACTTTTATATCCTATAGCTTTTATAATATTTTCATGTTTTTTCATAAACTTTAAAGTTTGTTTAGGCATAGCTATTTCATTTTCTAATATACCTTTAGCTATCGATATAAACCATTTCATTAAACGATTATCTCCTATAGATAATAATTTTTCGCGTTTATCAGGATTTTGTTCCTTCATTAAACGACTTATTAAATCGTACACATTCATTTTTATACGTATATTCTTGAACCTGTACCGTCACTATGAGGAAATATGTCTGTTTTTAATCGATATGTATCGTTAGTCATCGGATGGAAGTCCAATAATAAATAACCGTAAGGTGGTTCGGTAGCATTATTATATGCTTCTACTAAATGTTTAATTTGTGATTGTCCAGATAAAACTTTTATTTGACCTTTATCTCTACTATTCTTAAATAATAACATATATTTTGAATTTAAATTTATATTTCTAGAATTCTTACTTTGTTGATATAAATTTTGAGTTATATATATATACGTAGCGCCTCTATGATGGCCTTTTCGTGTAAACCATGATACGATTTTATCTTCATATTCCGTACCCATCATATCATCAAAAATTATCATATAAGGATTTTCTGGAGATGTTGGAAAATAGCTATCATCATCTGAGGGTATCCCTTCTATAAAAGTTATTAAGTCTGCTGTATCTTCTTTTTTAACATTTTCATATTGAAATTGCCATTCTTTATAACACCAATATACATTTCCTATAGGTTTGTCAAACAGTTCTTTTCTATATTTGACTATTTTACCAACAGTTACAGTTTTACCACTACCACTAGGGCCTGCAATAAATATATTGCTAGGATGCCGGAAAATAATGTTATCATTATTATCCATGTTTTATGACAATAACAAACAAAATATATATAGATTATGAGATTTTATTTACATTTTTTCATATATATAAGCATTATAATTAAAAACATATATTGTCTATGTATACATGCAAAAATAAATACAACATTTTATGTACGTGCAGAAATACATTTTTATTACAATAACAATTTATGCATACATGTATTATAACATGCTATTATGTAAACAAAGTACTTAAAACAACATTCTTTATATTTCTATTGGCTAACTAATTCTATTGGCTAAATATTATTAAGTGTTTTAATAACATGCACTACTATAAAAACATAGTATATACAACAGTAATAGTAAAAACAATATTCCTTTGTATCTGATAGCTTATTATGAGTTCTGTAATAATGGAAGATATATTAGCAAGTTGTATGGTTGAAAATGGTTTGCCAGTTATAGATAATACGGCATTTAATACGCCTTATAATCCTATACCTGATATACCATATGAGCCATCAACAGGTAATAATTATGCAGATCTGTTAAATGAAGTTAAATTATCAAATTATAATTTTGTTCATATGAGAAAATCATTAGAAGAAATTGTTATTCATTCTAGAGAAATGTGTAGATTTATGAATGAGAAACGTTTGGTATTTATACCTGAAGAAATTAATGTTCTAGTTAAATTTACAAATATTGATACAGAAATACCGTATACACATATAAAGGTACCTAATATTCATATTAATAAAAAATCAATGAATATAACTTCTGATACAAAAGAAAAACAATCTAAGCAGCATAATGATAAAAAAGATAAATATTATAAATCATCAGATACAAAGGAAAAAAGTAGTAGAAAACGCAAGCATAGTACATTTTCTAATAATGAAGAAGCTATTAAAATAGCAAAATTGATGAAGCAAAAACCTATTGGTAAAAAGGACATCAAATATTCTACAAATGATTAACAATCATGCAGAGATAAAACAGTATGTATTGTATCCATTATATGTTCTAGATTATTTTCATAATGTAATATTGTTGTTGGTATTTCTTCATTAGATAACCATTCTTGGTGATATCTATGTAATACATTTAAATATTCTATATCTAGTTGATATTCTTCAGGTCTATCACGTATTCTTATGCGTTTTAAACATATATCTGGTGGTGTATTCAGATATAAAATATGATCTGGTTTTCTCATGTTATAAACCATATTATCATATACAGCTGTTTGGCAATCAGTCATAGTATTGTTCTCAATACAATATCTGGTAAACACATTTTGACAACTACATTGTGATCTTTCACAAAAATGATTGCCTGGTTTATTATTTATTTCTTTCAAAGTGTTTCTAAAGTTGTTAATTGTAACAAAAATGCATATTGTTTTGATTCCTTTTTACCTAAATCCAACATATTATAATCATTTTTATGTCCATGTACACATGTCCATTCTTCTACTTTCTCAGGATATATATGAGATTTGTTGAATGTTCTAGCAATACGTTTTAATAATGTACTTTTACCAGCTCCTATGTTTCCTTCCAATGCATACAACATTTTGGATATTTATAATCATGTATTTTTATATACACATTATATCTATTATGTATACACTTATTACAATAAAAACCTTTACAGTTATATAATTTGTAATTACAAATTATACATCTTATAGGATTTAATTGTTTATTATAATGATTCATTTTAACTTGTTTATATACACTATATGGCTCAAGATTTTTTTAAAATGTATATTTTTTTTTATTATCTTGAGTGTCCTTTACAAATGCATCCAATATATCATTATATTTACGTTTTCCTAGACCATTGTTTTTCTTCAGCTTCTTAAGCTCTTTTACAGCATTATTTGATTTTTCCACTTTCAATATTGATTTACCAAGCCATTCATCGTCATCATCACTTATTATCAGTGTATTATCTGTATCTGTATTGTCGGGATCTTCTAAATTTATCATTCCTTGTTGATTTGGTGTTGGTTCTTGAATATCATCTTTAATTTCGGTCGTTATTTCACAATTAGATGCAAAATGTCCAGGCATATGACATTTATAACATAGTCTTACCTCAGGACATACTTTACTTAAATGATCAGTACCACCACAATTGGTACATACTAATATTTTACAGTAATTAGCATAATGACCCTTATGCTTACATTTATAACATGTAATATTTTTAATTTTTCATCATTAGGACATGATGTAGGATAATGTCCCATATTATGGCATTTATAGCATACACATTTATCTTCATTACATGTATCCTTATTATGACCTATTTGGTAACATAATGAACATTTTGGTGCATTACATTCATTTCCATAATTTCCAATCTCTTTACATGTTATACATTTAATATTCTTCTTATACTGCACTTTAACAGCTTGTATTTTAGCTTTTGAAGCTTTACAATTAGCCGAACAATGGCCTAATGTATTACATTTATAACATCTATAATTTGAGAAGTCTCGAGTATCCATCTTTAGTGATATTGTTTTAAACAATGTATCTAATAACTATTTTGTCTCTCCTTTTATAGGTTTATAGACCTCTTATGTCTATATAAGATGAAGTCTACATGTATCTCTTATCTACAGTAACCATGCCACTGGTCAACTATTCACAATCTTTGGATGAATCTTCAGAAGATGATGTATCTGAAAATGAAGATAATGATTCTACATATGAAATATTGGAAAGAGATTATAGAATTTCACGCAAATTTAAGACATCTAGTCGTGTTTATGATTTAATAATTGATGGTGGTAAACACTATACACCTGAGATATTTGATTCTATAGTTAATGACTTAAAGAAATTTGGTAATGTTGATAATAATGATAAAATTAGAATATCTGTATCACATCCTACATTAGGCTTTGGTATACATATACCATTTGCTACAGCATCTACAATCAGTGGTAATAATATTTTAGCTGAAATTCGAAAAGTTGCTCAAAGTAATAAATCATTTAAAATGGAAGATAAAGGTCTCCGTTTAGAAATGACACATACAATTATACCTGGAGGTCGTGGACGTACTAATATACAACATGGATGTCATGTTAGTATTGATAATATGTTAAAAAATAAGAAATCAATTGTTAGAATTTTAAATTATACAGATAGTCTATGTTTTGCCAGAGCTATATGTGTTTGTATAGCCCATGCTAATAAAAATAATACACATGAATGGATACAATTATGGAGTAATATTAGGCGTTCAAATAGAATAACACAAAGTAAAGCTGCTAAAGAATTATTAGCTGCTTGTGATTTATCAACTGATATAGAATGTGGTATTAAAGA
>CM026403.1:11223233-11302792 GCA_014843695.1 Archivesica marissinica | reverse complement strand
CCCCCCCCAAGACTGCTGATTGGTTAAAGTTGTTGTTTGAGGTCACCAATTGCACACAGTTTTCAATGATACCATGCAATGCATTAGTTACTTCACTGTTCCATTAACCCTTTCCCTCATAGAGATTTAGGTTAATATACTATTATATCTCTATACAAACGACAGCCATTTAGCTATCATGCAGTGAATAAGTAGTCACCATATCTATCCCACCTCCATAGATATTACTGGGACTACATGAGATTCTAGCCTTTATTATGAACATTGGTTTGGCTACTACATTGTCAATGTATGTCGTAATGGTAATGGTGTCAAGAGGTGCTTCTATGAGGGAAAGGGTTTATGAACATTGGTTTGGCTACTACATTGTCAATGTATGTCGTGTTGGTAATGGTGTCAAGAGGTGCTTCTATGAAGGAAAGGGTTTATGAACATTGGTTTGGCTACTACATTGTCAATGTATGTCGTATTGGTAATGGTGTCAAGAGGTGCTTCTATGAGGGAAAGGGTTTATGAACATTGGTTTGGCTACTACATTGTCAATGTATGTCGTGTTGGTAATGGTGTCAAGAGGTGCTAATATCAGGGAAAGGGTTTATGAACATTGGTTTGGCTACTACATTGTCAATGTATGTCGTGTTGGTAATGGCGTCAAGAGGTGCTTCTATGAAGGAAAGGGTTAATTGAAACGAAATTACATAAAATTAGCCATTGAGTGGATTACAATATTATTTTGTTATCAAAGTTTGATTCAGTATTTCCACACTAAATGTGTTGCCAAAAATGCATTTATATAACTTTATTTTTACCTTTCGAAACAAACTTTTACAACATTAGGTTAATCGCTAACCTAACATGGATTTTAGAGTTTTGGCCAAAGACACCGATACGACACAGACGGATATGTAGTCCAGTGGTAAAACGCTGGACTGGTAATCCAGGGATCGCAGGTTCGATCCCCCGTCTGACCCTAATAAAATTAACAGTCTCAGATGGGACGTTAAACCGAGGTCTCGTGTCGGTGCTTCACAGCTAAATACGACTCCTAAATAAGTGAAATCATTTACGACATCCCATTACGATAAAATTGTCAAGTGTCCACATACCACGACTTTAATCATCTCTGTATTAACACGTAGTTCACAGTATATATAGTTATATAGTGTCGAGATTACAGATGGATCTGTAGTCCAATGGTAACACGCTGGACTGGTAATCCAGGGATCGCAGGTTCGATCCCCCGTCTGACCCTAATAAAATTAACAGTCTTTCAGATGGGACGGTAAACCGAGGTCTCGTGTCGGTGCTTTACACCGTGTACGTAAAAGAACCAGAGGAGACTCTGGAATGGGTCTCTCTCTGTGTATCATTGCACTATCCTCCAAGAATCTAAAATAACTAATCTCTTCAGGAGGCGTCGCTCATATGGGCAACCGGTAGCGACGATAAATAATAAACGTAAAAACACACACTGATACGACAGGGAAATCATCGACTTTCCACTTGATAATGCGGATATCCACACTTCATATGGAAATATTTCATATATTATCCCATATATTCATTACTATTAATTTAAAGTGAGGTGACCAGTCTCAATCATCAGTTTAAAGTGAGGTGACCAGTCTTAATCATCAGTTTAAAGTGAGGTGACCAGTCTTAATCATCAGTTTAAAGTGAGGTGACCAGTCTCAATCATCAGTTTACAGTGAGGTGACCAGTCTTAATCATCAGTTTAAAGTGAGGTGACCCGTCTTAATCATCAGTTTAAAGTGAGGTGACCGTCTTAATCATCAGTTTAAAGTGAGGTGACCAGTCTTAATCATCAGTTTAAAGTGAGGTGACCAGTCTCAATCATCAGTTTACAGTGAGGTGACCAGTCATAATCATCAGTTTAAAGTGAGGTGACCGTCTTAATCATCAGTTTAAAGTGAGGTGACCAGTCTCAATCATCAGTTTAAAGTGAGGTGACCAGTCTTAATCATCAGTTTAAAGTGAGGTGACCAGTCTTAATCATCAGTTTAAAGTGAGGTGACTGGTTGCTACTGTCAATTTAAAGTTAAATGAGCCTATGTTTGTGTTTATAACCTTATAGCAGAGATTTATTTAGAAATATAGCACGTCATCTCCAAACATAGCATGTGTATTGATATACAGTACATACTCGTCTATAAGACGAGTTTCTTTACAACTGAGTATGGCCTCAGTACCACATCATCTCCAAACATAGCATGTGTATTGATATACAGTACATACTCGGCTATAAGACAAGTTTATTTACAACTGAGTATGGCCTCAGTACCACATCATCTCCAAACATAGCATGTGTATTGATATACAGTACATACTCGTCTATAAGACAAGTTTATTTACAACTGAGTATGGCCTCAGTACCACATCATCTCCAAACATAGCATGTGTATTGATATACAGTACATACTCGGCTATAAGACAAGTTTATTTACAACTGAGTATGGCCTCAGTACCACATCATCTCCAAACATAGCATGTGTATTGATATACAGTACATACTCGTCTATAAGACAAGTTTATTTACAACTGAGTATGGCCTCAGTACCACATCATCTCCAAACATAGCATGTGTATTGATATACAGTACATACTCGGCTAGTTTCTTTACCACTGATTATGGCCTCAAAGTGGCTTCCCCGTCTTATAAGTGAGTGCAAAAATAAATAAAAATATTTTATTAAGAAATGTGTTACATGGTACCGGTATACATAATTATGTTTATGAAAAGACAGCACTCCGACACTGAACATTTCTTCAACCTGCACTGGCCAAACATGCAATTTATACTTCTGGTGTCCATTTTATCAACCCGTCTTACATGAGAGTGCATGCCAAAACCAGATTTCAGGACGAAAGTAGGGAGGTCGTCTTGTATACGAGATGGCCTTATAGGCGAGTATGTTCGATAGTGCATTGTTATTACCCATCATCCTTTGTTGTACATATTATGCTCACTGATGTCTGTGTAAACCTTGTATATAGGGATAACACGGATGTCTGTGTAAACCTTGTATATAGGGATAACACGGATGTCTGTGTAAACCTTGTATATAGGGAGAACTATATGAGACTTTTAAATTATTTTCCATTCTCAATATATGCTTATTTTCTTCTTGATACATAAATCATGTAATTTGTACCTATGAAAGGAAATAAATATGCTTCATAAACACTTGTGTTAGTTTGTATAATTACCCTTAATGTAATCAAATTTGATCTACTGTCGGCATTTTACATACAATTAACATAATTAACATAAGCCATGTACAATTAACATAAGCTATGTATGGTACATACAATTAACATAAGCCATGTACAATTAACATAAGCTATGTATAGTACATACAATTAACATAAGCTATGTATGGTACATACAATTAACATAAGCTATGTATGGTACATACAATTAACATAAGCCATGTACAATTAACATAAGCTATGTATGGTATATACAATTAACATAAGCTATGTATGGTACATACAATTAACATAAGCTATGTATATTACATACAATTAACATAAGCTATGTATGGTACATACAATTAACATAAGCTATGTATGGTACATACAATTAACATAAGCTATGTATGGTACATACAATTAACATAAGCTATGTATGGTACATACAATTAACATAAGCTATGTATGGTATATACAATTAACATAAGCTATGTACAATTAACATAAGCTATGTATGGTACATACAATTAACATAAGCTATGTATGGTACATACAATTAACATAAGCTATGTATGGTATATACAATTAACATAAGCTATGTACAATTAACATAAGCTATGTATGGTACATACAATTAACATAAGCTATGTATGGTACATACAATTAACATAAGCTATGTATGGTATATACAATTAACATAAGCTATGTACAATTAACATAAGCTATGTATGGTACATACAATTAACATAAGCTATGTATAGACCAACATCAACAATATATAACAGATAATAACAATAGTTAGAGTTGCTAAGAATTCATATATAAAATCTTTTTATATAAATTTTGACATAAATGACAATATACATGTATATTGCAATGTACGTTAAAAGCTGTGCGGAAATTTCTGATGTTGACTCGAGTCTAAAAACTGCAATAAAAGTAATCAGATAAGACGCTGACGTGGAAAACAAACTATAAAAATACTTCAACAAATAATATCACTCCAAACTGGTGGGGTAGCAGGTAGTTCACGTTTCATAAAGAGTAGCATTTTCTGCCTCTCTGTTACCCGTTATGCTCCATTGCAAAAGAAGTTCTTACAACATTAGTTAAATCTCTCTGGAGACCTCATTCCTGATGGACTCCATTGCCATGAGGCAATGTGGATATAAGCGCCTTGCCTAAGAGAATAATCTTAACTGCTACAGCTGGCTGCAAACTCCATACCTCTCCCAGCTGAACACGCTATCCACTATTACGGTCCTACATTTGTTATGTTATATTTCGGGTTTTACGCCTGCATCAGCACCATTTTGGGCTATATCGCAGGCGGGTAGTTTACCTAACAACACCTTTCCTGGGCAGGCTCCAGCGGTTAACCAGTACTTGGGTGCACCAACCTCCGTAAGAAACTGCCAACTTTTTCATATAAATGAGACACGGCCTGAGCGGGGCTCGAACCCGTGACCATCAGTGATGATAGGTTACAATGGTATACAAGTCAGCGACATTAACCACTCGACCACGGAGAAGGACCGTACTACATTTGTATATTAGATATACATTGTACATGTATATTGATACATTTTGAAGAACTTTGGCTATATATACAGTCTACATCAGCTATGTCGAATTCTCCAGTTATCTCGAAGTCGGACCAAAGTCCCGTTTCAGACACTATCATTTTACATATAACTGGCTCCATTTATATCGAAGTCAAACTTCGGTTATGTCGAAGTATTTTGTTTGGTCTGATGGAATTCGACATAACGGATGTAATCAACTGTATTATACATAATTATCCAGAATAGTCACGACAGACTTTAGGACAAGGGGGTACGGGTTAGAACAGTATTTGTTTATTCCTGAGAATGTTTGTGTATGTCAGTTGTTAGAATGTGCGACTCCCAGTTATCTCCATTAAACTCCTCAACATGTATAGATGTGACTGTCCCTGGATCCAAACTGTGTGGCGTTACTCCTGCAAACATTGAGTAAAATAACATGCCAAACCACCAAGATAGGGTTTAGTTTATACAAATTTATTTTAGCTCGATTGCGAAACAACTTCTTTCAACTTATATTAATCACTCTCAAGACCTCATTCCTGATGGAATCCATTGCCGCCACGTAGGAGAGGAGGCAATGTGGAATTTAAATGCCCTGCGTAAGGGCATAATCGTAACGGCTCCAGCGGGGCTCAAACCTGAAGCGAACGAAAGATAGGGTTTGCATCTCCATCAATCGCCATTCATATCAAAGAGACATATTATAATAGATATGTAACTTCCATATAATTTATATGTGTGTACAAAATACCTCGAATAACATACAGCTCTAGATGTGCCCATTGCTGGTTAAAATTCAGAGAATATTTTAAAAATTGACTAGATCATTGCCAATAACAATATCTCCGCAGAAAGGTTGAGACACAAGTTTCTGCCCCTTAGCACACTTCAAAGTGCAACACATTTTCCAAGTAAATGCACATTGGTTCGTTTCAACATTTTAATGGGGTCACGTCGTGACCAAGTTGCAGCTGACATGAAATCACTTATCCATCACCACTGTAGGTTCGAATCCCACTAAAGATGTCGGAATTCTTTATGTGAGGAAGGTCGGTTGTTCTAGTCGGGTACCGGTACATGCCTGAAATACTACCCGTAGGGGCATCTTCCGCAACAAACAACAGCTGAAGAGGAATTAACATGAAAGGAAGCACAGTATAACTGGTTTCATTAACAAACAATGGAACCCGAGTTAAATCAAACATAAACTTTAAGATATCATGGGTTCACATCGGGGTCAAGCCTGAGCGGGTGAGTGATCTTTGGTCCATCACTTTTAGTGCCTTCGGGCAGGCACCTATATAAAACATGAATCGCTCACACATATTACATAGTCAGCAAAATTATTACATACCAAGACTGGTCAATGGTCCATTTCACTGCAAATCCAGGGATCTCAAGTACGATCCCCTTTCTGACCATAATAATATCAAGTCTTTCAGATGAGACTATAAACCGAGGTCTCACACATATTATATAGTCAACAAAATTATTACATACAAGACTGGTCAATGATTCACTGCGAACCCAGGGATCTCAAGTACGATCCCCTTTCTGACCCTAATAATGTCAAGCCTTTCAGATGAGACTATAAACCGAGGTCTCGTGTACCGGTGCACCGGGCATGTAAAAGAACCAGAGTGTATATCTTGTAATATTCTCAAAAAAAATAATTAACTAATATACTTCTGGAGGCGTATCCCCAATCAACAAAAGGAGCGACGATAAATAAAAGTATTAAAAACAAAACAAATTACATACCATATCCATTCGGGTTTGATCGAGGTGTGTAGAAACATTGAACACCGCAGGTCTTGCAGAATGTGTGCTTGGCTTGGTGCGTGTTGAATGTGTATGTTGTAATGTTATCAGCTCCCTGCCAAACACCAGTAACATATCAACATCAAGCAGAATTCACAGACTTGACCCAAACTATACACTGCTCATTGCAGTCATTCTCTTAAAGCAACACTACATCAGTGAAAACACAACTCTGCAGAATGTAATTTCCTATTATATGGTATCATTTCTTTCCAAATACTTGCCTCAACAACTGAGTATTTCAACTAATAAACAAACGTCGTATACGCAAAATAATGTAAATAGGGTCGACATCCATGCGTAATACAAGGCGCATATCCTGAGTAACACGATTTATGATACATACATGTATGTACAGTTATATTTCACATGTATGCATATGCATATTTATTTGTAGACTAATCTTAGTTAAATTAAACGACAGTATCATGCGTTTAGTATTGGCTCCAATGACAAACAAACGTCGATTCAGGAGTGTGGCTGGCCGTTATATGAAATCCTACTTGTAGACCACACACACCCTGTTGATTGATTCAATGTTAATTTTCGAATGTATTCGGAAGAATTTGTTGTACTAAGTAGCAATGCATCTATTGTGAAAAAATGCATTGTTTTGCGATGGAATGTCGCTTTAATTAATCCACCCTATGTATGCAATATATATAGGATAGTAAATGAGCGGTCATTGGTTATTGAATTTATTTAATGAGTCATCTAATAACAAACGAGTCTCTGGTGAGTTTTTATGGTTTTTAGATAGACAAGTTAAATAAATTAAATAACAAACGAACACGAATATAAGATCTTATTTATAACAAAAAAAACAGTTTATACATTATAATTACGTCACTTCTTTTAAATAGTTGTTTTGTCTTATCGTTATGTACAAATTCACGTAGAAATATGCATACTTTAATGTTTACAAATTATAAGGAATATTCTCTCAACCAATCACAATCCTTCCAGTACAGTTTCTATTACATATGTTTACATAATTATAATTACCATATTAAATGAGTTGTCATTTGTTATTGAATTTATTTAACAAGTCTTCAAAGAACGACCCTTTGGCATGTTTTTATCGTTTTTAGAAAGACAAGTTAAATTAATTCAATAACAAACAATATAAGATCCTATTTATAACAAATGACAGTTGACTGTAAATTCACTGAATTGCACATGTTTCATGTACATGTGCTTCAGTTATTAACAATGCAGTGCGTTATGCAGTCGGTTAATTTATACAAATTTATTTTAGCTTGATTGCGAAACAAGTTCTTACCACTTATATTAATCACTCTCAAAATTACATTTGGACCAGTTCATATATCAAAATGGGAAATGTTGTCTAAAAATAGTAATATTACTGGCAAAAAATATAGATCCTGATGAGATGGCTCGTCACTGTATGTAATGTTGAAAGGGTTAAGTACATTAAATTATGTTAAACAATTAAACAATGGAAACCCATTGTATTGTCTTGAATGTGATACCAATGCCTTGTGCATAGTTATTATAGTGTTCTGCCCACCCAATACAACCCGATGATGGTCACAGGTTCGAGCCGCATAAATTGTCTTTACATTGAACAGTTGTAACAAGTTTACAATTGAAATAACATGGAAAATGCAGATTGTTTATATTTATTTCATCTGTTGTATCAATTGTTTGCCCGTGGTATCAGGTTGCTAGGGTTGTATCCACATTACCTGTAATAACTTGAATCTGGAGGCAGGAACAATGAAGTGGTTATTCTGTTTCTTCACACATATACTGCAACTGTGATAATCAAGGTATGTTACTCTGGTACACAAGAAACACGAGGCTGAAATGCACAGTTTCATAGTAATACCATTACAGGCAAACCTGTCTCTGTGGTCACCTACATTAAGCAGTCACCATCTACTAAGCATCCACTTATTGGATTCATGCCCATTATCTCACATTTACCTCCATCAGGCATTCACCTCTCCTAGGCAGCCTCTTCTTGTCGTGCCATTGACTGGTGCACTGGATACAGTGTCTGCCACGTAACTGAGGGGTTTGAGTTTTTGTGCCTCCACCAAAACCATGGTGATGTCCTAAAACAAAACACTTAAATCCACATTGCCACTTAAATGCCTTGCCTAAGGGCACAATCATAACGGCTCCAGCGGGGCTCGAACTCCGGACCGTTCGCACCTGAAGCGAACGCGCATCCACTGCGCTATCACGACTTCCACCTTGACCGTTGAGGTACATGGCATTCCAAAACATTGTGTCCCATCAAATATGTCCAATGTTTAGCAATTATTTCTGAAACAATTATTTAGTTTAAGCAATAATTTTATTTTTCTGCATCTCATGTATTTTAATATACACAATTAATTATTATGTTAAAACAATTATTTGAAGTAAGATTTGAGAGCCAGACCTATACATGTATGCTATTAAAGAATATTGCTCGTACTTGCATTGATATACATGTAGCTTGGCCGTTGCTTGAACTTCGAATCTGATAGCCCCACAGTGGCAGCCTCCTAGGTGTGTCACTACGTCTTCAGCCATCACACTGCAGATACAAAGTTTATAAACTTTATTTATTTTACAACAATTGCGAAGCAAGTTCTAACAACTTATATTAATCACTCTCGTTGGCGCGGATGAAAGCGTATATGTGGTCATTCGTGTGGGAGGAAACCCACCTGTCCGATCTGGCAACCACCGTACCATCTCACATACTTCCCGGTCCGAGAATCGGTGAGAAGCGAGCGCGCTAACCACTGCGCTAATCGGACAGCCTGCAGGTAGAATTAGTGTTCTGTATATTATCCAAGTCAGCCAGAAACTGTGACATATGCTTACCATATTAATACTAAATATTCATTTGAAACATTTTCCAACAGGTGTGAGAGGAAGGAGGATGGGGTGGGGTATTAGAGACACTACACATAATCGTTTATTTATTTGAATTAGTACAAGATATAAGTCATAAATTAATTTTAAATTCTATATATATTGATGGAAAAATGTATTCATAGCATACATGTGCATGATACAATGTTTTTTTTTATAGAAATGAGAATATCTAATTAATAATAAATAGTCCTCCTCCAGAAAGGTGGCATATCAACATAAAGCCTCAGGATACCAACTCTCGACCGGTATCAACTCTCAACTACGTTTCATATTTTCCCAAATTTCTGCCATATATCCCACTATTTTCAGAATAAGCTTACGGAAAGCAGTTGGATTCATGTACAACGCACACATAATTAAGATACAATACCCCATCGGCACATGTGGATTTATGATGACAACCGTCACGAAACTTTGCCAGAGTTTGTGCGACACTAATCATCAATTTACAATTTATTTTGTGCAACCGAAGGATTTTTTGTCCGACACATCAGGCAGTCCTACGGGTATTTTGGAACACTGAGGAACGCTTGCATGCCTAGCATGAACCCCCCCCCATCAGTATATGTCCCTCCACTCCCCCATCAGTGTGTGTCCCTCCACTCCCCCATCAGTATGTGTCCCTCCACTCCCCCATCAGTGTGGTGTCCCTCCACTCCCCCATCAGTATGTGTCCCTTCACCCCCCATCAGAATGTGTCCCTCCACCCCCATCAGTATGTGTCCCTCCACCCCCCCATCAGTATGTGTCCCTCCACCCCCATCAGTATGTGTCCCTCCACCCCCCATCAGTATGTGTCCCTCCACCCCCCATCAGTATGTGTCCCTCCACTCCCCCATCAGTATGTGTCCCTCCACTCCCCCATCAGTATGTGTCCCTCCACTCCCCCATCAGTATGTGTCCCTCCACCCCCCCACATCAGTATGTGCCCTTCCACTCCCCCATCAGTATGTGTCCCTCCACCCCCATCAGTATGTGACCCTCCACTCCCCCATCAGTATGTGTCCCTCCACTCCCCCATCAGTATGTGTCCCTCCACCACCCCATCAGTATGTGCCCTTCCACTCCCCCATCAGTATGTGTCCCTCCACTCCCCCATCAGTATGTGCCCTTCCACTCCCCCATGAGTACACCCCCATCAGTATGTGTCCCTCCACTCCCCCATCAGTGTGTGTCCCTCCACTCCCCCATCAGTATGTGTCCCTCCACTCCCCCATCAGTGTGTGTCCCTCCACTCCCCCATCAGTATGTGTCCCTTCACCCCCCATCAGAATGTGTCCCTCCACCCCTCAGTATGTGTCCCTCCACCCCCCCATCAGTATGTGCCCTTCCACTCCCCCATGAGTATGTGTCCCTCCACCCCCATCAGTGTGTGTCCCTCCACTCCCCCATCAGTATGTGTCCCTCCACTCCCCCATCAGTATGTGTCCCTCCACTCCCCCATCAGTATGTGTCCCTCCCCCACTCCCCCCATCATGTGTCCCTCCACCCCCATCAGTATGTGTCCCTCCACTCCCCCATCAGTGTGTGTCCCTCCACTCCCCCATCAGTATGTGTCCCTCCACCCCCATCAGTATGTGTCCACTCATCACCCCCCATCAGTATGTCCCTCCACCCCCCATCAGTATGTGTCCCTCCACTCCCCCATCAGTATCAGTATGTCCCTTCCACTCCCCCATCAGTATGCAGTATGTGTCCCTCCACTCCCCCATCAGTATGTGTCCCTCATCAGTATGTGTCCACCCCCCATCAGTATGTGCCATCAGTATGTCCCTCCACTCCCCCATCAGTATGTGTCCCTCCACTCCCCCATCAGTATGTGTCCCTCCACCCCCATCAGTATGTGTCAGTATGTGTCCACTCCCCCATCAGTATGTGTCCACAGTATGTGTCCCTCCCCCATCAGTATGTGCCATCACACTCCCCCATCAGTATGTGTCCCTCCACTCCCCCATCAGTATGTGTACCCTCCCAGTATGTGTCCCTCCCCCATCAGTATGTGCCCCCATCAATCAGTATGTCCCTCCACCCCCATCAGTATGTGTCCCTCCACCCCCATCAGTATGTGCCCTTCCACTCCCCCATCAGTATGTGTCCCTCCACTCCCCCATCAGTATGTGCCCCCATCCAGTATGTGTCCCTCCACCCCCATCAGTATGTGTCCCTCCACTCCCCCATCAGTATGTGTCCCTCCACTCCCCCATCAGTCCCTCCACTCCCCCATCAGTATGTGTCCCTTCATCACTCCCCCCATCAGTATGTGTCCCTCCACTCCCCCATCAGTATGTGCCCTTCCACTCCCCCATGAGTATGTGTCCCTCCACCCCCATCAGTATGTGTCCCTCCACTCCCCCATCAGTGTGTGTCCCTCCACTCCCCCATCAGTATGTGTCCCTCCACTCCCCCATCAGTGTGTGTCCCTCCACTCCCCCATCAGTATGTGTCCCTTCACCCCCCATCAGAATGTGTCCCTCCACCCCCATCAGTATGTGTCCCTCCACCCCCCCCCCCATCAGTATGTGTCCCTCCACCCCCCCATCAGTATGTGTCCCTCCACCCCCATCAGTATGTGTCCCTCCACTCCCCCATCAGTATGTGTCCCTCCACTCCCCCATCAGTATGTGTCCCTCCACTCCCCCATCAGTATGTGCCCTTCCCTCCACCCCCCCCCCATCAGTATGTGCCCTCCACTCCCCCATCAGTATGTGTCCCTCCACTCCCCCATCAGTATGTGTCCCTCCACTCCCCCATCAGTATGTGTCCCTCCACTCCCCCATCAGTATGTGTCCCTCCACCCCCCATCAGTATGTGTCCCTCCACTCCCCCCAGTGTGTGTCCCTCCACTCCCCCATCAGTATGTGCCCTTCACCCCCATCAGTATGTGTCCCTCCACCCCATCAGTATGTGTCCCTCCACTCCCCCATGTAGTATGTGTCCCTCCACTCCCCCCACCCTCCCCCATCAGTATGTGTCCCTCCACTCCCCCATCATCCACTCCCCCATCAGTATGTGTCCCCACATCATGTGTCCCTCCCCCATCAGTATGTGTCCCTCCACTCCCCCATCAGTATGTGTCCCTCCACCCCCCATCAGTATGTGTCCCCCCACCACTCCCCCATCAGTATGTGTCCCTCCACTCCCCCATCAGTATGTGTCCCTCCACCCCATCAGTATGTGTCCCTCCACTCCCCCATCAGTATGTGTCCCTCCACCCCCCCATGTGTCCCCCCTCCCCCATCAGTATGTGCCCTTCCACTCCCCCATCAGTATGTGTCCCTCCACTCCCCCATCAGTATGTGTCCCTCCACCCCCATCAGTATGTGTCCCTCCATGTGTCCCTCCACCCCCCATCAGTATGTGTCCCTCCACTCCCCCATCAGTATGTGTCCCTCCACTCCCCCATCAGTATGTGTCCCTCCACTCCCCCATCAGTATGTGTCCCTCCACTCCACCCCCATCAGTATGTGTCCCTACACTCCCCCATCAGTATGTGTCCCTCCACCACCCCATCAGTATGTGCCCTTCCACTCCCCCATCAGTATGTGCCCTTCCACTCCCCCATCAGTATGTGTCCCTCCACTCCCCCATCAGTATGTGTCCCTCCACCCCCCCCCATCAGTATGTGTCCCTCCACTCCCCCATCAGTATGTGTCCCTCCACCCCCCCCCCATCAGTATGTGTCCCTCCACTCCCCCATCAGTATGTGTCCCTCCACTCCCCCATCAGTATGTGTCTCTCCACCCCCCCCCCCATCAGTATGTGTCCCTCCACCACAGTATTAGGCAGAGAGCCGTCGGGCCGTCTTTTCGACGGCCTATCACCTAATAAGACGGTCAATTATATTGGCGACGGTTACCGACGGCCAGTTAAAAAAATGGCTGATAACATTTTTTTTTTTTTCTCCGAGACCTCACTAGGTTTGTTAACATATATATGCAGCTGTAAAACAATGACAAGAACTGGACCCTATAATAGGCTAATATTGTTCGCAATTCCTTTTTGGAGAGGCTTTCCCACCCGGGCTTTCCCAGTTTCTGCCGCATTTCGATCACGTCAGTTCGCCGTTCTCACTTCGGAGTCCGTGCGGCAATTTCCGTCATCATTCGGGTCCCGCTCTGGGGCTGGACTTATTTTTTTAGACTCCCATTTTGATATTTCTGCCTAATACTATGCCCTCCACTCCCCCGCTAGGATCAATATGCATCACTTTCCTCTGAGTCTCTATGAGTCAGTCTATCATGTACTATTTTACAAAACATATAAAGTAACCAATCGTATATGTATGTATGTTCCATTAATGTCAAACCACTTGCGGGGGACCTGGACATGTTTTCCTGGGCAGGTTTAGCAGTTACCCAGTAATAAGCAATATGTGTGAGGTACCTTGCTCAGTAACACTACATATGTGGCCTGACAAGAGTATCGAACCTTGGACCCTTCGATTCAATCCACATCCACCCGATCCTCCAGTATGCATTACTTGTAGGTGAACTCTACCGCGTCACTATAACAGCTAGTTCTATATAACGAGACAGTACAAGTCTCCCTATATTATACCACTACATTTTACTATCCAGGCATTTTTCAAAATAACAGGGAAAAAATGTATGTAGAGGTCTTATTTATAGGACTATTAGAACAGTGTAGAGGCTAGAGTGGTGGAACCTATGCTCGGCGTAAATCCCACATATAATGACCAGTATAAATGTTAATTGCACATGCCGTATATTATTATTTTCTTAAGTCGTGAAAACAACTTTCAAAACACTCGTGTCGACAGTTTTAGCTTCATCACGCGACCTTGCTGCTCAATACAGCTATCGCAACGGTGTCGGTCGGCACCCGTTTATATGGGAACTGAAGACTTCAGGGCACCTATGCACGGCATACTTGTTATTTTTTATTTATCCACCATAACTTATTGAATATCTGATTTTGATATAGTACATCATTGAGTAAAACATTTATTGGTCTTAATCAGGAATAGTATAGAAACTATTTTTCGGGTTAGGTAAATTATAATTCTCCCAATGATTTGCTTGTTTATATTCGCCTGCTGGACAAGTCATGTGACAGTTGCATCAGCCTACCGATATGTTATAGTAGTGGGTTATGGGGTACTTCACTCTACATTCATGTCCATAAACAACGACTATATGAGGGTTTGTATATATCTTGTCTTTATTTGGTATGTGATCCAGGAGTAGGTACAAGATGATGATGCTAAGCTGTACATAAGGCTATAAGCCTCACTCGGAAAAGTACATAATAATAATCAACATTAAATACATGATCACATCATCCCATTATACCTACAACAATCAATCATACATATAGAGTGGTGGGACCTATGCTCGGCGTATTCCTATGCTCGGCGTATTTTTTCCATTTACATCCGTATTTAAAATATTTAAATAGTTTTAACCTATTTTCGTTGACAGAGGTGAAGCATGGTTCAATAACATTCCGTTGTGCGTACCGGTAGCCTAATGCAACTGTCACCTGACTGGTTCAGTAGCCGAATATAACAGACAACTTGTTGGGAAATTTTTTTCCACCGAAATGTGCGGTTTATGAGCATTTCAGGTGGCTATCCGGATTGGGGAAAAAATGTACAAATAACCAGAAAAATGTTTCTTATGAGTTGTAATATTGTTAGTTATTGATGTTACTAAGTCAAAATAATATATTCAACATTTACCCATGCATATATAAAAAAAATCATGTACATAGGTGCCCTAAAGTATCTAGTTCCCCATGGAAACAGGTGCCATTGCGATAGTTGTATTTAGGCGTATGGTTACGTAATGAAGCTAAAATTTTCAACAACAATTTTATGAAAGTTGTGTTCACGACTTAAGAAAATAATAATATACGGCAAGTGCATTTAACTTTTTTTTATAGGCCATGCTATGTATGATTTACGCCGAGCATAGGTTCCACCACTCTAACAATCATAGCACATCAACAATTACATACATATTACTTAAAGTATAATATCTTCGTTATAGTGACTAGCTTAATGACTAGTGGCCATGGTTTCAAGTTCAACCTGGGCATAGACTCCATGTGTATGTTCCACTATGGGACATTCACTGTACATAACATTAACACACACACATATCACTCACCACAGACGGATCTGTAGTCCAGTGGTAACGCGCTGGACTGGTAATCCAGGGATCGCAGGTTCGATCCCCCGTCTGACCCTAATAAAATTAACAGTCTTTCAGATGTGACGTTAAACCGAGGTCTCGTGTCGGTGCTTTACACTGTGCACGTAAAAGAACCAGAGGATACTCTGTAATGGGTCTCTTTCTGTATCATTGCACTATCCTCCAAAAATCTAAAATGACTAATCTCTTCAGGAGGCGTCGCTCATATGAGTAACTGGTAGCGACGATAAATAAACGTAAAAAACAAACAAACATATCACTCACCAAACTATGGGTCTAAGCTTTCACAGCCTCTCTGTTCCTCTCAATCGTTCAGTGCCAGTAGTCTTGTTACTGCACATAACAGAAAGTGGCAAATGTGCAGAGTACATAGAATGATAGGTGTGTAACAACTAACATGCATAGAGTAATAGATTTCACTGCTACTTTGAAAGTATTCATTCCAACCGGAAATATAAACATACAGAAACGCGATCAACATTATGATTATCGGACTCTAGTATTTGAAACAAACCGGTGCTCAAAACCATTCCAGCTAATCACGTATTTATCAAACAAATAATACTGCATAAATGCATTATTACCAGACAAATGCACAATTCATTAGAAGGAAACTAACCTGAATAAAACTGTAGATCATTGTTAAAACTTTCTATAGACCATATAAGAGGTCAACTGCTACTTAGAAACGGAAATAACTTTCCGCGCATGCGCATTCAACGTAGGGCAAAACGCAACACGGAAGTAAATGTAACACAACATAATAAACACGAATTTCGTTAAAAATGAGTACGTATTTTAGTAAATTAAAGACGGGAGATAGGCAACGGTATGTGCAGAAGTTACTGGGACTGTGATTTTGCATAGAAGACGATCCATTCTCGCTGCTAGAGAGGAAAATATCGGAAAAATCGATGGGGAAGTGCAGCTCATGGTTGGATGATGTCAGGAAATGGCCGAGTGTTGACTTTGGGCAGATATTTTCGTATCTGATTGAGACACCAGGATCTTACACAATGGAAAGCATGAAGGCTTATCGGTCACTAGAGGCATATAATTTCTTTATTAGCGGCTGGATTCACACTTGCTTCTACAAAAAAAGCACAACAGGACACTGCATCATAGCTGGGAAAGTGAATCGGTCACAGGCCGTTACGGACACACCACACAAGGCCTGGATCGGAATCGACACAAAAAACAACAATATTGACTGTGCCCATTGTTCCTGCATGGCAGGGTATGTATAACTTCTATCGCAATATACCCTAAATATACCATTGTTGAAAATATAAATTGGTGTATCTGTCTATCTATTCATACTGCCAGACTCCCCTTACGGGTGGGTATGTGTACATTGAAAGACATCTGAAACTATTTAGTAACTGCATACAAACATATCCATATAATTCATTCCGGATACAGCGAACGATCGCAATGCAATTTGGCCAATCAGTTTATACAAATTGATTTTAGTTTTTGATTGCGAAACAAGGTAGAGAAGAGGCAATGTGGAATTTAAATGTCGTCCAGTTAGGTATACCCAGAAAATTGTAGGATTAAGGTTTTTCTCATGGAAATTAATCGTTTCAGACAATACCGTAGTGCGATTGCTTATTTAAAACACTCCATGACATGCTTATAAAACATGTTTTTTAATTAAATATTTCAGACTGGGTGAAGTTTGTTCGCATGTTGCAGCTATATTGTTTAAAGTTGAGTGCAACACACGTCTTGGCCATAACGAGGTTGCCTGTACATCAGTACCCTGTGAATGGAATCAGACATTCGTCAAGAAGGTATGTATTCAGTATTAAAACAAGAACAACTTAAATGCAGAATTGCGTTATGTTGGATCATAAAATTATCAAACAGAAATTACTCATAACAGTCTCCTGCTTCTCTTCACATTTGAAAAAAGTATGCGTCTGTCATTTATCAGTGCCGTGGATTAGTGTACATGCACAATTGTATTAAACTGTGCACAACCATTGACTTTCCCGTAACCGGCCCCTTTGGTTAAAAGGAAATAATATGATGCAGTTGTGTAATTACTTTGTAGCCGATTGTTAATCGTTGCATGTTTGTACTATGTGCCGTCCGTGGTCCAATGGCAGAGCGTCGGATTTGGAATCGAACGGTCCGGGTTCGATACTCAGTCAGGCCACATATGTAGTGTCATTGAGCAAGGCACCTCACACACATTGCTTAGTACTGGTTAACCGCTATGGTCGGCTAAGCATGCCCAGGAAAACATGTCTAGGTCCCCGCAAGGGGTTTGACATTAATGGTACATACATACATTCTAATTTTGTTGCAACAGGTTGAAGGCGTTCCACTTGACGAGATCGATTTCAACAAACCAAAGAAACAAAGAGTTGATTATCCGACTGGCCATCGGCGACAACATGTCAACAACTTGGACACATGTGATGCCACTGATTTGTTGCGGGACTTGAAAAAAAGTCCTCCGAATGCGGTAGTGTTTTCAGTAGTGGAGCCCAAGCAACAGGATCCTTTAGAATCCAGACTGCCTCAGGTTCTGAGCAACCTTTATGTGGAATACAACACTCTATTAAGCGCAGGCGAGCTTCATCTACTGTGCGAGGAAGTCAGTAAAACATTAAGTGCCAGTAAAAGACAGTGTGAAAATCTGGAGAAATCCACACGTTCTCAATCCAAGAGTGGCATCTGGAAAAAATACAGAAATGGTAGGATTACTGCGTCCAATTTTCATGAAGTTGTGCATACAAACATTGACCATCCGTCTCAGTCATTGATTGTGAAAGTTTGTAATGGCACCAATTTCAGCAGTGCTGCTACATCCTGGGGAATGGAAAATGAATCGTGTGCACTGTCAGCATACATGGACAAAATGAATGACCACACCAATGTCCGCATTTCGAAGTGTGGTCTGTTCATGAATCCGAACTATCCATTCTTGGGGGCAACTCCAGACAGTATAGTGGAATGTGACTGTTGTGGGAAAGGAACTGTAGAAGTTAAATGCCCATTCAAACACAGGGACATGCATCCGTGTGGAGTTTCAGATAAATTATACTGTCTAAATTCCCATGAACAATGTGACTCTGGTATGTGTGACAATACTGTAAAGTTTGGACACAAATACTTCCACCAGATTCAGGGTCAAATGGGCATATGTCAACTAGACTATTGTGATTTTGTGTGTTTCACAAACAAAGGCATTCATATCGAGCGTGTTCTGTATGACGATTCATTTTTTAAGAACTTGGTGGCAAAACTGCGTTTGTTCCACCAAAAGTGGATCATGCCTGAACTATTGGCCAAAACAATGAAACTGAAACCAGTTTAGTAATATACTACTTTAGATGTATACGAATGTAGTACATGCTCGGTATGGGTGTCTGCAGGTGATCCAGCTAAGTTAAAATGATAAAAACAATTTGGATACAAATTATTATTCATTATTGCTCATATTATATACAATGAAATACATTTTACAATTTAGAGTGCAAATGTACATGGAATTCTGATTAACCCTTTCAACCCAAAGTAACTGACAATGGATTGCTCCATAATATTTTTAGACCAATAAAATGATCAGAACATTATATTTCGATCGGTTCATTTACGTCAAAATGGTTCATTTTGTCTAAAAATAGTATAATTACTAGCAAAAAGTGCAGATCATGATGAGACGGCTCGTTTAAAGGCCTGTGGGGTTGAAAGGGTTAATGCAGAACCATCAATCTGCCCAGTATGGCTTTATACAACACTATAATAATGGGTTGTTAGTATTGACAATCCCACCAGTTACGTGCAGTATTTTCTTGCATGTTCCTCGCTTTTTCACAAATGAAATTGGCATTGTTCCACTAAATATGTTGAAGTCTTTCATACGTCCAATGACACGTTCCACGTGTATGCGGGCTCTCGACATACGTCGACTAATCTCCACCTCAGCTGGTGATAACTGTAGTTTTCCCTTTGTGAAGGCCGGCATAATTAATTTGACTCCTCGTTGAGCAAATTCCTCCTTCATTACAAATCCCCTGTCTGCCATGACAACATCCCCAGGTAAAATCGTGTCCATGATCCCGCTTTCTGTTGTTATTTTCTTATCACTTGCCCTACCGCCCCATATTTCTGATAAGAAAATCACACTGCCCGATGGGCTAATACCAATTAAGACCTTCAGGGTATTATGTCTTTTGTAACTTGAATATGTCTGGCAACGTGCTTTTAATGCTGTTGGTCTCTCAATAAAAATCTCTGTACAGTCAATTATGCATTTCACCTTTCTAAAATCATGATTGTTAAATACATCGGGTAGTTGCATTTCTTTATCATTTGGAGGCCAAATAACTAATCCACCAATTGACTTGTATAGTGCATGTAGCCATGCATGAAAAATTGTAGAAATCAAAGGTTGACTAACACCAAATCGATACGCAAGATCACCTGTGCCAGGATTTTGCTTTAACTTGACCAATGTTAGAAGCAACTCGTCCTTCAAGTCGAGTTTGGTATTCTTCCTGGTTATGTGGCAGCGGGCATGCTCAAACACCACAAGAAATGTTGAATAATTAGGTAGGCCGGTGAAGTATGATGTTCTATCGTCATTACATTTAATGAAATCATTGCTTAGACAGGTTAGAACTTTGGCTTGTAGTGATGTGATTTCATTTTCTAATGATTGTACTTGAATTTGCAGTGAGTTCATTCTATCCACACAACTATCAAACTGTTGTTGCAACATATTGTTCTGGTTTAGCAAAGTGGTAAAATCATCTTGGTATTGCTCTATAACATGACACTGCTTGTCTGTCAACATATTGATCGAGTCGATCGTTAGAGAGTCCAAATCTGTTTGAATTCCAATCTCTCTTGTTTCAACAGATGTTTCTGTGGCTATACCTGGCACAACATGTTCCTTATGTTTAGACAGCACCATGAGTGCCAAAGCAGCTGAAGTCTTGTTCTTATTTTCCTCTCTAACTTTTACTCGATTCTGACGAACTAGCTTTTGCTGTAACACCTGCGGGGTTTTCTTTGCAGCTGGGGTGTGGCAGAATATTGTTGGAACAAAATATACTTCCAATGGGTCCTTGCTTGGTTTCCCTGTAATGTATAATCAAATATTGAGCTTATCATCCTATCGAATGAGTGACATCACTATAGTCCAACTTCTGATAGATCTATGTCTGTGATTGTTTATTGTAAAGTTTTACATTTGTATATTTTATATGCATAAATAAAACATCTAATATGCACTAGACTGCAGTTTTTGATTTCTGGAAACTATCCACCCACGTTTTTAGCAGTAGCAGTAACAAGCTGTAAGGTAAATATGAAGACAGTATTTTGGTGTAGTCTGTTAATCAGACTCTGGTACATCCAGTGTTAATTGGTTTGAGACCCGGAAGTTATTTCATGTACTTGGTGATTAACTTGGCAATAAGATGGTATGATGTAAACTTAAATAATGCATATGGCCATGATATGGGTCAGTAGTCCAGTGACAAAAAGGACTGTCAATCCAGCGAGCTCAGATGCTGACGTGGACAAGTGGTATTACCGAATATTAACCCTTATCATGCTAATCCCATATAATGTCTGTTTTGCAAACAGCATAGAACCAGATCAGACGGCACAAATACTCTTTCTATCCTAGAGCCGTCACTCAGTGGAACATGCTACCGCCCACCATATATTCCGCAGACACAGTGGACGCCTTCAATGCATTCAGTGTGACATCCGTGGTCCAGTGGTAGAGCGTCGGATCTGGAATATATCGTCCCGGGTTCGATACTCGGTCAGGCCACGTATGTAGTGTCATTGAGCAAGGCACCTCACACACATTGCTTAGTACTGGTTAACCACTTAGGTCGGCTAAGCTTGCCCAGAAAAACATGTCTACGTCCCCGCAAGGGGTTTGACATTAATGGAACATACATACATACAATCGTAACAATGCCCTGATCCCTGTGTCTGTCCTTAACCCAATATATTTTGCATAAATTGCCACAATTATGTACATAGTTTTATAAAATAAAACACTTAAATATGTCTATTCACCGTATCCTTTCTAATGAGCACTTTCTGATCAAGCACTTAACTAACACTTTTTATTATGGCGCCAGCACTTAATCTTCATAAGTGAAGAAGTGGGTGGGGTGCGATAATTCGAAGCTGTACCAAGTAATACATGTATAATATTGCAACCTACCCGAAACAAAATGGGCACTGCATAAACGATCATGATCCTTGGGTTCCCAAAGGCCATCTGATCGAGTACTTGTCTGTCCCGGGGCTGGTAGACTATCCATTTGTCAAGCTTGTCTTTGTCCGACAACGGAAGACGGTACATTTTTACTTCATCGTTCCCTTTACCTAACCTCTTTGCGCATCCCGGGGCACAACAAGATGAAGGCATTGTTAAAATTCAATGAAGTCAAGCATTAAATCACTAGTGCATATAATTATATTATTTTGATCGAAATTTTTGCCCTACGTAGTTTGCGCATGCGCGGGCATTTTATTTCTTCCGGTAAATGCACAGAGCAACCGATAGCATCATTATAAGATCTCACAGCAAGTAATACTATCTGAAAAATCGACAGACTGGAACCCAGCTGGCTAACCATAGGCCGACACTACACTACCCATGTAACATAGTTACTTTACTTAGAGGTAGAAATTACTGTTATTGTTGGCTAGCTTGGTTTTAGTACACGTATACAGAAAGCGGAAGTCAATTAAATTACACAAATTGAAAACAAGGTTTAGTTTGTAATTTTACTATTTATTATATAATATATAAGGAACCAGAATGTATCAGTTGTATTTATTATAAGGTAAGGGCTTTAAGGTGATATATCTATGGTATTAAAGTGACCATGCAAAGAAAGAGCGGAAAAGTTAGTGACCCGACGTGGGACTCGAACCCACAACCTCCTGAATACTAGTCGGACAGCTCTACCAACTGAGCTAGCCGGGCCGCTGTTCTACCCACACCGAAATACACTACACTCGTCCCTCTTTTATTCTTTAGGAGCCGCACTCCGATTCCTGGAGCCGCACTCCACTCTTTTGCCCGTACCATATATCCTCGTCGCCATTAAAGTGACCATGCAAAGAAAGAGCGGAAAAGTTAGTGACCCGACGTGGGACTCGAACCCACGACCTCCCGAACACTAGTCGGACAGCTCTACCAACTGAGCTAGCCGGGCCGCTGTTCTATCCACGCCGAAATACACTACACTGCTAGATATTAAAAATCTACGTTGAAAAGAACTATTCCCATATAGGGCCCCAACAAATGTATCATCAACACTATTCCCATATAGGCCCACAACAAATGTATCATCAACACTATTCCCATATAGCAGTGTTGGACACTGTTTCAATATGTTCCTGCCAACTTGGCCTGTACTTGAGAAAAGGTACCGGCCAAGATGAAATTGTACAGGCCAATTTTTGGCCTGTACTTAAGAATTAGTTCCGGCCAAAAATAAATGGTACAGGCCAGTGAATGTGGTTCTGTCCGGTGGCTTTGCCACCGGATGCATGTGCCGCAGGCAATTGCCATGCTAGGGGGGTCCGGGGGCATGCCCCCCACGAAATTTGTTTTAAGTAGACACAAATATTTGATATTTTGTTAATTCGATGAGAAAAAGCGCCTAAAATGGCGAAGATACTGTGTGTCCTGGTTCAGGCGAGTATGAACTTCAACAAACTCGCCAAGGGCTATCAAATAAGACATTGTACCATCTCACATACTATGAGATGAGATGGTCGCCAGATCGGACAGGTGGGTTTTCTCCGGGTACTCCGGTTTCCTCCCACATGAATGACCACATATACGCTTACATCCGAGCCAACGAGAGTGATTAATATAAGTTGTTCAAACTTGCTTCGCAATCGTTGTAAAATAAATAAAGTATAAAAAAAAAAAATAAGACATCTCGCCACGATGTCGAGTGCGTAGTAAAAGTTTCTCGCCAGTCTAAAAACGTTATCGCCATGGCGAGTTGGCGAGTGTCCAACGCTGATATAGGGCCCCCAACAAATGTATCATCAACACTATTCCCATATAGGGCCCTAACAAATGTATCATCAACACTATTCCCATATAGGCCCCCAACAAATGTATGATCAACACTATTCCCATATAGGCCCCCAACAAATATATGATCAAGACTATTCCCATAGGGCCCCAACAAAGTATCATCAACACTATTCCCATATAGGCCCCCAACAAATGTATGATCAACACTATTCCCATATAGGCCCCAACAAATATATGATCAAGACTATTCCCCATATAGGGCCCCAACAAATGTATCATCAACACTATTCCCATATAGGCCCCAACAATGTATATCAAACTATTCCCATATAGGGCCCCAACAAATATATGATCAACACTATTCCCATATAGGGCCCCAACAAATGTATCATCAACACTATTCCCATATAGGCCCCCACAAATGTATGATCAACACTATTCCCATATAGGGCCCCAACAAATGTATGATCAACACTATTCCCATATAGGCCCCCAACAAATGTATCATCAACACTATTCCCATATAGTGCCCCAGCAAATGTATCATCAACACTATTCCCATATAGGCCCCCAACAAATGTATCATAGCACTATTCCCATATAGGGCCCCAGCAAATGTATGATCAACACTATTCCCATATAGGCCCCCAACAAATGTCATCAACACTATTCCCATATAGGGCCCCAACAAAGTATCATCAACACTATTCCCATATAGGCCCCAACAAATGTATCATCAACACTATTCCCATATAGGGCCCCACAATGTATCATCAACACTATCCCATAGGCCCCAACAAATGTATATCAACACTTCCCATATGGCCCCAAAACACACACCAAACCAAAAATATCATCACACTATCATATAGGCCCCAACAAATGTATCATCAACACTATTCCCATATAGGCCCCCAACAAATGTACATCACACTATTCCCATATAGGCCCCAACAAATGTATCATCGACACTATTCAACAGTATATCGCCCAACAATGTATCATCAACACTATTCCCATATAGGGCCCCAACAAATGTATCATCAACACTATTCCCATATAGGGCCCCAACAAATGTATCATCAACACTATTCCCATATAGGGCCCCAACAAATGTATCATCAACACTATTCCCATATAGGGCCCCAACAAATGTATCATCAACACTATTCCCATATAGGGCCCCAACAAATGTATCATCAACACTATTCCCATATAGGGCCCCAACAAATGTATCATCAACACTATTCCCATATAGGGCCCCAACAAATGTATCATCAACACTATTCCCATATAGGGCCCCAACAAATGTATCATCAACACTATTCCCATATAGGGCCCCAACAAATGTATCATCAACACTATTCCCATATAGGGCCCCAACAAATGTATCATCAACACTATTCCCATATAGGGCCCCAACAAATGTATCATCAACACTATTCCCATATAGGGCCCCAACAAATGTATGATCAACACTATTCCCATATAGGCCCCCAATAAATATATCATCAACACTATTCCCATATAGGCCCCCAATAAATGTATCATCGACACTATTAGCATATAGGGCCCCAACAAATGTATCATCGACACTATTCCCATATAGGCCCCCAACACATGTAGCATCGACACTATTACCATATAGGCCCCCAACAAATGTATCATCGACACTATTCCCAACACATGTATCATCGACACTATTCCCAACACATGTATCATCGACACTATTCCCATATAGGGCACCAACACATGTATCATCGACACTATTCCCATATAGGGCCGCAACACATGTATCATCGACACTATTCCCATATAGGGCACCAACACATGTAGCATCAACACTATTCCCATATAGGGCCGCAACAAATGTATCATCGACACTATTATCATATAGGGCCCCAACACATGTATCATCGACACTATTCCCATATAGGGCCCCAACACATGTATCATCAACACTATTCCCATATAGGGCCGCAACACATGTATCATCGACACTATTCCCATATAGGGCACCAACACATGTATCATCAACACTATTCCCATATAGGGCCGCAACACATGTATCATCGACACTATTATCATATAGGCCCCCAACACATGTATCATCGACACTATTCCCATATAGGGCCGCAACAAATGTATCATCGACACTATTATCATATAGGCCCCCAACACATGTATCATCGACACTATTCCCATATAGGGCCGCAACAAATGTATCATCGACACTATTATCATATAGGGCCCCAACACATGTATCATCGACACTATTCCCATATAGGGCCCCAACAAATGTATGATCAACACTATTCCCATATAGGGCCGCAACAAATGTATCATCGACACTATTCCCATATAGGCCCCCAATAACTGTATCATCGACACTATTCCCATATAGGGCCCCAACAAATGTATCATCAACACTATTCCCATATAGGCCCCCAATAACTGTATCATCGACACTATTCCCATATAGAGCCCCAACAAATGTATCATCGACACTATTCCCATATAGGCCCCCAATAACTGTATCATCGACACTATTCCCATATAGGGCCCCAACAAATGTATGATCAACACTATTCCCATATAGGCCCCCAATAACTGTATCATCGACACTATTCCCATATAGGGCCGCAACACATGTATCATCAGCACTATTCCCATATAGGCCCCCAATAACTGTATCATCGACACTATTCCCATATAGGGCCGCAACACATGTATCATCAGCACTATTCCCATATAGGCCCCCAATAACTGTATCATCGACACTATTCCCATATAAGCCCTCAATAAATGTATCATCAGCACTATTCCCATATAGAGCCCCAACAAATGTATCATCGACACTATTCCCATATAGGCCCCCAATAACTGTATCATCGACACTATTCTCATATAGGCCCCCAATAAATGTATCATCGACACTATTCCCAATAAATGTATCATCGACACTATTCCCATATAGGGCCGCAACACATGTATCATCGACACTATTCCCATATAGGGCACCAACACATGTAGCATCAACACTATTCCCATATAGGGCACCAACACATGTATGATCAACACTATTCCCATATAGGGCACCAACACATGTATCATCAGCACTATTCCCATATAGGGCCCCAACACATGTATCATCAGCACTATTATCATATAGGGCACCAATACATGTATCGTCGACACTATTATCATATAGGGCACCAACACATGTATCATCGACACTATTCCCATATAGGGCCCCAATACATGTATCGTCGACACTATTATCATATAGGGCACCAACACATGTATCATCGACACTATTCCCATATAGGGCCCCAATACATGTATCGTCGACACTATTATCATATAGGGCCCCAACACATGTATCATCAACACTATTCTATGAGATAGCAGACACAACTGTATATACTTGTTCGGTAATGTGATACATACTGAATTGAAAATATCAAAATACATGTATACGTAATATATAGGTTTTTTTTGTAGAACGGTACAACAGGGCACCCCCCCCCCCCACCATGCCCCCATATTAGCCATTTATTATTACTTACGTTTTTGTTTGCTCACCTGAGCTAAGCTCATGCGATGTATTATTATCTCAATGTGTCTGTCCGTCGTCGTCCGGCATATGTGAACATTTTCTTCTCGGTAACCATTGTGCCTATATCCAGGTCATAATACTTCAGTAGGTGGGTGATTACCTAATTGTTAAAATTACGGCATTGCGTAATCCAAGATTGCCTAACGAGGCGATCACTCCATCCAAGATGGCCGTCGAAACGCCAACCTTTTATGAGATATTTCAAACGTCTTCTTCTCACGAACTGATCAGCCAACGTTCAAGAAACTCTTTACTTAAATGATCCTTAGGTGAAGCCTTTCAAAAGATGTTAAAATAAAGTTCCGAGAAATCCAAGATGGCCGCCATCTAAAACCAGCACAATTCTAAAACAATCCTCTTCTCACGAAACGCCAGTCGGGTTTTGACGAATCTTGGTAGGGATGATCGATGTACAATGCTCCTTCACAGTTGTTGACCCCCTGGTTGTCAAATGGAGGTAAAATTTTATTTTTGAACGAATATGGTCATATCATATATCAAATCGAAGGTATCGACGAGGCGATCACTCAGAGATCCAATTGTTATCAATTCAGATGATTTTGTCATTCAAGATGGCTGCCGAAACGTCAAAAGATCATTCTTTTATTATAGATTTCAAAATTCTTCTACACCCAAACCGCGTGGCCAATTATAGCCAATTTCACAGTTACAGTCCATTGGTGTAGACTTTTCAGATTTGTTGAGATGGAGGTTGTCGCGAATAAAATATTGCCACATTCTAAAAATAACACGTCAAATACTTCAAATAGCTTCACACGAATCCACGGATTTTGACAACATTCGGTAGAAATGATCGATGTACAATGCTCTTTCAAATGTGTTAATAATTATGGTGACCCCCTGGTAATATGATGGAGTCAGGTGAGCAATACAGGGCTATCACGGCCCTCTTGTTTTAATTACTCTCGGAACTCGTCAGCCATTTTGTCCGATATGTGCTACCCTACTGCCCCATTGATAACCAGTATTTCTGGTATGTAAGAACATCAGTGTAGATTTACTGACCTTCCGCACGCTATCTTGATAGCTTCCTCACATGAAATAATCCGAAACCGCAATGGGATTTGAACCTTAGTGTTGAGACGAAAGTACTTGACCAACGAGGCTCCCAGTAGCTGTTGTATTTGTTGTATTTGTCACACCATTTCTAATTGGTAACCAAACACATCAGAGATAAACATACATGGACACGATCGTGTTTTATATAGCATTTGGAAGTGTTGACATAATTTCCATATCGTATCTTATTCAATTACCTTAGCGACAATTTCAAAACGGTCAATGTCTGTGATAACTGCCATTTTAGCATACCGTGTGTAATAGTGACGAATGTTACCTTTGATTTTATTTCTCCAAAACATTTGCGCTAGAACGAAACAATTGTAGAACATCGAGAAGTTTATATTTAGTTAATACAATATAGTCAAGTCTAAAACAGTCTTGAGTTTGACTCCCGTCGTTTATATATCTTAATAACCGATTCACAAGAAAAGTGTTTGGAAGAGAGCGACAAAACTGTCCGGGAATGTGTAATTTCTGTTTGTGGTATCTGGAGTATTTGGATATATATAGTTGACACACAGACGATGATTTATTTCTTTCAAGAAGTAGTAATGTAGATTTAATCATGGAATCCCACAATTCACACCCATATAGTGCTTTCTGAATAGCAGAATTGTGACAGATCATCAAAACAAAAAAATGTTTTTCTCACATCTTCATTTGCTGATATAATTATTATAATCTAAGTTTTCGTATAAATATTCTAGGATTGTTTTCACTTACCTAATCACTTCCAGCAACGGACCATTGAACGTAATTACCGAACATTTCATAGATTTCAATGAGTAACTAGAGGATAGGACTAGGAGAGATGCAAGCCCCCCCCCCCCCCGCGCTGGTATTTGACTCTGTCAGTTGACAGGATAACCCAAAAAGTTGTGAATTGATTATCATGACACTTTGTGGGATATATAGGAGGTTGGTGTAGGATGAAACGATTCGATTTTGGGAGAAATCGAGTAACGTCTATAATCAAAAGCGGTTAGCGAAGTGGTCACTCCCATCACTCACTGGTTTATATAGTAACGTGGGCACTTTCGCTGACCGCCCTGACCACAATAGTTGACCGACTCCTCACAAAACCGAACTACTTCCTTCACGATCAGGGTCTTATTTTAATTCAAACTGTAGAATTCCGGAACAAAAATCTACTATATAAAATAGAATACAAGGATAGCCCATTTTGCATCTCCTGTAAGACAGTGAATGAAACAATATCACTCTCATTTGAGTTATGCAATGTTAATATGAAACTATTAAGTGATTTATTAACGACATCGGTAGATTTATTTACAATTTTGAATGACAATACAATGAAATGCAAACGAAATAATAAATGATCTTTATGAAAATGTATATACATGTACATGCATTGTTTTTATAATTTCAATGTGTCAAGCCTGTGTTAGTTGCTACATGACATTTTGGAATGTGAAATATTTAAAGTCAGTATTTACAGTTTGTATTTGTAATTTGTATACATGTATATTTATAGATTTCTAAACATGGTTATGAGCCCAAATAAAACCAAGAACAACCTAGAGACATTACGTTATTTCATCCATACATAATATTTATACTAGATTGAAGCAATTACATACACATGTTATGTTATGTCAATTATAGTACTTAGAATAGATTGAAGCAATTACATACACATGTTATGTTATGTCAATTATAGTACTTGTCCGCCTCCGTGGTCGAGTGGTTAAGGTCGCTGACTTGTATACCACTGTAACCTATCATCACTGATGGTCACGGGTTCGAGCCCCGCTCAGGCCGTGTCTCATTTATATGAAAAAGTTGGCCGTTTCTTACGGAGGTTGGTGCACCCAAGTACTGGTTAACCGCTGGAGCCTGCCCAGGAAAGGTATTGTTAGGTAAACTGCCCGCCGGCGATATAGCCCGAAATGGTGCTGATGCAGGCGTAACACCCGAAATATAACATAACATAACATAACATAACAATTATAGTACTTAGAATAGATTGAAGCAATTACATACATATGTACTAGATCACGTTATGTCAATTATAGTACTTAGAATAGATTGAAGCAATTACATACACATTAGTTATGTCAATTATAGTACTTAGAATAGATTGAAGCAATTACATACATATGTACTAGATCACGTTATGTCAATTATAGTACTTAGAATAGATTGAAGCAATTACATACACATGTTATGTTATGTCAATTATAGTACTTAGAATAGATTGAAGCAATTACATACACATGTACTAGATCACGTTATGTCAATTATAGTACTTAGAATAGATTGAAGCAATTACATACATATGTACTAGATCACGTTATGTCAATTATAGTACTTAGAATAGATTGAAGCAATTACATACACATGTTATGTTATGTCAATTATAGTACTTAGAATAGATTGAAGCAATTACATACACATGTACTAGATCACGTTATGTCAATTATAGTACTTAGAATAGATTGAAGCAATTACATACATATGTACTAGATTACGTTATGTCAATTATAGTACTTAGAATAGATTGAAGCAATTACATACACATGTTATGTCAATTATAGTACTTAGAATAGATTGAAGCAATTACATACACATGTACTAGATCACGTTATGTCAATTATAGTACTTAGAATAGATTGAAGCAATTACATATATATGTACTAGATCACGTTATGTCAATTATATTACTTAGAATAGATTGAAGCAATTACATACACATGTTATGTTATGTCAATTATAGTACTTAGAATAGATTGAAGCAATTACATACACATGTTATGTTATGTCAATTATAGTACTTAGAATAGATTGAAGCAATTACATACACATGTACTAGATCACGTTATGTCAATTATAGTACTTAGAATATATTGAAGCAATTACATACATATGTACTAGATCACGTTATGTCAATTATAGTACTTAGAATAGATTGAAGCAATTACATACACATGTACTAGATCACGTTATGTCAATTATAGTACTTAGAATAGATTGAAGCAATTACATACACATGTACTAGATCACGTTATGTCAATTATAGTACTTAGAATAGATTGAAGCAATTACATATATATGTACTAGATCACGTTATGTCAATTATAGTACTTAGAATAGATTGAAGCAATTACATACACATGTACTAGATCACGTTGAGTTATGTCAATTATAGTACTTAGAATAGAAGCAATTACATACACATGTACTAGATCACGCTACGTTATGTCAATTATAATACTTAGAATAGATTGAAGCAATTACATACACATGTACTAGAACACGTTAAGTTATGTCAATTATAATACTTGAATAGATTGAAGCAATTACATACACATGTACTAGATCACGCTACGTTATGTCAATTATAATACTTAGAATAGATTGAAGCAATTACATACACCTGTACTAGATCACGCTACGTTATGTCAATTATAATACTTAGAATAGATTGAAGCAATTACATACACATGTACTAGATCATGTTAAGTTATGTCAATTATAATACTTAGAATAGATTGAGGCAATTACATACACATGTACTAGATCACGTTAAGTTATGTCAATTATAATGAATAGATTGAGGCAATTACATACACATGTACTAGATCACGTTAAGTTATGTCAATTATAGTACTTGAATAGATTGAAGCAATTACATACACATGTACTAGATCACGCTACGTTATGTCAATTATAATACTTAGAATAGATTGAAGCAATTACATACACCTGTACTAGATCACGCTACGTTATGTCAATTATAATACTTAGAATAGATTGAAGCAATTACATACACATGTACTAGATCATGTTAAGTTATGTCAATTATAATACTTAGAATAGATTGAGGCAATTACATACACATGTACTAGATCACGTTAAGTTATGTCAATTATAATGAATAGATTGAGGCAATTACATACACATGTACTAGATCACGTTAAGTTATGTCAATTATAGTACTTAGAATAGATTGAGGCAATTACATACACATGTACTAGAACATGTTATTTTATTTATTTATTTATGTCTCATCAATGTACAACAATAACAGAACAACATTAAAATAATACATGGCATAGTACATTGCCACTCATAAATGAGTTACAAGAGACGGTATTTATCAAAGTATAAAACACATCACATTATGCAGGTGTAATAATATAGTATGATATATAACATGTATAAACATACATACATGTATTTGTAAACAACACATGATAAATCTGAATAGCCTACGCTAATATAACCTAATATAAGCTTACAATCAAAATGATATCATAAAAAGCTGATGATTGTATGAGAGCACTATTGCGCATATTAAAAAATGTTTTGAAAAAGCAAATATGATTAGCATAGACTATTCAGCTGGTATTAAAAATACATTGGATTATTAATAAAAATTGAAGCAGTATGTACAAAGGTAAAAATAACGTCTTTGTAGAATATTAAAACAGGTTTTGGCACTTAATCTCATAATTTCTGCGTTGGAAAATATAAATATTAGCTTATCATTCGGAGAAAGAGCAGCAAAGTAAAAGTTCATCTGTGTTGCTTTCTTAAATAGGATTTGTCTTAAATCTTGATACAGCATACATTCCAAAATCACATGGGCCTCCTGTACAGACAGTACAAATTATCGTACAAATGAAATATTTCCTTATTTTGCTTTCCCTTCAGAACGGTTGTATTATGTCGATCCCCACTTACTCCCATGCTGAGATGGAATCTGACACATACAGATGGAGAATTGGAGAAAGGATCTCTGTCAGCATATTCTCACAAATATTTCCTCTTGGACCTGGAGCTGCTGATCAGAATTTGAGAAAAATAACGCAGGAGGATCGCAACCTTGGAAATGTTGATGTTGATGCTGATAAACTGTTCAATTTATTTAATGGAATTAATAAGATGAAATTTCCGGCGAATGTAGATTTGGTTTACAAGGCTGGTCTCTCATTTGACAAGATGACAGATTATTTAAAGAAGTTAGGTAACAATGAAGACTATGACTGTTTCTTCTTCATCTTTCTGACATATATACAGCCAGAAAATACGTGTGGCTTTAATGATGAAAGATTGCATTTCAATGACACCACTCTGGAAAAAGGATTGGTTCCTTTAGAGAAGATTCTAGACGAGGTAAAGAATTTGAAGGTGACGCGAGGAAAACCAAAGATCTTTTTGATCCAGGCAGATGATGTCAGTTTACTTGATGAAAACCAACAGTATATAAAAGGCCCTACGTTTGTACCGGCAGATATAACAAAAATACCACATGATTCCGATAGACTCATCATAAAGTCAACTATTCCACAGCGTATGGCAAACTCTGCCCAAAAAAATGATGTCACCACGAACGCATCATTCCTCATTCAAGCATTTTGCGAAGCACTGCGTGATAAGGCTTGCAATAGAGAGGATCTTCTCTGCTTGACCACAGTTATAAATGGGAAGGTGGCAGATATGCTGACGAAATCAAATCACAGTAGGGCCAAAGATATGTCTGTACCATTGGTTACTTCAACACTACGCAAAATAGTAAACCTGGCTGTCTAGAGGTAGTGAACGACAGTGTACATCCTGTGTAATTGAACTGTGAACCAACATAATTTCTGCAATGATTTATATGGGTTAATGAACAGTAAGAATGGAAATGTGCAACAACACAAACCAGGACAATTTCGTCGTAAGTTATACTTTGGGTAATTTATAAACACGTATTTACAGAAATACGACCTCACGTGTAGTACAATGATTTGTCTTAATCCTAATCATAGAGATTGTGCGAGGACATTGAAAGTGTGTGTATTTCAACTAACACAATTTCATATTAAAAGTACTGTTCTGCATAATGAAATATGATATGCTAGAGAAACTATTTGTGTACATGTATTTTGCACAATGTATTGAACAATTATTGTATGTATAAATGTATACTTGTACCATGATTTTATGACTGTTCAATAATAAATTATATATATCAATATTTCCATATATGGGTGTCTTTGACATACACTATATTTTTGTTGATCCAATGAGGGACAATAGGGTTGTTTTCATTGTTTATATTTGTGCGACTGAAGTATTCTGACGTGATTAATAGCAGGTGTTGTGAACAATTTGCTCTTGTTTATTTCATTAAACACCGTGATGTAGACTTATTCTTATGTTGCCAAAATGGATATTTAATGGCAACGTGTATTGTGTTGAAGTGTTAGATAGTGATAATACTGGTGGATAACTAGGGTGGATGTTATGATATCGACATAAATCTATGGAAAACGAGGTACATCTTGTATACCAATAACACTACTATATATATAGATGACTTTTCACCTATCTATCAAATACCATTGCGTTCTTTTGTGCTCACAAATATCGAGTGTTACGCCGCACACTCACAGTTTCTTCACCTGTATTACGTTGGTTATAAACTTGTTATGACTACAGTCACGTCTACACCATTCTCTCACAATAAATCTGAAAAGCGTGATCTATCGTCTCCAGACAATATTGTTGACAATAAGAAGGTCAAATTCTGTGAACCACTAGACATGTCTAATATTGAGCTTTCTGTCACTGACGACATAGCTGTGCATCATACTCAGCTCGGCCGTAATGAGCTTGTCGCAATATCAAACCAACTCCATGAAACATTCAGAGCCGACATGGAACCTATGGTGAAGTCTGTTGTGCAATCTGTGTTGCCCCCAGTAATCGACAGTGTCAATGCGGCGCTTACAGATAAAGTCGACCGCATAACCATTGAAAACCAACGGCTTCATGACGATGTTCGTGTGTTACAGTTACATGCATATCGTACTGAACAATATAGTAAGCGTAACTGCCTACGCATCACTGGTTTGTCCGAGTCTTCCGGAGAGAACACGGATCAACTTGTGCTTGATGGCCAAATCCTTAGGTGCTGACCTATCTCTTGCTGAGATAGATCGTTCTCATCGCCTTGGTTCACGCATCGCACCACACCCTTCGGCTAGTCAGGAATATGCCTCTGTACACAAGATGAAGCCCATTGATGTAATCGGGAAGTTTACCTCCTATCGTGCCAGACAAAAGTTATACTTGACTCGTTCACGTGCTATAAATACAGAGGAAAACTTATCAATGAATCGTTGACAAAAATGCGTGGCATAAACTTCTTCGAAGCCAGACAATTGGATTTTCAGCATCACGTTGAAAGTGCTTGTACCTCAGGCGTTGTTATTCTCGTTCGGGACAAGCAAATGAGGGTACACCATTGGAGAATTACAGAAGCGTTGTCCTAAGCCGCGGTCGTTCGCAGCTGCTACGAGCGAGTAGTTACTTTTGAACACTAGTAGCGGTTATCAGTACACCTACACTGGCTGATATTGAACTGTGACTAAAGCCGGTGTATCTACTTCCCGGTGTTGTTATTATATATATATGTATGTATGCATGCAATGAACAGTTAATTCAGAAAGTGGTACATGTATATATATATATATATATTTAATGGCAAAGTGTATTGTGTTGAAGTGTTAGATAGTGATAATACTGGTGGATAACTGATGGATAACTGGTGGATAACTGGTGGATAACTGATGGATAACTGGTGGATAACTGATGGATAACTGGTGGATAACTAGGATGGATAACTGATGGATAACTGGTGGATAACTGGTGGATAACTGATGGATAACTGGTGGATAACTGATGGATAACTAGGATGGATAACTAGGATGGATAACTGATGGATAACTGGTGGATAACTGGTGGATAACTGATGGATAACTAGGATGGATAACTGATGGATAACTGGTGGATAACTGGTGGATAACTGATGGATAACTAGGATGGATAACTGATGGATAACTGGTGGATAACTGGTGGATAACTAGGATGGATGTTATAATATCGACATAAATCTATGGAAAACGAGGTACATCTTGTATACCAATAACACTACTATATATATAGATGACTTTTCACCTATCTATCAAATACCATTGCGTTCTTTTGTGCTCACAAATATCGAGTGTTACGCCGCATATACATACAAATATCATGGTAACCATTCGATCGTAAAAACCGTTATCATTATGGTTTTTTCTGTGGTTCAATGTATAGTATCTTCGTGCCGCATTTTACATTGTGTTAATAATGTTAAGTGCAATTGATTAATATAGACACCAGTTATGTGCTAGTATGTATTATGTATGTATCGTATTTAATGCAATGTATAGTATGTTCTTGTCGCATATTACATTGTGTTATTGTCAGCATCAACTACAATTGATTAATATAGACATAAGCTATGTGCTAGTATGTATTGTGTATGCATCGTCTTGTATGCAATGTATAGTATGTTCTTGTCGCATATTACATTATGTTAATGATAGCCTTAACTACAATTGATTAATATAGACATAAGCTATGTGCTAGTATGTATTGTGTATGCATCGTCTTGTATGCAATGTATAGTATGTTCTTGTCGCATATTACATTGTGTTATTGTCAGCCTCAACTACAATTGATTAATATAGACACCAGTTATTTGCTAGTATGTATTGTGTATGCATCGTCTTGTATGCAATGTATAGTATGTTCTTGTCGCATATTACATTATGTTAATGATAGCCTTAACTACAATTGATTAATATTGACACCAGCACTGTGTTAGTAGTAATCTTTATTTATTTACATCTCATCATTGTACGTACAATATTTACAATAATAGTACATGTATAATTTACATAATAAATGTACAATGCCACTCCAACATAGAGTTATAAGAGATGAACAAAATTATACATACTCATTTATCACAGTATGTTAGGGATAAAGCTGCAATATCCCTGCTAATCTGATATTAAAAATACAACCAATACAAACATAACCCATACACCAATAAGTTTCTACCTTGTGGATGGATACCCAATATATGGGCTTCTCTAAGACCACTATTTGCAGTAAAAATATATATGAAACAATCATCCGACATTTATTCACCAGCCCACTGGGCCTTAAATAAGGAATGTGACTACCCATGGTCAGGGGCCCACAAGCAATACACACATAATACATACAACAATAAGTTTCTACCTTGGGGATGGATACCCAACTTTGCCAATCAAAATGGCAGCCACAGTAGGAATGATAACGTCACACGGGAACTATGTATTGATACAAATGAAGCATTAAAAGGCATTTTAGAAAGCAAACGAGAACATGCCCAATTAATGGTGTGATAGAAGGGAATATTGGTGATGTTAGCGAACCTTTTGAAAGATTGCTGATTTGTATTATTAATAAATGTTGAAGTACCAGTATAATAAACTACCCTCACAATATGTTTGGAACACTTTATGAAGCAATGTTAATATAATAACTGTAACTGTACATGTAATAGGAACAACACATTGATCTAGGAATGACTGTCTAATATACATCGGCTGTTTGTAGGCCTACGTGATCATTTTTAGTTCACTGTATTCATCCTATAAGCCCATATTGGGACAATCTTTGCCAATCACTTAAAGTAATGTTAATATGTTGGTACCATGGAAATAATAGAAGCTCGAATAGGAGACCCGCACAACACTTCCGGAAACAAAGATAATAAGAAGTGCTCTTTTGCTTAGTGTTACAACTTTCCCTGGGTAGAAACGCTTTCGCTGTTTAAGGAAGAGAACAAAGTTAACGTAAACTTCATGTGAGATCTCTACTTTTTTAAAACAATATTTTATTCCAAGAATAGTACACAACACAGGAGTACTTGCAACAGCACAGTTAGGATTGAGATCTCATGAGTATCCTCTTGGCAGTGTGAGGAGATCCCACACAACACAGGAGTACTTGCAACAGCACAGTTAGGATTGAGATCTCATTAGTATCCTCTTGGCAGTGTGATTGTGATGAGATCTCACACAACACAAGAGTACTTGCAACAGCACAGTTAGGATTGAGATCTCATTAGTATCCTCTTGGCAGTGTGATTGTGATGGGATCCCACACAACACAGGAGTAATTGCAACAGCACAGTTAGGATTGAGATCTCATTAGTATCCTCTTGGCAGTGTGGTTGTGATGAGATCCCACACAACACAGGAGTAATTGCAACAGCACAGTTAGGATTGAGATCTCATTAGTATCTTCTTGGCAGTGTGGTTGTGATGAGATCCCACACAGCACAGGAGTAATTGCAACAGCACAGTTAGGATTGAGATCTCATTAGTATCATATTGGCAGTGTGGTTGTGAGGAGATCCCACACAACACAGGAGTAATTGCAACAGTACAGTTAGGATTGAGATCTCATTAGTATCTTCTTGGCAGTGTGATTGTGAGGAGATCCCACACAACACAGGAGTAATTGCAGCAGCACAGTTAGGATTGAGATCTCATTAGTATCCTCTTGGCAGTGTGGTTGTGAAGAGATCCCACACAACACAAGAGTACTTGCAACAGCACAGTTAGGATTGAGATCTCATTAGTATCATATTGGCAGTGTGGTTGTGAAGAGATCTCACACAACACATGAGTAATTGCAACAGTACAGTTAGGATTTAGATCTCATTAGTATCCTCTTGGCAGTGTGGTTGTGAGGAGATCCCACACAACACAGGAGTAATTGCAACAGCACAGTTAGGATTGAGATCTCATTAGTATCCTCTTGGCAGTGTGATTGTGATGGGATCCCACACAACACAGGAGTAATTGCAACAGCACAGTTAGGATTGAGATCTCATTAGTATCCTCTTGGCAGTGTGATTGTGATGGTATCCCACACAACACAGGAGTAATTGCAACAGCACAGTTAGGATTGAGATCTCATTAGTATCCTCTTGGCAGTGTGGTTGTGATGGGATCCCACACAACACAGGAGTAATTGCAACAGCACAGTTAGGATTGAGATCTCATTAGTATCCTCTTGGCAGTGTGATTGTGATGCGATCCCACACCACACAGGAGTAATTGCAACAGCACAGTTAGGATTGAGATCTCATTAGTATCCTCTTGGCAGTGTGATGGGATCCCACACAACACAGGAGTAATTGCAACAGCACAGTTAGGATAGGTGTGTGGCGGTAGAAATTCCATATGGCTGGTAGATGCTTTTACCAGTTTTATTTGTAAGATGAGAAAACAAATCTGCATCTACAGTGTTACAGATACGGAAATCCCACTGTTGTACCAAGATATGTGCAAAGAACTCTAAACAGCCTCGTTCGTTGCATGAATCCTAGCTATGGCTGGCACATCCTTATTAGTTAAATGTGTTCACTGTAGATTTATTTTATCTATATTCTATGTTAATTATTTCCTATTAACTTTTTCCTTAAGCAGCTTTGATGTATACCCCATAAACATTTTGTCAGTGACTTAATGAATACTTTGCAACACAGTATGGATAAACCCTCGGAACTGTATAGCCCATATTTGCCACTCCATTAGCCAGGTGGTACCATTGACGTTCTTCCAATGGGAAACAGTGTGTGTATTTGAATGGTGCTAGTACAGGAGTTCAATATATAACCAAGACGGGGTACATAATTTCCATCAACAGACGGAGCTGTAGTCCAGTGGTAACACGCTGGACTGGTAATCCAGGGATCGCAGGTTCGATCCCCCGTCTGACCCTAATAAAATTAACAGATTTTCAGATGGGACGTTAAGCCGAGGTCTCGTGTCGGTGCTTTACACCGTGCACGTAAAAGAACCAGAGGAGACTCTGGAATGGGTCTCTGTCTGTATCATTGCACTAGCATCCTAAATCTAAATTCGCTAAAGTCGCTCATATGGGCAACCGGTAGCGACGATAAATAAACGTAAAACACACATATATAATTTCCATCTCTCTTGGAATCATGCCACTTTAATATCTAAGAACAGGCCTTCATTTTTTAAGCTTGGTGATGCCGTAGAAATTACCAAAAATGTGTCAGAAATGTTTTGGTTGTGTCGTCACAATGGATAAATCAAATCCATGCTACTCTAGTATCATTCTGAAGGGTAATGACTACCATTCCTTGTTTGGTCCACAACCCATGCTACTCTAGTATCATTCTGAAGGGTAATGACTACCATTCCTTGTTTGGTCCACAATCCATGCTACTCTAGTATCATTCTGAAGGGTAATGACTACCATTCCTTGTTTGGTCCACCATCCATGCTACTCTAGTATCATTCTGAAGGGTAATGACTACCATTCCTTGTTTGGTCCACAATCCATGCTACTCTAGTATCATTCTGAAGGGTAATGACTACCATTCCATGCTTGGTCCATAATTGTATGATCAGTGCAGATTGTTTTGATAAAATGACCTGCCACATATATACAAAAGTACTAAATATATTTAAATAACATCTGGCTTCATCCCTCGAACAAGTTGGAGCTGTTTGTTTTCAAATACATGTATATGGTGTCCTATTAACAAAAGGATACAACATTAAGTGAATCTACATGTATTTATGCTGTCTCTGATTTGGTTTGGACTGTTCCGTAATACATAACGTCACGATTGCTGCCATCTGATGTACGTACAGTAGAGTTCTTTTAAAACAGTCATGGTCTAGTCCTGGGGCAAGCTATTAGTGCTCCTGGTGACAGTTCTATACACGGTATATTTACAGTCAATTGATATAGAAACAGTCACTGATGATTCAGTAATGAAACTGGAACTGACGATAATAATCATATTGTTGATGTTGAGTGTTTTGACTGTGATGCTGTTCATGTAGGCTTGTATAATACAGACATAGATGGTGATGAGGCATTGCTATTAAGTAAGTCTAGATGATGATGTACCCATTAATATATTTAAGAAGAAAGCAAATAGAATTAGGCTAACAAAAGAGTACATCAAATCAACAATCTGGGCAGCCCAGTCTCCGATTAGCTTCTCACCAATGCTACCCGGGTTCATTTCATAGACTGGTAGGTATTTGAGATGATACGGTGATAGCCAAATCAGACAAGTGGGTTTTCTGTATATATATCATTCGCTTTCATCCACACCAGCAAGAGTGATTATGATTTCAGATTTGAAAGCTATAATAGTATATCATGGCAACATTGCAAGCACAAACCCAGAACATTGCAGGCTAAATTGTGTCACCCATTTCATAGATCATCATGAAAGAGAGCTCACATACAGATTTGATAGAGAAAGCCGAGCTGGGGAAGTATTTTTTCACTTGTTCCATCTGTCATCTTGGAATCTAACCTGCAGGGAAGTGGAACCACAGCACTATCACAACTTCCACAAAAGTCTTTAAATTATGTCTTAATGATTACACTATTCAATTCTAAATTCCCGAAAATCTATCTCTTTATTCCGATGTCATGAACAGGACATTCATGTTCGGGTGTTCACAACAACACAGATTAGCGCAGTGGTGTACACCGTGTACTCCGGTTTCATCCCACATGAACAACCACAGTAACGCTTTCATCTGCGCCAACGAGAGTGATTAATATAAGTTGTTAGAATTTGTTTCGCAATCGTTGTAAAATAAATAAAGTTTTTAAAAAAAACACAGAAGAATGAAACCAGATATATGTGGATAACTTCTTTAAAACTCTGTTTTATTATTCAGATGTACATAGTAACACGTAACTATGTACATACTGGTAACCATGGTTTATCGTTGCTGGTTTACTGGTGCTGGTAACCATGGTTTATCGTCGCTTGTTTACTGGTACTGGTAACCATGTTTTATCGTCGCTGGTTTACTGGTAACCATGGTTTATCGTCGCTGGTTTACTGGTAGCCATGGTTTATCGTCGCTGGTTTACTGGTACTTGTAACCATGGTTTATTGTCGTTGGTCTACTGGTACTGGTAACCATGGTTTATCATTGCTGATGTACTGGTACTTGTAACCATGGTTTATCGTCGCTGGTTTACTGATACTAGTAACCATGGTTTATCGTCGTTGGTTTACTGATACTAGTAACAGTGGTTTATCGTCGTTGGTTTACTGGTACTGGTAACCATGGTTTATCGTCGTTGGTTTACTGGTACTGGTAACCGTGGTTTATCGTCGCTGGTTTACTGGTACTGGTAACCATGGTTTATCGTTGCTGGTTTACTGGTACTGGTAACCATGTTGTATCGTCGCTGGTTTACTGGTACTGGTAACCATGTTGTATCGTTGCTGGTTTACTGGTACTGGTAACCATGGTTTATCGTTGCTGGTTTACTGGTACTGGTAACCATGGTTTATCGTTGCTGGTTTACTGGTACTGGTAACCATGTTGTATCGTCGCTGGTTTACTGGTACATGTATCCGTTTGTGTAGAATAAGCTCATTGTCTTTCAATAAAAACATATTGAAATTACTGTTGGTATCTAATAAAAAAAGATAAACTTAGTGACTTTTTCTGATAACATTTCGACATCTCATAAAATCTCTGCAATGGATCACTAAACACTCGGCTCTATCTTACATTTTAATATACAGCAGGTCATTACATGTATTACAAACTGAAAATGAAATATATTCCTTACATAGGTATGAATACATGTGAGTTAAGACATGTAATTTACGTTACTACTGATTTACGTTACTATTCCCAAGAGAATAAACGGTTTGTGTACATCGTCCAACTATTTTGTTTATTCAATCTAAACTCCATATGTTGTTTCTTCATGTTGTATGTAAATATTATTATATGGTAACATATATTCTTGTTAGTTACATAATAAGTGTATGCCATTGATTCATTAATAAGGCTACTAAGAAGAACATATGCTGTATTTGTTACTGATGTTACAAACAAGAAGTATGTTACTTCACCAAAGGTTTGAAACATAAATTGAAAAGTGTAGTGACAAATTTATGTATGATTAGAGTTGCCATAATACTATTCAATCAACTGAGTTGATAATGTATGCATTTTGCAAGTTACACTGCAAAATGGAATTTCACACCTAACCATTCTAATCACTATGCCAACATAAGAACTGATGACCATGATGCACTCATAAGAGACAATGTAGTCATATGATCAAACTTCAACCAGGATGTCCATCGTATGTGTCAGTTCTATGTTGTCACTGTCAGTCTCATCATTTACTTCAAGGTCAGCATCAGTTTCACTTTCTTCCGATGAACATATGATCTCTGCAAATTCTTGAGATAAGACAATGTTACAGGTGACCCAGTTAATCTCTATATCCGTCTTCATTTATTTTAGTATAAACAATATTTTAATTCTATATATGTACATACATTGTCTTTTATAATAGACAGTGTGTCACGTGATTGAGAAGAAAGTATAAACTACTTATGTAGATCCTTCTCCTGTAAAGGAAACATATCAGGGTATGATAACAACAAGAATTACAGTTTTCAAGCTGTAAGTAAATTTATTGACAAACATTTTGAAGAATAAATAGATATAATCTGATGAAATCTAGCAATATTGACTATCTACTTCATGTTTAGGTATTTAGTAAACCAGCTATGATATATAAATAACCAACATTTAATACGGTTTTAACTACTTGCCACTTGAGTAGTAAAATGTTGTTTCTGGACGGATTGGTTAAAACGTTTAATGTTATAATGTTGTGTTAATGTTTCATTCTTTGAACGCAACATAATATTAGTATTATAGTAGCTGAAGTAGAACGAAAAAGTAAGATAAGCAAGACGGGAAAAGGAAGATATGTTGGACATTGATCTGAATGAGAGTGGATATGCTGTGTTCACCATATAATTGTATATGATACACTGTTATAATGTTATTGTTATTCGCAGACGATATGGTTATATTTGGTAAATCACCACATGAACTACAAACTAAACTAACTTAAATTTTGTAAGCGTATTTTAAATGTAAGGGTTTTACATGAGTTTACTGGGAGATATAGGCAGATACTCCCCCCTCTATTATTGTCCATACATATCAACATATGTCATGTTTTCATATAGTATAACTAGTCTGACTTACATTGCTATATGAAACCGTGGCTGACGTGACAGGAAATATTATATATTGAATAGTGCATGTATATAAAATAATAATGTTTAGGGCGAATCGACCCGGGGCGAACGTGCAACTAGGGCGGAACAACTCATAGTGAGAACGTGTAATTGGGGCGAAACGACCCGGTACCCTTCAATTCCCAAATATGTATTCATACTCATATGAAATAATGAGATAAGGGAGATAACAAACTATATGAAATTACTTTTAAAAAACAAGATTAGTTTCCCTTATTTACATACTGTCACAGATACACACGGAATTAAATCATGCTTCCCCGGCCGATCTCCTCGGCACACCCCGCAGCAGCAGCGTAGGATTCTGGGATCTTCTGGTCGTCGATCTTGCAAAGGGGGAGGCTCGCCAGCATATGGACCCACGGCCTCCGTGGTCGAGTGGTTAAGGTCGCTGACTTGTATACTACTGTAACCTATCATCACTGATGGTCACGGGTTCGAGCCCCGCTCAGACCGTGTCTCATTTATATGAAAAAGTTGGCAGTTTCTTACGGAGGTTGGTGCACCCAAGTACTGGTTAACCACTGGAGCCTGCCCAGGAAAGGTGTTGTTAGGTAAACTGCCCGCCGGCGATATAGCCCAAAATGGTGCTGATGCAGGCGTAAAACCCGAAATATAACATAACGGCTATGGCACATTAGGACAGATCCGCCGTCTCTTCTAAATAGTGCTAATAGACACTATATCTTCGCTGGCTTCTTCTATCCTTCTCCTTTTACTTCTCCGGCGGATAGACGAGACGGCGGACTTGAGGGAGCAGCAACGGTCGTGGCATCCACGCTCCCCTGAGTGACAATCGACGACCAGATGTCTAACTGCCAGATCCATATAAATGCTGCTGCGGGGTGACCAACAGTGGGAAGGGTGGCCCTATAAGGGACCACGTACAGACCAGGCCTTGTCACCCTGGCACGGAAAGAAGTAGCCATCTGAGGATGTCAACATAAGCAACACAGAGGAATAATCATCTTAGTACGCTCGCCCATATGGTTCGCCGGAGGCGAGGATAAATAAACTGAATCATCATCAACCATGCTTCATCTCTGTCGGCGAAATTAGCCTAGAACTATATAAATATTTTAAATACGGATGAAAATGAAAAAGTGGCCGAGTATATGAATACGCCGAGCATAGGTTCCACCACTCTAGATATTCAAATCAAATAGAACCTGGTGATAGTAAAAATAAGAGGACCGGTAACCAACCAGTAAATACTGTTAAAGGTGTCCGCAAGATCCGGTGTGACCGGTCACAACCTTTTTAGAAACTCGATATCTTATATGTGTACATTAAGTTTATGACCGGGTCAATTTCGGTCAGTGGAGTAGGCCTACGGACCATCAGCCGCACAGATAAAACCTCACAATGTCTAATTCCCATACAGTATCCGTACCGTACCCCCTGCCAAGCCCAGCTTCTCCAATACACCACCTCCAGTCTAGTCCACCAAGACACTACACTAACATACTCGACCTAACCCATGCCTGCCTGTCATATTGTTAAAGAATGCACAACCTATCCAAGAAACTCATTGTTTAAGTTCATATTATTCATACGTGCACATTTCATTAACTATATATGCATCGCCATATCCGGAGAAATAATAAAGATGTTACAATAATTTAGAACTTTATCACAATTTAAGGTAGAACTTTGTAACATCAAAGAGATAGTATGTGGACATACCCATTACTAACTGTGACATAGTTATGGTCTAAAACTGTTTACCTCGAATCAATTCACATTACGGCCAATGAAGTAAATATCAATATTCCGAGGTGTTACATTAAAGCGACATTACATCGCAAAAAAGTCAAATAAATGCATGTTTTACGTATAAATAGCATTGCTACTACAAATTCATCCGAAATAATTTGAAAATTAACTTTCAATAAATAAACAGTGAGTGTGTGCTCTACAAACTCTTAAATGTTAAAGTGCGAATTAATATAATGGTCAGCCATGCTCGTGAATTAACGTCTGTTTATTACTGGTTGTCTATGCTACGTGTGATACTTCGCTTAGAGATCATTTAAATAAGAATAAATATGCATAGACAGAAATGTGAGATAACTGTAATTCTTTACCATAGGTCTTGTTAATCAGAATACACGAGTTGTTTAACGCATTGGTGTTGACCTTATATACAGTATTGTGTTACTAGTGTGTCAACAAACGTCGCATACGACATGTGTTTATTAGCTGAAATACTCAAAGTATGTGACATATATTTGGGAACAAATAATACCATGATATACAGGAAATTACATTATGTGAACATTTGCTGTTCCAAGTAAAATGTGGGTAATAACAAGACAACAATAGTAAGTGCGTGACTACAGCTTTAAATTGGTTAACTATTTCTAAATGTAGCTTCTACATTAGCTAACAAAACATCGAAGGCAAACATATGATTCGCTAGCGGAAAGGTCATCAAAATGTGACCTCACACACCTAATTTGAGGAGATGATTTGAATGTGACTGGATAACATCTATACATGTGTTCAATATTGAAACAGCCGTACGAAATGGGCGAAGTACGAAACGGTCCTAAGTATCTTAAACAGCCCGCAAAAGAGAACGAGGTTAATACTAGCCACTAGCCAAGAAACGGTTTTATGAAAGTTATGCAAATCAAGCAAATTGCAACTTTAAAGAAAGAATTACATGTACAATGTAATAAGATTATCAACAACCCTGTTAAATATGAGAGATGTGTTATCAAGTGTGCATACAACTGAACATAGAAGAACGTTTACTGGTCAGTCCTGACAGCTACGTGTGCATATTAATTGTATAGCATTGCGAGTATACTCTTGATTGAGTGGGGCAATCACTATGGTAATGATGAGATGAAGATAAACATAATTATCTTCAATTCAGTTGGAAAAACATAACTTGGACAAAACTAGAACACCAATAGTTAATAGAACAGCATGTAGCTAGATTCCTACATATATGAACATCCAATACACATTCATTGATTAGTTCACGCAAGAATTGCATTACAACAATGTAGAGTGTTCATTTGAAACACAATCCTGAATTTGACAACTACATGTATTTCAATATGGTGATATTTAAGCTAACCACATACTTGCAATTGAAACAGAACGGTGGGTTGGGCTAGTTATATTTAACCGGGATACGATAATGAAGACATAAGCCCCAAGCTGAAAATCGTCTGCATAATATATATGTTAAATAGTTCTATAATAGTAGTATTCCTGCAAACTAATTTAAAATATATGCATTCAAAGAAGTGACTAGAGTACTGTATATTTGCTCGAGTTCCGGTTGCCAATTGGTCCATACTGAGTTATTGGTACTTTACACTTATCGTGATTAAATTCCATGGACAAATCTTTTTCCCAGGTTTCAAGTGATCAAGTGACTGTATATCTTTCTGCATGGTTTGGGCATCTGTAGTTGATTTAATTGTTAAATACAATGCAGCAGCTCACCATACATTTAACAGTACAGTATCCGGTATGTCAATTATGTAAGCAAGAAATTAGTAGGATTCTAACGGAACATTTAGGCTCTCCAGAAAAGACGTGTAAGTTATCCGATTCTTGACCATCAACGACAACTTTCTGGGAACGGGAATATCGAAATGCGTGTACCTAATCTGTAGTATGATCATTTACGCCTAACTTGTATAGTTTAAGAAATGTTTTATGGAGGTCCTTCTTATCGAATGAGCACTCTCACATCTTCCATCGTTGACCTTGTTCTAGGTTGTCATGGACGTCTTGGGTGAATCTTACTAGCTGGGATTCGCAACTGTGCTTTGGCATGGAACTATATTGATATGAGCTAGGAATATCTTCTTCGTTGGAGAAAGCCATAACATTTGCCACCAGAATATGTTACATCAACTTAGGGGCAATGCGTGCTAATGTGATTGGTATGTAGTTACTGGATTTACACTTAAGGTCATTTTGTATGACTGCAGGTCTCCAGTTAACAGGGACAATGTCCGTTTCAAGAGAGAGAGAGAGAGAGAGAGAGAGAGAGAGAGAGGGGGGGGGGAGATAGAGAGAGAGATAGAGAGGTAGAACATGTGTGTAAGATGTGTGCTATATCTCGAGGTGGAGCTATAGCATAGGCTATAAATGGTTTGGACAAGAAGCTTTGAACACATTGTTGTTGTTGTTGTTTAGGCATTGGGGAGTTTGCCAACACCATCTGCGGATAATATATAACCATGGGCATAATGGGGCGATTTGGTGAGGTTAGCTATGGTGTACAGGATTGGGCTAAGCTTAGTGGCTGTTACTGGGAGAAAACTGATCCAATCTGTTTGCTTAGAATATTTGCAGTTGGGCATTTAGGTCTGTGAAAATTGAACCTTCAAATTTAGGGGATGGGTGTCTTTTGCATATACTCATACCATTTCTTACTTTACCGGATCGGCTGTCTTCAGAGTGAAAATTACCGTCTCGAGATATTGACAATAGGCTTTTCTAATTTCCTTCTGTATTTTACATCTTCAAGTTTTCAGCTTATGTGTTATATCATTAGAGGTGGGTGTTGACCATTCTATGTTAGCGTGTAGACCCTCCTCTTCCTAGACGTATACTAGACTGATTCATCCAAGGTATTTAGGAAAGAGGTGACCATATAAGCAAGTTGCTTTATGCTCAATCCTACATGTATGTACATATTATGTATACTAGACTATGTATATTCAAAGAAATACATATTGTTTAAACTAGGGTATATTAAAACATTCAAGCTGCAAAAATGTATGTATGTTCCTTTAATGTCAAACCCCTCGCGGGGACTTAGACATGTTTTCCTGGGCAGGCTTAGCCGACCTAAGCGATTAATCAGTACTAAGCAATGTGTGTGAGGTGCCTTGCTCAATGGCACTACATACGTGGCCTGACCGAGTATCGAACCCGGGACCGTTCGATTCCAAATCCGACGCTCTACCACTAGACCACGGACGCCAGCCAGACCACGGACGTATGCCAAGCTACAGTTGATTGGCTAGCGTTCAGGTATCGGGCGTTCAGGTATCGGGCGTTCAGGTATCGGAACTCTAAACGTTTAAATAATAATAAATGGTCATAACATAATCTCAAGATCGACCGAACAAAACCAGTACAATATCGATCAAGTCCGTACACATTGGTATTATTATATGCACGTTACGGTACGGAGTATATACGGGGAATATATCTATCTGAAAAAAATCGTACATAGTAGTTCTTGTCACTAAAAATATTTATCAAGAAATGGGTGTTTTTCGGACACCTTGCTTCAGATTTTACTCTTTATATAGACATAAGAAGTTTCTCCAATGTGTAGAGACTTACAGGGATAAACAATTTAAAGAATTTGGAGGGAGTTACTCATAGTTTTTGTTTTTATTTTATCTAAAAAATTGTAGTAAAGAATACCACCATGTTGTCTCTCAGCTGTTTAGCTCGCTCTGTGGTTAGGTCAAAAAATATGACAGTATTCGGTTACAGAAAGTTCACGGATAATTTCTACAGACGTGCTACACTTGATAGTGAATCTCTCGAAAGATCTAGATCAGTAACGGCATTTTACAACCAAGGTGCAATAGATATTGCTGCTGCAAAGGTTTGTATAAGTTATTTAATATTTGTAACCCAAACCATCTGTGATTCCTGTTTGACATCAATGTACGTGTATGCTGTGAGTCACCGGATGCTAGGCGCAAATACACCTTGTCACTGGGCTTCGGAATTCATGTTTGGGTAGGCCTAGCTGCATACATGTCCACCGAGAGTAGCCATTGGTGGCACTGTACCGTGTTTGAACATTTCGACTTTGAGGCCACTAATCCAATGCCATTTTCAACACATTTACACTATGCTACAAATGATCATAGTCATGTTGGAGATTTCCTCTAGATAGGGCTGGAGCTAGTCAGCTAGATGTGCCTAGTCCTGACATCTACACGGGCCTATAGTGCCAGGTGAAGTTGCTTTAGACCACATGACATCATTAATTATTTGTATGGATCCCTATTAGATCTGTGTCATTCTGGGTACAGTAGAGTAGATATTTGAGTTATACCAAATTCATGTGTGGTGTCCGTAGTAGAGAGTCGGATATGGAATCGAAGGCCCCCATGTTTGATACTCTGTCAATGCATGTACATGGTGTCATTGAGCAAGGGCATCTCCACACATTGCTTAGTACTGGTTAACCACTTACATGTAGGTCGCCTAAGCATGTCCAGGAAAATATATCTAGGTGCAAAAGTGATATTAGTCATGATTGGCAGGTTAATGGTTAATATATTCAACTTTATTTTTCTGTTATACGTCATATAGAATCATTTTAAATTTCTACTCTGAGTCTGATATCTGATCAACTTCAAAGTTGTGATGCAACAATATGATGAAAGCCGTATTGCGATATACAATGTAGTGCAAGACAGCAGGGATCATTCTAGAGGGCGACGTGGGCAAATTGTCGCCCTAGGAACCTTGACTTCGCCCTCTGGGGGCCCACTTCTCCCTAAAATAAAATATAAAAAAATCTATTTTTTGGTTTTTACGATTTTCAAACAAAATTTGTCTAGTAAGATACACTGGCCCATTATAAAGCACTCCTTCTATTCAAATGTTGTATTTAATGGTTGTACTGTGCATTTTAACCCTATTTTGCAGAAGTATATTAAAGAACACCATTTAAGGAAGCGATCACGCGCTTTCTCACTTCTCCCAAACAATTCTGACCTAGAATGAACCCCGAGACAGTTTTATATGATTACTTTAATGACCAAGTTGTCATAACTCATATCGTCGATAGTAAATCATTCGCCAAAATTACCTGATGCAGGTCTGTAGCTATGGGGGTCGCAGCGGTTGGACGACCCCCCTGAATTATTTTCCTGAGGTCCAATTTTTCATGCACTCTATCAGAATGTTTACACAGTTACTATAATAATATTGATGCAAGCAACACCTTGGAATAGTTTATATATATATATATATAAATAGTCCGCCTCCGTGGTCGAGTGGTTAAGGTCGCTGACTTGTATACCACTGTAACCTATCATCACTGATGGACACGGGTTCGAGCCCCACTCAGGCCGTGTCTCATTTATATGAAAAAGTTGGCAGTCTCTTACGGAGGTTGGTGCACCCAAGTACTGGTTAACCGCTGGAGCCTGCCCAGGATGGTGCTGATGCAGGCGTAAAACCCGAAATTGGACCGAAATATAACATATATATACAGTCAAACCTGTGTTAATGGTCACCTCCATTAAGCAGCCAACCTGTATTAAGCAGCCAGTATATAAATTCCCAATATGCTGTTTTACTATACATTTCACCTCTATTAAGCACCCACCTGTACTAAGCAGCCACTATCTTTGATTCCCTTGGCTGGCTGCTTAAGACAGGTTTCACTGTATAAATAAGACGCTTTCTCTGAAATTTCTGCTGTCCCTTTTTTAAGCTATATACAATGCAGGAAATGGCGTTTCAAGCCATCTAGATTTCAAAATGTTAACGGGAGGGGGCATACCCTCGGACCTCCTATCGGCCTCGGTCACTTCAGGACCTCGAAGTCCCTTCTGAATCTTGAAACGACCCCCCATATAAAAAGCTAGCTACGGGCCTATGATGGTCATAGATTATTTTATAATTGTAAGTGTGATTCTTATAGGTAGATATATTGCGCTACATACAGAGATAAATGTACCTATCTGGCTATGCAAGTATTCCGCTATATCACTTCACCATTACTGTAAAGCCATAGAATCAGATCTTTTATGCTATCAGTATTCAATTTAATGTTTATGATGCAACTTTATAAACAACAGCTTCATATTGTACAGTAAAACCCCTCTCATCCAGACTTATTCTGGACCGGATAAACAATGCGGTTAAGAGGAGGTTCTGGATTAGAGGTTTTTGTATTTGACCCATTCAACCCCAAGTAACTGACATGGATTGGTGCATGCTATTTAACCCATTCAACCCCAAGTAACTGACATGGACTGGTGCATGATAATTTTAGACCAATAAATTTAATAAGAAAATTACCTTTGGACCAGTTCATTTATCAAAATGGGTAATTTTATCTAAAAATAGTAATAATTATTACTGGCAAAAAATGCAGATCCTGATGAGACAGCTTGTCACAAGCCTGCTCATCTGGATCTACACTTTTTGTAAGTCTATTTAGAGGCCTGTAGTGTTGAAAGAGTTAATTTTAATACATGTACAGCGTCAGGGTTCGCTCTGTCTGAAATTTTGTCTGCGCCACTTCTGGAGTCAACTAAGACTCAGAGCCATATAGGCATTTTGCTAGAGTTGTATATTTTCATAATATCAGTACAAATTACTTAGAACATAAAACGTCTCTCTTTAATTTGAACCTCTAAAAGGGGACAGCTCCCTAGAATAGGAATACTCCACATGTAATGTATGTACATGTAATTGAATTACAACTATCATTCGACTTGTCACATGTGCAAACAAAATCGGTAAAAATCTCTTGAAAATGTTACTCTAGTTTAGATGGTGGGTGTGGGCGTGAGAAAAGAGGACTGTGCTATGACACAAGTGCAGCAGAAGTACAGAATGATCACTGTTTTTGCCTTGTTTAATCCTTCTTTTACAGTGTGGCGTCCGTGGTCCAGTGTCCGGTCCGGGTTCGATACTCAGTCAGGCCACGTATGTAGTGTCATTGAGCAAGGCACCTAACACACACCTTAGTACTGGTTACGTTAGTTTTTGGGTTTCTGTGCCTTTATATGGGGGGATTACGTATTGCGCAAACAAATATATTCGCCATTTCACAAAATTTAGCGCCAGTATTTGTTTTTGGTCACTATTGGCGACAGTGGGAACCCAGAATATCATGTACAATACAACATATTCGTGAACAACAGTTTAAGTAGTTTCTTAAATTTAGTTTAGCTCGATTGCGAAACAAGTTTTTGCAATGTTACATTAATTGCTCTCAATACTTCATTCCTGATATAATCCATCGCCATGAAGGAGAGTGAAGAGGCACTAGTTTGGTCCAGAATCTCAATCCTGTGACCATTCTCCGGCTAACATGTTTTGACGATTGATTGGACCTTTTATACAAAAATTAGAAACCCGGCCCCTGGCAAAAATGTCGGTCCCATCTTGAAAAATTAACTTTTGAACCAGAGCACATAGAATCAAGTATAAATACATCTTTTCCACTAAATCAAACACGAGGATTCCGATTCTGGCATCAGTTTGATGCTAAAACATCATTTTGACCAAAATATCCAAGATGGCCACCAACAGCATCTTGAAAAAATATCTTTTTAACCAGTGCTCCTAGAATCAAGTATAAATACACGTTTTCCACTAAATCAACCACGAGGATTCCGACTTCACTTTTACATTTTAACATCATTTTGACTCAGATCTCCAAGATGGCTGCCATACACTGACGGGAAACGTAACAACAAAACTAATTACATATAATATAATCTACATGTATTTTTAATAGTTGTAACTTTTATCAAATGAAGCTGTCCGATTATCGCAGTGGTTAGCGGGCTCACTTCTCACCAATGCAACCCGAGTTCAATCCTCGGACCGGGTAGTATGTGAGATGGTACGGTGGTCGCCAGATCGTACAGGTGGGTTTTCTTCGGTTACTCCGGTTTCATCCCACACTAAAGACCACATATACGCTTTCATCCGTGCCAACGAGAGTGATTAATGTAAGTTGTTAAAACTTGCTTCGCAATCGTTGTAAAATAAATAAAGTTTTATCTGAATAATGAAGTAATTTAAAACATGCATGAATGCAGGGGAATTTAAGTGCATTGTCAAAGGGCACAATCATAACGGCTACAGCTGGAGTGAGTTCAATAACACAGCACTATCACATCTTCCATCAGTTTAGCTTTGCCCTGTAAAGATTATTCTATCTAAGAACGTTCTGCCATACTTCGTATTGTAACCAAATCACTCTTAATCAGAGAGAATGATTTTGTTTAGTGGATAAGCTGAAAAGAAACATTTAAAATGTACTCATTTCTCTATTATTTAATTGGTTGATGCCATTCTTGTTTCCATAATAGACATGGGGTTGATTACTTGCCACTCTGCTGTCAGTCGCCAATGATGCCAAAAAACAAATATTGGCGCTAAATTTTGTGAATTCGCGAAAATATTTGGCGCAATTTTTAAAAAAAACTTCTTTTTCGGCACATGTTTTGTCAAATATATGGCTTCATATATTTATTTGTGAACTATATGGCTCTTAGTTGGCTCCAAGTTTTTTAAATTGGCGACAAAAGTGGCGCAGAACAAACATTCAGACAGAGGGATCCCTTCCACTGTAATTGATTACTGTCCAAATCCCTGATTACGATTGCAATTCCTTTTCTAAGCAATGTTTACGATTATGTAGCATTAGTTATGATTGCTTTATGATTGCAATTTTGTATTAATTCAATGTTTCCAAGATTTTGACAGTGTCTCCGCAATATACCAAGGGTTAATTGACTAGGATTTCAGTACTATTCGTTATTTTATACAAATTTATTTTAGCTCGATTGCGAAACAAGTTCTTACAACTTATATTAATCACTCTCGAGACCTCATTCCTGATGGAATCCATTTCCACTAGGGAGAGGGAAGAGGCAATGTGGAATTTAAATGCCTTACCCTAAGGGCACAATCGTAGCGGCTCCAGTGGGGCTCAAACTCTGGGGCTTTCACACCTGAAGCGAACTCGCTACCACTGCGCTATCACAACTTCCACATGATTGCAATTCATACCATAGTGTCCAACGTACATGTATGCAAATGCAAACATTTGAAAATCTCTTAAGTATTATGTACATGTAGAATGATTTTGTTTAGTAGATAAACTGATACATGTGCAGGCCTCATTCTAGAGGGCGCCATGGGCGAATAGGTGCCCTTGCCTTGGGACCCTGACTTCGTCCCCTGGGGACACCACTTCTTTTTTTTACAATTTTTGGACACAATTTTGTCCAGTAAGATACATGTACACTGGCCATTGTAAAGCACTCCTTCTATTCGAATATTGTATTTAATGGTCATATTGTGTATTTTAACCCTATTATAAGACAGTATACAATCAGATGACGTAACTGCGCGTTTTCTCTCTTCTCCCAAAAATGTGTGTCTAGCTTGAGCCCTGATGTATGTTCTGGAAGATAGAAGATTCAAGGAAGTTAACTGTATTTGTATATATACTATATTCGTATGTAGTGTCTGTAGATTATTGTAAAAGAAGACAGGGTTCATTCTAGATCAGAATTTTTGGGAGAAGTGAGAAAGCGTGTGATCGCTTCCTTAAATGGTGTTCTTTAATATACTTCTGCAAAATAGGGTTAAAATGCACAGTACAAGCATTAAATACAACATTTGAATAGAAGGAGTGCTTTATAATGGGCCAGTGTATCTTACTAGACAACATTTTGTTTGAAAATCGTAAAAACCTACAAAAACAACATTTTAATTTTTTTTTTATTAGGGAGAAGTGGGGCCCCCAAAGGGCGAAGTCAGGGTCCCTAGGGCGACAATTTCGCCCACATCACCCTCTAGAATGATCCCTGGAAGATTCAAAGAAGTTAAATTCTATATTCGTATGTAGTGTCTGTAGATTATTGTAAAATAACTGCAATTTATATTATATGTTTACATATGTAATTGTTAATTATATCATAAAGAAATAAACGGGCTACTCCTCGTAGCTCAATTTTTTTAAAAAAGATTCAAAGAAGTCATTTATTTCCATAATATTTCACCACTAATATCGTCATAGGTCAATAATATGTGGCTAGACAGACGAAATTGAAACCGAATTTTGTCTTAGTCTGCTAGAAAATGAATGAAGTGGATTTATCATTATCTTATGTCCGACAATAGATGGAACAAAATTTATACAGACAGAAAATGGATCGCTGATGTTAGAAAACCCGCAGAATATATTTGGTTTTGTGCGTTTTCACAAAGATATCAATTTTCATTCTGAAAGATTTGAGAGAGCAATCTAAGCGGTTATGTATGTTTTATGTTAGCGATACAACAGTTTTAAACACTCTCTCGGGGAAAATGATGTTATTCCTACATTGGAAGAAAGAAACAGAATAAAAAAAGAATTGTCCAAAACATGCCAGATTAATATTATGGCCTGACCAACGAAATGGATGTTGACCTTGTTTATAGCAGTGCTTGTATTGTATTAACCCATTTCATTCTGGATACATTTATAGGCTTTTGCAAACAACATAGATCCAGATCAGCCGCAGCGTGACGCTGCATGCTGATCAGGATCTATGTTGCTTGCTACATAGCCAAGTGTCTTGGCAAGATCATCTGCATAGCAAACAGTATAGAGCCTGATCAGACGACACATTCCATGGCGGTTGATCTGGCTCCATGTTCTTTGCAAATACTGTTTGAACGGTATCCAGAATGAAATGGGTTAATAACAATTAATATGTACTTAGAGTGATATTGCAGAATTATTAATCACTGCCATTTTAAAACCTTTCTGTCTTGCTTGGGGGGTTGTGTGTAACTATGTAACCACTAATATTATACGTGTGTATATGTAAATAAAAATGACTGAGAATTACTAGACAATACACTAGGAAATGCCTAAGATTATAAGAAAACAACTAAGAAAAAAATGACTCGTTAAAGAGTTAGTAGACAATACAACAGGAAAACAGGAAATGCCTAAGATTATAAGAACAAACATTGAATATGTTCAGGATAATAAATACTGGCCGTGTGTATTCAGACAATACTTTGAAATGAAATGCAAATCAGTGACATAGAGACTACACTGTAATTATGTCTATTGATGAAATGAACAGATTTTACTGTAGATATGACCAAACACTTGGCAACAGCTTTATCAACTTACAGTCAAATCTGTGTTAGTGGTCCCCCCATTAAGCATCCAACCTGCATTAAGCAACCAGTTCCCAGATTCCCAATATGTTGTTTTTATTATACAATCAAACCTGTGTTAGTGGTCACCTCCATTAAGTAGCCAATTTGCATTAAGCAGCGAGTTTTTAGATTCCCAATATGTTATTTTCTTATATATTTGGCCTCTATTAAGTAGCCACCTGTGCTAAGCAGCCACTTTCAGCAATTCCCTTGGCTGGCTGCTTAAGACAAATTTGACTGTACATTTGACTTCTATTAACCCTTTCAACACCACAGACCTCTAAATTGGCTTACAAAAAAGTGTAGATCCAGATGAGCCGGCTCGTGATGAGCCGTCTCATCAGGTCATGCACTTTTTTCAAGTAATATAACTATTTTTAGGGAAAAAATTACCCATTTTGATAAATGAACTGATCCAAATGTAATTTTGTTAATTTATTGGTCTAAAAATATCATGGACCAGTCCATGTCAGTTACTTGGTGTTGAATAGGTTAATATGATTGTCTCCCGGTTGTTCTCCATGCCAAATCCACAGATGGTCCTTTTATTAATCTTGCTTCAACGTCTTCGTATTGTACCATAACTTTGGGAAGTTCTTGTCTCCTGTTTCGGCCATGTTTAATTGTTAACAACAGCAAATACCAGTGGTGGAGCTGATGGAGGAGCAACCGATGGTGGAACTGACAGGAGCAACCGGTGGTGGAGCTGATGAAGGAGCAACCGATGGTGGAGCTGATGAAGGAGCAACCGATGGTGGAGCTGATGGAGGAGCAACCGGCTGTGGAGCTGATGGAGGAGCAACCGATGGTGGAGCTGATGGAGGAGCAACCAGTGGTGGAGCAGATGGAGGAGCAACCGGTGGTGGAGCTGATGGAGGAGCAACCAGTGGTGGAGCTGACAGAGGAGCAACCGATGGTGGAGCTGATGGAGGAGCAACCGGTCGTGGAGCTGATGGAGGAGCAACTGGTGGTGGAGCTGATGGAGGAGCAACCGATGGTGGAGCTGACAGAGGAGCAACCGGTGGTGGAGCTGACAGAGGAGCAACCTGGTGGTGGAGCTGAGAGAGGAGAACCGGTGGTGGAGCTGACAGAGGAGCAACCAGTGGTGGAGCTGACAGAGGAGCAACCGATGGTGGAGCTGATGGCGGAGCAACCGGTGGTGGAGCTGAAGAGGAGCAACCGATGGTGGAGCTGACAAAGGAGCAACCGATGGTGGAGCTGACAGAGGAGCAACCGATGGAGGAGCAACCGATGGTGGAGCTGAGGGAGGAGCAACCGGTGGTGGAGCTGACAGAGGAGCAACCGATGGTGGAGCTGACAGAGGAGCAACCGATGGTGGAGCTGACAGAGGAGCAACCGATGGTGGAGCTGATGGAGGGGCAACCGATGGTGGAGCTGACAAGAGGAGCAACCAGTTGTGTAGCTGACAAGAGGAGCAACCTGTTATGTAGCTGACAAGAGGAGCAACCAGTTGTGTAGCTGACAGAGGACCAACCTATGGTGGAGCTGACAGAGGAGCAACCAGTGGTGGAGCTGACAGAGGAGCAACCAGTGGTGGAGCTGACAGAGGAGCAACTGGTGGTGGAGCTGACAGAGGAGCAACCGGTGGTGGAGCTGACAGAGGAGCAACCGGTGGTGGAGCTGACAGAGGAGCAACCGGTGGTGGAGCTGACAGAGGAGCAACCGATGGTGGAGCTGACAGAGGAGCAACCGGTGGTGGAACTGACAGAGGAGCAACCAGTGGTGGAGCTGACAGAGGAGCAACCGATGATGGAGCTGACAGAGGAGCAACCGGTGGTGGAGCTGACAGAGGAGCAACCAGTGGTGGAGCTGACAGAGGAGCAACCAGTGGTGGAGCTGACAGAGGAGCAACCGGTGGTGGAGCTGACAGAGGAGCAACTGGTGGAGTACACTGTGAAGCATAAACGTTAAAAATTCCAGTACAATAGAACTAGAAACTTGAATAAAAGGTGCACTACACATGTAGCTATGGAGAATCAAAGAAAGAAACTCGAGTAAAATAATTGATTAATAGCAAATTGAATACCAAAAATTAGGAACAAATAATTAAAGTGACTAATGTTTCCACCTAGCATTTTTACCAAATGCGGTTGGTTCCTCTCGGCATTGCAGTTATTGGATTGGGAATATTTTCATTTTATATACCGGTACACAACCCAGTAAAATATTAAACCTGGATTCTATTTTTTTTATTGAGAAAAACATAATTAGGCATACTGTTCTAAGTCAATTCCAACAATTTATTTAACGCAACACTATGCTAACTCAAGTTAGAATAGTGTTACGTTAAACATTTTTGTCAATTGCAATTATTCTTTTATGCAATACTGTGCTATCTCAAATTAGAGAACTGTAATAGTTGGATGTAAAATGGGAGTAGGTTAATCACTATATATCTGTGTATACATGCAACACTATAATACTGTACTGCTGGGCTATTTTTGTCTCGCCCACTATAGTGGAAAGAGAGATTAAGCAGTCATCATTCTGTGGGGGGGAGGTGGGGCGACACTGTCAACAATAGCATATAATTAAAAACCATCCAATATAATGCTTTGATAACATGCATACTGTTTCTATGGGTTGTTTCCTGCCTCCCTAACATGTCCCATCCAAAAGAGTAACATTGACCTTGAATTTTGGCCAAAAATAGTCCGATTTCAGATATTATTTTTGCATAAAAAACCCTCAAACATTAACAATTCTCAAAAACAGTCAGTCATGGCTTTGAAACTTTGCATATACACATCCAAGGACTAATTCGTTACACGAGTAGGTTCCAACCCAAAAGGGTGACCTTGAACTTTAAAATGTTGGCCCAAAATAGTCACGATTTCAAAAAATATGTATGCTTAAAAAACCCGTCTAACATTAATATTTCTCAAACACAGTCAAAGTAAAGTCATGGCTTTGAAACTTTGCATACACATCCGAGGAGTAACTCATTACACTCATAGTAAGTCCCCATCCCCGGGGTGACCTTGAACTGAATTTTGGCCAAATATATTCCAATTTCAGAATTTATTTTTGCATCCAAATACCTCAAACATTATTATTTCTCAAAATCCGTCATAAAGTTATTGCTTTCAAACTTTGCATAAGCATCCAAGGACTAATTCTCTGTACCCACAGTAAGTCCCCTTTCTACCAGTGACCGGGAACATGATATTTGGCAATTTGTTGGAAAGCATTATTTTGCTGAACCTGCACAGTCAATCGCTAATAGCCAGACACCGTTGGGACAGTGGCCTTGTTAGATTAATATAAATAATTAGTATGACATCATAAGTTTATTATGTCGGCACAGAATGATGTCATGTATCATTCCTGATTCTCATGTACATCTATACATATTACAATTATAAGAAGAAAGAAAACAACAGAATATATACGTCTGCCTCCGTGGTCGAGTGGTTAAGGTCGCTGACTTGTATACCACTGTAACCTATCATCACTGTTGGTCACAGGTTCGAGCCCCGCTCAGACCGTGTCTCATTTATATGGAAAAATTGGCAGTTTCTTACGGAGGTTGGTGCACCCAAGTACTGGTTAACCGCTGGAGCCTGCCCAGGAAAGGTGTTATTAGGTAAACTGCCCGTCAGCGATATAGCCAAAAATGGTGCTGATGCAGGCGTAAAACCCGAAATATAACATATAACAGAATATATACACATGTATATAGCTAGTTACGGTAACTTAACTATTGACTGTGTTAGTGGTCACCTCCATTAAGCAGCCACCTGTATTAAGCAGCCAGTTTCAAGATTCCCTATATGTTGTTTGACCTCTATTAAGTAGCCACCTGTGCTAAGCAGCCACTTTCTGAGATTCCCTTGACTGGCTGCTTAAGACAGGTTTGACTTTACACATAAACAAAATAATCTTGTTTTCTATATTTAACTACATTTTTAATTAGTTTATTTATATTGCATCGAGCCATAAATATTTATAGCTACCGATATAGCTAGTATTGGATATCATCGACATCAGCCAGTGTACATGTATATCAGCCAGTGTATATTGGGGGAACAAAGCTAGTACAGTTGGAAAGGCAATATCATACATATTTCATTTATAAAACTATCCATTTGCAACAGCATTGGTTGTTAGTGGAGATGTATGACTGGGGTTGGTGGTACTGTACTGTTGGTTAGTGGATAAAGGTCACACAATAATGGTCCAACACAATATGTATATAAACAGAAAACCAATAAAATAAACACGTTATATCGACCAAGTATAATGAGATCACTTAGTCAAAATAAAAGCGTGTTTCACTATATCTTAATGTAATGGTATCGTTGTCAATATCGCGTTGCATTTATACCTGTAATTATATAAATAATATTGTATAGATACTGGTATTCCCTAAAACCGTTTTACTTATATATATACAATGTAGGTGAAATTGTTTCTGTTACCGATGTTATTGTATAAACAGTATAAAATATATAGTAATGTTTATCGTTAATAAATTATATTGTTTTTATCTGAATAACATACCAAATATGTATTAAATATTATGTTTTGAGCTTTATCTGTTTATATATGCCATTAATATTATATGTCATTAATATATAAGTCATTAATGTATAAGTCATTAATATATAAGTCATTAATATATACACCATCAATGTATAAGTCATTAATATATGTCATTAATATATACACCATCAATGTATAAGTCATTAATATATAAGTCATTAATATATAAGTCATTAATATATAAGTCGTTAATGTATAAGTCGTTAATATATAAGTCATTAATATATAAGTCATTAATATATAAGTCATTAATATATAAGTCATTAATGTATAAGTCATTAATGTATAAGTCATTAATATATAAGTCATTAATATATAAGTCATTAATATATAAGTCATTAATATATAAGTCATTAATGTATAAGTCATTAATGTATAAGTCATTAATATATAAGTCATTAATATATAAGTCATTAATATATACACCATCAATGTATAAGTCATTAATATATATGTCATTAATATATACACCATCAATGTATAAGTCATTAATATATATGTCATTAATATATACACCATCAATGTATAAGTCATTAATATATATGTCATTAATATATACACCATCAATGTATAAGTCATTAATATATACACCATCATTAGTATATAAGTATATAAGTCATTAATATATATGTCATTAATATATAAGTCATTAATATATATGTCATTAATATATAAGTCATTAATATATATATATATATATATATATATATATCAGGGTTCATTCCTAGGGAGAAGTCACACCAATTCAGGGAGAAGTGAGGGAGAAGTGTTGATTTCCTCGCGACAACACAAATTTACAGTTATAATACTTGCCAAGTACTGGAAAGTTTTGTTGTCGTGAGGCAAGTCAATCAGGAACTGAACTATGCTATATGTTATAATTATATAAGGATATGACAAAGTAATTGACACAACACAGGAGATGGTCAATTAATTTGGCATAAAATTATTTAATGACATAGAGCCTAATTCAGTTGTTATATGTATCATGAAACCCAGGGGCGAGTAAAAAACTGTGGCGAGTAAAAAACAGTTTTTTACTCTACATTCTATATGAAATAGATATATATAGAATATAGGGGAAACAACTCTTTTTTAGAAATATGAAAGAAAATACAAGCAATGGTTGAACAATATTTTATTTAGTATAAATGATAAATACCATACTCATGATTATTACTAAACCTCATTAAAATAAATAAAAAATATCGGTCCACAAAACATAACATGTCGGGTAATTACGGTATTCGGACAGTAGTGCATAATCAAGCGAGACCCGATTAAATACACAATAGGCACCAATTTAATCCTATAAGCGCTTACGGGAGAGTAATGTTTATCACAGGTAGTTTGGATCAGACCAATGACACACACAAAAACGGAGCAATATAAACATTTGTTTACCCCACAAACTTTATATTGTTTATATTGCTACGTTTTGTGTGTGCCATTGGTCCGATCAAACTACCTGTGATAAACATTACTCTCCCCTGCAGCTAATGACCTGTGTGGCCTTCGCGTGTAATCTGATAAGAGAAGCGATCATGTTTTGATAGCATGATGAAAGACATGCGTGTCTATATTTAGCACAAATGCTGTCTGTTAACACTGGGCAGTATATTGATTTTCTGTGCACAAGAAAAATGGCACTAACAATTTGCTGGTCGCGAAATTAGTCTGCAGTTTTTTTAAATATTGCATTACAAAAAAAACAACATAAAATGTACAGTCAATTTGCATGTTTAGACAGATGGCAATTCACGTTAAATTTTAAGTAGCCGAAACGACGGACAGAGTTATTTCCCATCCTAGGTGTCATGGCGGCTCCCAGCGCGATCAAGCGAAAATGATAGATTTCTCGGCGAATTTTGATGGAAATTAACCAAATTTTGCCGAAAATCGGCAGGGCGACTTGCACTTCCCTATTTCCAAACGCCAAGGCGAAACGGAGCCAAAAGAGGCGACATTATCGCCCACGTCGCCCCCTAAACTGGTCCCTGATATATAAGTCATTAATATATATATATATAAGTCATTAATATATAAGTCATTAATATATATGTCATTGATATATAAGTCATTAATGTATAAGTCATTAATGTATAAGTCGTTAATATATAAGTCATTAATATATGTCATTAATATATAAGTCATTACTATATAAGTCATTAATATAATAAATGTATAAGTCATTAATGTATAAGTCATTAATGTATAAGTCATTAATATATAAGCAGGGTTTCCTCTGTGTCAATTTTAGTTTGCACCACCAAATTCGCCAATCAGAAAAAGTTTGCGCCAATGGCTCCAATGTTGGAGCCAGCAGTCTATAGTGCCATATTCAATCAGACATCTGGTATGTGCTGATGTTAAACAAGTTGTCAACTTGTGTGCATATACTACTGCTAATTACTTGTACTTCTGCTGTAGTTGTCTACATGCACTTATGAATAAATAAATACTGTGTAACTTACTACCTACCAATCATAAAAAATCAGGTTTGGGAAATTGGAAAGTGCACTAAGACTAACAATGCATTTTCTTGCACCCACTACGTTCTAAATTCGCGTTTTCATACAGTTTTACGTTTGTAGGGACTATTAGTCATATTACTAAACTGAAGGTGTTTCAGTCCTTTCATGGTTGGAAATTTGTCTGGGCCGAATCATATTCTGGGGTTTCAGGATTAGCAGAATTATTCTGGAAATTTAGAACCTATTTCAGTAGTGGGCATTTCCCGACATATGATGTACTTACTTATCTGTATCATCTGAACGCTTTTCGTTGTACATAATTGTAACAAGTAAAAGCGTCTCATCAATGAACAAGTACTCGGTGATCTTGTACATTTTATCCCTGCAGAAAGGTCCATATAATCTGCTGTCAAAATATTTTTGAGTCACAGAAAATGCATTCAATGATTCTCATTGCGTCTCTGGCCATTTCATTGCATCAAAACCGCAAGAAACGCACAGTGAGAAAACACTGCATTCTCAAATGCTGTCTGATCTGGCTCTATGCTGTTTGCAAAAGCGCTTTTATCTGCCGCTAGCATGCTAAGGGTTAACCTTTGGCTTGACTTCATTAATACACATAGCATGTAATTCATTACTTAAATCTTTGTCTATATATATACATGTACTAACAACATTCTGTTGGATTTCTAACAAGTAATCCATATTGTTTTCTATTTTTGTATAATTATATATATATATATATCTTTTATTTAATACAAAGATATTTTCGTGGTCGAGCGGTTAAGGTCGCTGACTTGTATACCACTGTAACCTATCATCACTGATGGTCACGGGTTCGAGCCCCGCTCAGACCGTGTCTCATTTATATGAAAAAGTTGGCAGTTTCTTATGGAGGTTGGTGCACCCAAGTACTGGTTAACAGCTGGAGCCTGCCCAGGAAAGGTGTTGTTAGGTAAACTGCCCGCCGGCGATAATAGCCCAAAATGGTGCTGATGCAGGCGTAAAACCCGAAATATAACATAACATAACAAAGATATTTAATTTCAAAGATTAAGAAATTCAAACATTGTTACAAAAAAACAAACCTAATGACTCAGCATATAGTTTACATCATCACATATTGTTCACATTATCAGCCCTTGATTAAAACAACTGAGGTTAAGCATTTCTAACATGTAACCTTGGCACATCTGCTAAATATCAAATATGTTCTCAATGCAGGGCAGCAAGAGAATGAACAGCCAGGAGATATGAAGCTGCTGTAGTTATAGATTTTACAAGTGAACACACTAGATTAAGACGAATAGATATCGGAAGAATTATCTAAGATTTTAGAAATTGCTATAAATTAAGACAAATGGAAATGAGGGTGGGGGAATAGATATGTGTATGGTTAGATTCTACAATGTTCATAGATAATGACTGTGATGTTCTGGATCTAGTCTTGCTTCCAGTCGATTTTTCACTTTTTTACTTCTGGCAAAATGACAACCTGGGGAAACTTGATTTCCGAGCGTAGCACCACCTATATACACCCATGTTTTTGCGGGTGTTTATTGAAGAACGACAACTCTTCTCTCCAAGATACGATTGCTAAAAATAGAATCGGAAATCACGTACAGGCATGATTATATATGATAATTTCCAAAAATATACCAGGGATCATTTTGGAGGGCGATGTGGGCGAAATAGTTGTCCTAGGGACCCTGACTTCACCCTCTGGGGGCCCCACTTCTCCCTAAAATTTTATTTTACATTCATACAAAATGTTGGCCAGTAAGATATACACTGGTCCATTATAAAGCACTCCTTCTATTCAAATGTTGTATTTAATGGTCATACTGTGCATTTTAACTATTTTTTTTTTTTAATTTATTAAATAACACCATTTAAGGACGCGATCGCGTGCTTTCTCACGTCTCCCAAAATTTCTGACATAGAATGAACCCTGACACACGAATGCTCCCATAGCCTCATTTACATTGCAAAAATGTGTCCACATATATAATTTCATGTTTCTGCATTATATCGATGAGATCGCTGATTTTAACTATCACGTTTTTGTGGTAACGGAACGATTTGGCGTAATTGAAGTAAGAACAACTGAACTCTTGTAAATATGTCAAATCAGACGCACATTGTACTTTTTTAAACTATTTACCGTTCCGGTGACCCGTAAAAAATGGCAGCCAATTATACAGTTTATCAACATTGCAGTGCCTCACTTTCGATTCAAGCACGTCATTCATTAAGTCATTAGGATTAATGATAATCAATAATTACATGGAATGCACCCCAGGTTTCCCCAGGCGTTGGTATTATCAGAAACTCAATATGGCTCAATTAATGGTCTTTGTGTTAAAAATATATTTATATGACTGACCAGGCAAAATCTATCAATGCCTGTTCCCAGGCTATTCTGGATCATGCAGAGTAGTTTTGTCTCCCTGTCTATTTTTAAATGATTATGGTAGATATGGTAGAAATTCTCAGTAAATTAATGAGATGATATGTCAATGTTTAGTTAGCTGCTCATTTGTAAACAGCCTAGTGGTGGTCTTGTTTCCAGATTTCGTTCCAAAATCGTGAGTGTGAGGGGCACACCTACCTACCTGTTTTTGAAAATACCAGTAGTAAATGTAGATGCCAGTCCAATTACTATAAAGTATGTTTTCCCCGGAATATATGTATTGTCCTAGAAACTAAGGCAGATGAAGAACAGAACATGTCTGCCTTAAAAAATATGACGCTTTCCTTGAAACTTGAAAGGGTTGTGATAAAATCAGAGGTATGCTTGTCATTTCTTGTGGTTATTTCACTTCAATAATAACACTTGAAAAACCAATTAATTACAAAATATACTCCTTGAACCGAGAAAACAAAGCCTGTCCTAAATGTTCCTAGAACTGTCACCGATTAATAGCTTATGTGGACACTGAAATATTCCCAGAACTGTCACTGATTAATAGCGTATGTGGACACTGAAATATTGCTAGAACTGTCACCGATTAATAGCGTATGTGGACACTGAAATATTCTCAGAACTGTCAGCAATTAATAGTTTTATGTTAACAGTGATCAAAGATTATGAAATATGCATGTATTATCTCTAGGCAAATGTAAGATTATCTGGGACCAAGCTGCTACATACATGTCATTACAAGAATTTTTTTTACAATTTTCATACCATATGTTGTCCAGTGTGTGTGTTTACATTTATTTATCGTCGCTACCGGTTGCCCATATGAGCGACGCCTCCTGAAGAGATTAGTCATTTTTGATTTTGGAGGATAGTGCAATGATACAGACAGAGAGACCCATTCCAGAGTATCATCTGGTTCTTTAACGTGCACGGTGTAAAGCACCGCCATGAGACCTCGGTTTAAAGTCCCATCTGAAAGACTGTTAATTTTATTAGGGTCAGATTATTAGGGTCAGATAGGGGATCAAATCTGCGATCCCTGGATTACCAGTCCTGCGTATTACTACTGGACTACAGATCCGTCTGTATGTTGTCCAGTAAGATACACTGTCACATTTATAAACCATCTCATTCTATTCATGTGTTGTTTGTAATGGTCAGTCATACTATGTATTTTAACCCATTCAACACCAAGTAACTCACATGGACTGGTCCATGATATTCATAAACCAATAAATGAATCAGAAAATCACATTTGGACAAGTTCATTTATCAAAATGGGTAATTATGTCTAAAAATAGTCATATCACTGGCAAAAAGTGCAGATCCTGATGAGACGGCTCATCTGGATCTACACTTTTTGTAAGCCTATTTAGAGATCTGTGGTGTTGAAAGGGTTAACCCTATTTTGTTGATATTTATGAAATAACACTATTCATTTTAAGGATGCAATCGCACACTTTTTCCCAAACATTCTGACCTACAATGAGCCCTGGACTATAGTAACGTTGATGAAGAATGTATGGCAACGATGTATAATATATACTACCAGTACTTACTACACAATACATGTAGTAGATACCTCACAATAATAGTTTAATATAGGCCTGATAGGTCGGTACCATCTGAGGGCAGTAAGGTTCATAGTGTTTTATCACAAGATATATACCCGTAGGGATAGAACAAGTGTGAGAGGTCCGGAGTTCGAGCCCCGCTGGAGCCATTACGATTGTGCCCTTAGGCAAGGCATTTAAATTCCACGTTGCCTCTTCTCTCTCCCTCGTGGCGATGGATTCCATCAGGAATGAGGTCTCGAAAGTGATTAATATAAGTTGAAAGAACTTGTTTCGCAATCGAGCTAAAATAAATTTGTATAAACTAAGTGTGAGAGCATTGCGGAGGTGGCAGCTTTTTGTGTATTTTTACTATTTTCGAAATTTACGCTAAATAGAAAAAATCTCAACAAAATTGACATTTTTCTTGACTTCAATGTAGTAAGTTAAAGGTTCCATGGTGACTATCATTGATAATGTGTGGGTGGTTATATATTCCTATGTGGACACATGAAACATTGATGTCGCTCCACATTTTGTGTTGTAATCCCATCATTTTGAATTCAAAAATGGCTGCCATTTGAAATAACACAATAATTGCACCTTTATCATCATCAATGCACTTAGTTGGAGTGATGGAGGCAATTTGTGGACAACCCCAACAGGAGCATTTTATTCAAGTAGGAAACATATTATGAATTAGTTTTAACCTAATTACCATTGAATGTAGACATATTCAAAACGTAGATGCAAGACATGTTACTTAAAATAGAACTGGTTTCGCGCATTTCCGCCCTTTTCTGTTAGTCAATTGAACTACAAGCTCCGAAAAGTCCTGAAACTTACCTCATTTATGATCGGAACGAACCGTGCTGAGTGCGCGCGCAGGATGACGAAGAGTTGTCGTTATTTCAAAGGAAAATAGACTGACAAGGGAAACAACTCATTTTGCGACATTCACCTTAGACCACTTTACCGTAAAATCTTTATCTCAACCAGCCGATCAGAATATAGTATCAACCACGCATAACACGCCTTCATCACTTGCTCCGCCCAGGGTTAGGGTTATGTTCAAAACGCGTGGTTGATGTCATTATTGTCATTATTGAGAAAAAAGGCTTACCCCACTTTACGCTAAGTTTTCTATTTGGTGAATTTGAAAAAAACCATCTGAAAATGAAATTTTTGGACAAGGGTACCAACGTTAAAGTGCTAGAAAAAGATGTAAAGAACAAGTGGAGGTGGGAATGGTTGGAAGAAATCGACGAATCCGGTCAAAAGTATGAGAAATGGTTGAAAAAAACGGACATACACAGGGTTTGTTTTTGTGTTCCCTGCGGAAAGACAATCTGTCAGTTACAAGTCATCCGGGAAAAAAGCAGTCAAAAGTCATTCCACTGACAATATGCACAAGCGGAATGTAGTGATTATCAAAACAAACCAGGTACAGTTAATTATGGGACATAGGGCTATTTACAGTACGAACAGAATTATTTGGGATTTCCGAAATGGACATCAAAATACCGAAATGGACTATTTATACAAGCTTCATCATATTGATTTCGTTCTGAATTGTGCTTTTCAAACAGGCTTTCAATTTAGCCATTGGGCAACTCAAACTTGACGTTATACAGCAAATTACTTTAGCACTTGAGCAACCTTTCTATCAGGTTTGATCGGAAAACTCTTGTTAAAATATGCATCAGCAGCCTCTCATAATAAAGAATGTAGAACTTTATAATAAAATACATGTTTTAATGTTTTCTTGGTGGGGGTGGGGTGACGGCTCTGCCGCGCCCTCTTGCGGCTATAAATCCACCCTGCCCTTTTTCTGGCCCACCCTGCCCTTTTTCTGGCCCACCCTGCCCCTTTTCTGACCCACCCTGCCCTTTTTACCACTCTAGAATAAACCCTACATAAGTTACATATTTTTATGTTACAAATTAACCCATTCAACCCCAAGTAACAGACATGGACTGGTGCGTGATATTTTCAGACCAATAAATTAATAAGAAAATTACCTTTGGACCAGTTCATTTATCAAAATGGGTAATTTTATCTAAAAATAGTAATAATTATTACTGGCAAAAAAGTGCAGATCCTGATGAGACAGCTCATCACGAGCCGGCTCATCTGGATCTACACTTTTCATAAGCCTATTTAGAGGCCTGTGGGGTTGAAAGGGTTAATAAGACAGGTAATCTAAATGCGCTGATAGATAAAACAGTCCTTTTTCCCATCGCAAAATATAATTCCATGTAATCAAATTGTGGCGATATTAGTTGTAATGTTTCGATATTAGTTGTAATGTTTCGATATTAGTTGTAATGTTTCGATATTAGTTGTAATGTTTCGATATTAGTTGTAATGTTTCGATATTAGTTGTAATGTTTCGATCTTGTTGAATGCCATAAGAGCATGTTACAATGGTGTGTTTGCCTATGTGAATATGCCCGCTACCTGTCTATGGTCAGATTACAAATCCCATGGAGACGTTTCCCATTAGACCATACCATTGCGGTTACAGTAAATATAGACATCCACAATCATGGAGGAACAACTCAATTCTGTCTGAAAGCTGCAGTACTCTAGTAGTACTACATAACTGCAGAATACCACAGTGAGTTCATATGGAGGTTATGTGACATGGTGCAATGTAATAAATCAGATATACACTGTGCCATGCTGCAATTGCTGCCGATGCAAAAAGATGAGGAAGCAGTTGTCGTTCAAGGTTGGATCAACCTATTTCCAATAGCCAGGATTTCATCAGCAAATCAACTGCAAAAGCAGCACCTACTATTAGGGACATTGCATCTGATCTTGTGTGAAGTCATGAGACTGGTTATATGTTGTGAGGATACTGATATGGTCATTATGACTGATAGGGATGAGGGATGTTTGTAGAGCACTGATAGGGATGCAGGATGTTTGTAGAGCACTGATAGGGATGCAGGATGTTTGTAGAGCACTGATAGCGATGCAGGATGTTTGTAGAGCACTGATAGGGATGCAGGATGTTTGTAGAGCACTGATAGGGATGGGGGATGTTTGTAGAGCACTGATAGCGATGGGGGGATGTTTGTAGAGCACTGATAGGGATGCAGGATGTTTGTAGAGCACTGATAGCGATGCAGGATGTTTGTAGAGCACTGATAGCGATGCAGGATGTTTGTAGAGCACTGATAGGGATGAGGGATGTTTGTAGAGCACTGATAGGGATGGGGGATGTTTGTAGAGCACTGATAGCGATGGGGGATGTTTGTAGAGCACTGATAGGGATGCAGGATGTTTGTAGAGCACTGATAGGGATGGGGGATGTTTGTAGAGCACTGATAGCGATGGGGGATGTTTGTAGAGCACTGATAGGGATGGGGGATGTTTGTAGAGCACTGATAGGGATGGGGGATGTTTGTAGAGCACTGATAGCGATCACAGGGATTCGGCACATTTGGGGGTACTAGTATATATATTTAAGTACAGGGATTCTACTCTGTGGGATGTCAGATTTCGCATCGATCAGTAAAATGGCCCTATCTGAAACAATGTTGTACAAAGCTGTCCAAATATAACGCCAATCCCGAGTCTTTATATTGTTCTTCAAATAAAACACAACTTTAAGCTGCATGCATGTATACTTTGCAAACAATTGCCAAAGACATTGGCCATAGCAGGTCACATTTCCATACTAGGACACGGGTTCTGTCAGCAACAAAAACAAATCTTCGACGAGAGAGTTTTAACTGTGAATAACATTATCAATAAAATGTGTTTCCACTAACGTGTAGGTTTATTCGGCAAAAATGTACGTCAAAAAGAGATTTCGTAGCATTTTCAATTTGTTTTGAAAATTTCTAAAGCGGCGCAATTCGCGTTGAAACGAGCGTTGAAACGAGCGTTCTGATTGGATTATTAGAATGTAACAAGATGTTTTTTTCTATATGAAGAATAATCTTAATCCAATCAGAACGCTCGTTTCAACGCGAATTGCGCCGCTTTAGAAATGTTCAAAACAAAACTTTGTAGAGCACTGATAGGGATGCAGGATGTCTGTAGAGCACTGATATGGCTGCAGGATGTCTGTAGAGCACTGATATGGATGCAGGATGTCTGTAGAGCACTGATAGGGGTGCTGGCTGTCTGTAGAGCACTGATAGGGATGCAGGATGTCAGTAGAGCACTGATATGGATGCAGGATGTCTGTAGAGCACTGATATGGATGCAGGATGTCTGTAGAGCACTGATAGGGGTGCAGGCTGTCTGTAGAGCACTGATAGGGATGCAGGATGTCAGTAGAGCACTGATATGGATGCAGGATGTCTGTAGAGCACTGATAGGGGTGCAGGCTGTCTGTAGAGCACTGATAGGGATGCAGGATGTCAGTAGAGCACTGATATGGATGCAGGATGTCTGTAGAGCACTGATATGGATGCAGGCTGTCTGTAGAGCACTGATAGGGGTGCAGGCTGTCTGTAGAGCACTGATAGGGATGCAGGATGTCAGTAGAGCACTGATATGGATGCAGGATGTCTGTAGAGCACTGATATGGATGCATGATGTCTGTAGAGCACTGATAGGGATGCAGGATGTTTGTAGAGCACTGATATGGATGCAGGATGTCTGTAGAGCACTGATAGGGATGCAGGATGTTTGTAGAGCACTGATAGGGATGGGGGATGTTTGTAGAGCACTGATAGCGATGGGGGATGTTTGTAGAGCACTGATAGGGATGGGGGATGTTTGTAGAGCACTGATAGGGATGGGGGATGTTTGTAGAGCACTGATAGCGATGGGGGATGTCTGTAGAGCACTGATAGGGTGGTAATAAAAAAAAAGGTGATGTCTCTCATTAATAATGACGTGTGTGTTTAAATCAGGGTTCATTCTAGGTCAGAATATTTGGGAGAAGTGAGAAAGCGCGGGATCGCTTCCTTAAATGGTGTTCTTTAGTATACTTCTGCAAAATAGGGTTAAAATGCACAGTACAACCATTAAATACAACATTTGAATAGAAGGAGTGCTTTATAATGGGCCTTTTATCTTACTAGACAAAATTTTGTATGAAAATCGTAAAAATAATTTTTTTAGGGAGAAGTGGGGCCCACAGAGGGCGAAGTCAGGGTCCCTAGGGCGACAATTTCGCCCACATCGCCCTCTAGAATGATCCCTGTGTTTTGTTGAGCAGCATATGATATAATGCAACAAAAATGACTCATCAGTATTTGATAACCTCATATCAGTATTATGAAAACAAAAATGTATGTCTTTGTGCATAACCTTGTGACAAATCTATTGTTCAAATCAAAATGATGCTTTAAATGCTACCATACAGAATAGTTTGAAGGCAATATACACTCCACCAGAACTAAATTATGGAGAATAACAGCAATCATTCAACCGCCGCTCCCTGCTACAAACAGCTAGCTATCTTGTGTAACTACGGTGGCATCACTAAAGTGCAGTGGTCATCTTGGATGGCAGCCCATTTACAGAGATTTATATTGTTTTCATGTGGAGACATGTTCATGTAACACAATTAGTATATTCACTGTGGTTTAAAAACAAATACAGATAACATCTATCTATATGAGCATTAAAATAGGAAACTTCATAGCGGCCATTTTTAAATCCAAGATGGCTGCTATAATCCTTTCAGTGAATATGGGAATGTTTATTTATGTGATTTGCTTATGTGATTTTAGTCAGGGTTCATTCTAGGTCAGAATTTTTGGGAGAAGTGAGAAACGCGTGATCGCTTCCTTAAATGGTGTTCTTTAAATATACTTCTGCAAAATAGGGTTAAAATGCACAGTGCAACCATTAAATACAACATTTGAATAGAAGGGAGTGCTTTATAATGAATGGGCATCTTACTAGATAGTTTTGTTTGAAAATCGTAAAAACCAAAAAAATATTTTTTTTATTTAATTTTTTTTTTTTAGGGAGAAGTGGGGCCCCCAGAGGGCGAAGTCAGGGTCCCTAGGGCGACTATTTCGCCCACATCACCCTCTAGAATGATCCCTGTTTTAGTTCTCCGCACACTAATGATACTTTTAATCCGATGTACAATGATATGTCCATGGTTTTAGCGTTTATTTTCCTGTTTTGTCATTTTAAGAAATAATTCTCAGTAGGATTATGAAAATGCTGTTGTCACACAAAATAGCTGCCGCTGTTGAAATGCTATCACATGTTTTTGAACTCTAGGGATATACCGGTGTATACCTTGTAAAACACCACTATGAACCTTACTGCCCTCATGGTACGATGGCCTAAATTTGAGGTCATGGCAGGGTTCCTGCTGTCTGTTGCTAAAGGTGCCAATTGTGACAAAAAATAAATATTGGTGAACTTTTTTTATTATTTTTTTTTTTTTGGGCATACATGGCTTCAAATATTTATTTGTGAACTATATGGCTCTTAGTTGGTTTCAAGTTCTTTAACTTGGCTACAGTGTTTTTCAATTGGCGACAGAAGTGGCAGAGACAAACATTCAGACAGAGGGATCCCTGCATGGCTCAAGGCCTAATGTTTTCCAAAAATCCAAAAGAGCAGAATAAAATTGTTGATGTACATGGTGTTATTTCTCATAGTTGTAAGTAAAATAAGGGTCTCGACGTCTCTGTATGCATTTGTTTTCTTCAGCTGGATAACATTTAATAATGCTATAATTCATCTGCAAATGTATCCTAATGATAGCTCTCATAAACCACTGTTTGCAGAGTTATTGGGGATTTTGTTAAACAAATCTCCATAAAGGGATGTAATTTACAAATGGTAATTTAACAAACATCGGTTCGTTTGTGGGCATCTTTTCCAAATATTATTTTTTTACCGTACTAATTTATTATTGAAAAATGATTGAAAATATAAGACAATAATCACAATATTTAATCATGCAGCACTTTCTAAGTAAATGCATAATGGGGCTATAATTATTAGTCTGCAATGTGCTTGATGGGTGCCCTCTCAGTGCTTAATGGGTGGCCTCTCAGTGCTTGATGGGTGCTCTCTCAGTGCTTGATGGGTGCTTTCTCAGTGCTTGTTGGGTGCTCTCTCAGTGCTTGCTGGGTGCTCTCTCAGTGCTTGCTGGGTGCTCTCTCAGTGCTTGCTGGGTGCTCTCTCAGTACTTGATGGGTGGCCTCTCAGTGCTTGATGGGTGCCCTCTTAGTGCTTGATGGGTGCTCTCTCCGTGCTAGATGGGTGCTCTCTCAGTGCTTGATGGGTGCTCTCTCAGTGCTTGATGGGTGGCCTCTCAGTGCTTGATGGGTGCTCTCTCAGTGCTTGATGGGTGCTTGCTGGGTGCTCTCTCAGTGTTTGATGGGTGCTCTCTCAGTGCTTGATGGGTGATCTCTCAGTGCTTCCTCTCAGTGCTTGATGGGTGATCTTCTCAGTGCTTGATGGGTGCTCTCTCAGTGCTTGATGGGGTGCCTCTCAGTGCTTGATGGGTGATCTCTCAGTGCTTGATGGGTGCTCTCTCAGTGCTTGATGGGTGGCCTCTCAGTGTTTGATGGGTGGCTTCTCAGTGCTTGATGGGGTGCCTCTCAGTGCTTGATGGGTGCTCTCTCAGTGCTTGATGGGTAGCCTCTCAGTGCTTGATGGGTGCTCTCAGAAGTATTTACATACATGTGTATACATATAGTTATTTTAGTTAAGCAACGTATTAAAGGCAATTATGTACAAGATTGGCATGCTAGTTTAGAGAATTCGTCCAGGGCATTGTTCTATAGATCGGTTGCTAGTTTTAATTTTCAACCATATCTCCAGTTAACAAATGTAAAAAAAATATCAAATTGCTTTGTCATCACATAGATTAGAAATTGAATGTGGTAAATGGAAAAAACCTCAAAGTACACCTTTCATTGAAAGGAAATGCAATGTATGTAACAAGTTAGAGGATGAATATCACCATTGAATGTTCACTTCAAGAAATATTATTGGCATATACCTAATATTGTTATATTTATTACACAATGAAAATACATGCTTTGTTCATGGGCCAGATGAAATAAAGATATATCATCATATATTCTAGAGCACTGAGAGGCCTAGCTTCCATTATTTACCAGACCCCGAGGTTATAAAACTTTGCCCAGATCTCAAACTCAAGCTCAAATGATCTGATTGGTTGATTCTGAGTGTTACTGTCAGCTGTTTAATCTCCCTGATCTTGTGTCATAGCTTCCATTATTTACCAGGTTAATCTCCCTGATCTTGTGTCATAGCTTCCATTATTTACCAGGTTAATCTCCCTGATCTCGTGTCATAGCTTCCATTATTTACCAGGTTAATCTCCCTGATCTCGTGTCATAGCTTCCATTATTTACCAGGTTAATCTCCCTGATATTGTGTCATATCTTCCATTATTTACCAGGTTAATCTCCCTGATCTCGTGTCATAGCTTCCATTATTTACCAGGTTAATCTCCCTGATCTCGTGTCATAGCTTCCATTATTTACCAGGTTAATCTCCCTGATCTTGTGTCATAGCTTCCATTATTTACCAGGTTAATCTCCCTGATCTTGTGTCATAGCTTCCATTATTTACCAGGTTAATCTCCCTGATCTTGTGTCATAGCTTCCATTATTTACCAGGTTAATCTCCCTGATCTTGTGTCATAGCTTCCATTATTTACCAGGTTAATCTCCCTGATCTTGTGTCATAGCTTCCATTATTTACCAGGTTAATCTCCCTGATCTTGTGTCATAGCTTCCATTATTTACCAGGTTAATCTCCCTGATCTCGTGTCATAGCTTCCATTATTTACCAGGTTAATCTCCCTGATATTGTGTCATATTTTCCATTATTTACCAGGTTAATCTCCCTGATCTCGTGTCATAGCTTCCATTATTTACCAGGTTAATCTCCCTGATCTCGTGTCATAGCTTCCATTATTTACCAGGTTAATCTCCCTGATCTCGTGTCATAGCTTCCATTATTTACCAGATTAATCTCCCTGATCTCGTGTCATAGCTTCCATTATTTACCAGGTTAATCTCCCTGATCTTGTGTCATAGCTTCCATTATTTACCAGGTTAATCTCCCTGATCTTGTGTCATAGCTTCCATTATTTACCAGGTTAATCTCCCTGATCTTGTGTCATAGCTTCCATTATTTACCAGGTTAATCTCCCTGATCTTGTGTCATAGCTTCCATTATTTACCAGGTTAATCTCCCTGATCTTGTGTCATAGCTTCCATTATTTACCAGGTTAATCTCCCTGATCTTGTGTCATAGCTTCCATTATTTACCAGGTTAATCTCCCTGATCTCGTGTCATAGCTTCCATTATTTACCAGGTTAAACTCCCTGATCTTGTGTCATAGCTTCCATTATTTACCAGGTTAATCTCCCTGATCTTGTGTCATTTTTTGCAAATTTATTTATGCAGCTTAGGTTACTCTAGTAAATTATTATGCCTCCGTGGCCTAGAGGTTAAGGCGGCCACCTACAGTGCGTGAGGTCGAAGGTTAGAATCTCGCCAGGGGATGTTTTGATATGGCCGGTTGGTGAGCCGCCAGCTAGTTAAATAATGGTTACCAATTGCCTACCTATAGCTTCCATTATTTACCAGGTTAATCTCCCTGATCTTGTGTCATAGCTTCCATTATTTACCAGGTTAATCTCCCTGATCTTGTGTCATAGCTTCCATTATTTACCAGGTTAATCTCCCTGATCTCGTGTCATAGCTTCCATTATTTACCAGGTTAATCTCCCTGATCTTGTGTCATAGCTTCCATTATTTACCAGGTTAATCTCCCTGATCTTGTGTCATAGCTTCCATTATTTACCAGGTTAATCTCCCTGATCTCGTGTCATAGCTTCCATTATTTACCAGGTTAATCTCCCTGATCTTGTGTCATTTTTTGCAAATTTATTTATGCAGCTTAGGTTGCTCTAGTAAATTATTATGCCTCCGTGGCCTAGAGGTTAAGGCGGCCACCTACAGTGTGTGAGGTCGAAGGTTTGAATCTCGCCAGGGGATGTTTTGATATGGCCGGTTGGTGAGCCGCCATTTATCAAAATGTCTAAAAATAGTCATATCACTGGCAAAAAGTGCAAATCCTGATGAGACGGCTCGTCACGAGCCGGCTCATCTGGATCTACACTTTTTGTAAGCCTATTTAGAGGTCTGTGGTGTTGAAAGGGTTAAGTGAATGACTTAAAATCTTCTCCACTACTTTCATTTCATACAGTACTAGGTATATGAGTACATTTCACATAAGTTTGAACCATTTAATAATATATCTGTTGCAATTTGGCAAACTTCATAGGCATGTCACTGATTGACTGATGCGGTTTAACAGTTTTCATTGGGGTATGAACTACCGTACATTGGGCGTCGTTAAAGTGTGTGGAGGCCGAAGGCATCCATGCTAACTTTAAGCAGAGGGATTCTGAGAGCATATCATAGACCATATGAACAATATGTTATTCCACACTCCCAAAGCCCTCGTGATAAGCTTAAGCGATTCCCCTGTCTTCCACACTAAACCTAATAGTCTGTACTGGGGGGGGGTCCTAAAATTTGGATGTTAAAATATAATTTTATACATTGTCTAGGTCAAAAGGTACATCTTGCTGACATAACAATGTATTATCCATAAAACCTCATGGTGCGTGTTCTACATTGTCAAATGTAAAGGTATGGTATCTTATTCAAGGTATCTTATTCATGCTTCAATTTGCAGACAAGGACATAGTGCAATAGCAGGCCCTGAACTATCCATGACACACTATTAATAGCTGTTTACCAAAATGATCTCTCTCTGTTTTTAAATGGTTATTCACCCCTCTTTTGAGAGATTATTGTTTGCGATATTGGTCACATCACTTGCCTATTTAATTTAGTAGGGGTTGCCTTTCTCAGCTCGCCTTGATTATAGCTCAAGGTACACTATTGGTACAGGGCATTGCATCCGTCCGTCCGTCCGTCCACCCATAAGCAACATCTGTGAAATCGCTTGGCTTGATGAAACTTTGAGTATTGTTGTAACTATAAAGGCCAATATTAATGAAACATTGAGTATTGTTGTAACTATAGTCAGTCTCTTCTATATAGTCAGTCTTCTATATCTATATAGTCAGTCTTCTATATCTATATAGTCAGTCTTCTATATCTATATAGTCAGTCTTCTATATCTATATAGTCAGTCTTCTATATCTATATAGTCAGTCTTCTATATCTATATA
>CM026403.1:11169403-11221215 GCA_014843695.1 Archivesica marissinica | reverse complement strand
GGCTGCATATCCTGGTGCTGGCTGCATATCCTGGTGCTGGCTGCATATCCTGGTGCTGGGTGCATCTAGTGCTGGCTGCATATCCTGGTGCTGGCTGCATATCCTGGTGCTGGCTGCATATCTTGGTGCTGGGTGCATATCCTGGTGCTGGGTGCATATCCTGGTGCTGGCTGTATATCCTGGTGCTGGCTGCATATCCTGGTGCTGACTGCATCTAGTGCTGGCTGCATATCCTGGTGCTGGGTGCATCTAGTGCTGGCTGCATATCCTGGTGATGGGTGCATATCCTGGTGCTGGCTGCATATCCTGGTGCTGGGTGCATCTAGTGCTGGCTGCTATCCTGGTGATGGGTGCATATCCTGGTGCTGACTGCATATCCTGGTGCTGGGTGCACTAGTGCTGGCTGCATATCCTGGTGCTGGGTGCATATCCTTGTGCTGACTGCATATCCTGGTGCTGGGTGCATCTAGTGCTGGCTGCATATCCTGGTGCTGGCTGTATATCCTGGTGCTGGCTGCATATCCTGATGCTGGGTTCATCTAGTGCTGGGTGCATATCCTGGTGCTGGCTGCATATCCTGTTGCTGGGTGCATCTAGTGCTGGCTGCATATCCTGGTGCTGACTGCATCTAGTGCTGGCTGCATATCCTGGTGCTGGCTGCATATCCTGGTGCTGGGTGCATCTAGTGCTGGCTGCATATCCTGGTGCTGGCTGCATATCATGACGTAAAAAATAGAATTATTATATGAGGTTAATCAAAGGTCGTAGCTACCCATTTCAAAGGTCGTAGCTACCCATTTCAAAGGTCGTAGCTGCCCATTTCAAAGGTCGTAGCTACCCATTTCAAAGGTCGTAGCTGCCCATTTCAAAGGTCGTAGCTACCCATTTCAAAGGTCATAGCTACCCATTTCAAAGGTCGTAGCTGCCCATTTCACAGTAAACTGTTAATATGTCAATCAAGGGATGTTTCATTTTGTCTGTGTTTAGCTTAATTACAGAAGATAGTAGAACAGAAGGTAAGTTTATTCATGACCTATAAACAAGTACATAGTCATAATATATACATACAATTATATACAAATAAACAAGTGATGAATATAAAGCTGTCGTATTGCTACTGTATTATCATTAACTATATAGAGGATGAACATTCTAGTTGGTGTTTTTGTGTAATTAAGAAGATAATGCATTCAGTATGGAATTCCTATGGTTTTAAGCATTCTTAAGAATACAAGCCAAGTTTGGTTTAACCCTTTCCCTCATAGGAAGCACCTCTTGATGCCATTACCAATACGACATATATTAACCCTTTCCCTCATAGGAAGCACCTCTTGATGCCATTACCAATACGACATATATTAACCCTTTCCCTCATAGGAAGCACCTCTTGATGCCATTACCAATACGACATGTATTGACAATGTAGTAGCCAAACCAATGTTCATTAACCCTTTCCCTCATAGAAGCACCTCTTGACGCCATTACCAATACGACATATATTGACAATGTAGTAGCCAAACCAATGTTCATTAATCCTTTCCCTCATAGGAAGCACCTCTTGATGCCATTACCAATACGACATACATTAACCCTTTCCCTCATAGAAGCACCTCTTGACGCCATTACCAATATGACATACATTAACCCTTTCCCTCATAGGAAGCACCTCTTGATGCCATTACCAATACGACATATATTGACAATGTAGTAGCCAAACCAATGTTCATTAACCCTTTCCCTCATAGGAAGCACCCTTGACGCCATTACCAATATGACATATATTGACAATGTAGTAGCCAAACCAATGTTCATTAACCCTTTCCCTCATAGAAGCACCTCTTGATGCCATTACCAATACGACATATATTGACAATGTAGTAGCCAAACCAATGTTCATTAACCCTTTCCCTCATAGAAGCACCTCTTGACGCCATTACCAATATGACATATATTGACAATGTAGTAGCCAAACCAATGTTCATTAACCCTTTCCCTCATAGAAGCACCTCTTGACGCCATTACCAATATGACATATATTGACAATGTAGTAGCCAAACCAATGTTCATTAACCCTTTCCCTCATAGAAGCACCTCTTGACGCCATTACCAATATGACATATATTGACAATGTAGTAGCCAAGCCAATGTTCATTAACCCTTTCCCTCATAGAAGCACCTCTTGACGCCATTACCAATACGACATACATTGACAATGTAGCCAAACCAATGTTCATTAATGGCTGTGGTTTGTCTGGAGATATAATAGTATATTAACCTAAATCTCTATGAAGGAAAGGGTTAAATGGCTGTCGTTTGTATGGAGATATAATAGTATATTAACCTAAATCTCTATGAAGGAAAGGGTTAAATGGCTGTCGTTTGTATGGAGATATAATAGTATATTAACCTAAATCTCTATGAAGGAAAGGTTTAAATGGCTGTCGTTTGTATGGAGATATAATAGTATATTAACCTAAATCTCTATGAAGGAAAGAGTTAAATGGCTGTCGTTTGTATGGAGATATAATAGTATATTAACCTAAATCTCTATGAAGGAAAGGGTTAAATGGCTGTCGTTTGTATGGAGATATAATAGTATATTAACCTAAATCTCTATGAAGGAAAGGGTTAAATGGCTGTCATTTGTATGGAGATATAATAGTATATTAACCTAAATCTCTATGAAGGAAAGGGTTAAAGCATATGTATTAATTCATAATGTAAAGTACATATCTATTGTATACAGAATGAACATAGATTTAATCGAAAGCTTGAAGCTTATTCAGATTATCTCCATGTGCCAAACTGAGCCAAGTTTAATAACACCTTTCTATTATCACTGTTCATTAACCCTTTCAACACCACAGACCTCTAAATAGGCTTACAAAAAGTGTAGATCCAGATGAGCCGGCTCGTGACGAGCCGTCTCATCAGGATCTGCACTTTTTGCCAGTAATATTACTATTTTAGACAAAATTACCCATATTGATAAATGAACTGGTCCAAATGTAATTTTCGTATTAATTTATTGGTCTAAAAACTGATCATGGACCAGTCCATTTCAGTTACTTGGTGTTGAATGGGTTAAAATACAAAATGTATACATGCTTGGTCTCGTGTAGTAGTACATGTTTTTATCTCATAGTCAGATAAAAAGATATCCATAATCATAGATGCCTCTTCTGAAATATGTCCGCAAATATTTGAAATTAAGACAAAGAAACGTTGCCATTAATGCAATGTACATCTAACCTGAAGATTCAGATGATGGTTCCTAGTACTTGAGTACTTCATCGGAAATGTGTCCGAGTGCTCACGTAGCAAAATTGGGACTCGTTGCCATCCCTAGGGTTTATGTATTGCATGGATCTTCAATTACTAGTTTTGCTAATTTGGCACAATTTTGTTAGTCACATTCACATATGTATATATGTGTACACATGTAATAGTATGTTATGTGTTTATGGGGCAGTAAAACATCACATTGTACACATGTAATAGTATGTTATGTGTTTATGGGGCAGTAAAACATCACATTGTACACATGTAATAGTATGTTATGTGTTTATGGGGGCAGTAAAACATCACATTGTACACATGTAATAGTATGTTATGTGTTTATGGGGCAGTAAAACATCACATTGTACACATGTAATAGTATGTTATGTGTTTATGGGGGCAGTAAAACATCACATTGTACACATGTAATGGTATGTTATGTGTTTATGGGGGCAGTAAAACATCACATTGTACACATGTAATAGTATGTTATGTGTTTATGGGGGCAGTAAAACATCACATTGTACACATGTAATAGTATGTTATGTGTTTATGGGGGCAGTAAAACATCACATTGTACACATGTAATGGTATGTTATGTGTTTATGGGGGCAGTAAAACATCACATTGTACACATGTAATAGTATGTTATGTGTTTATGGGGGCAGTAAAACATCACATTGTACACATGTAATAGTATGTTATGTGTTTATGGGGGCAGTAAAACATCACATTGTACACATGTAATGGTATGTTATGTGTTTATGGGGGCAGTAAAACATCACATTGTACACATGTAATAGTATGTTATGTGTTTATGGGGGCAGTAAAACATCACATTGTACACATGTAATAGTATGTTATGTGTTTATGGGGGCAGTAAAACATCACATTGTACACATGTAATGGTATGTTATGTGTTTATGGGGGCAGTAAAACATCACATTGTACACATGTAATAGTATGTTATGTGTTTATAGGGCAGTAAAACATCACATTGGTCATCTTTCTTTACTGCTAATTACCTCGACCATTTTACAAATAATTCATTTCCAATTTCGTGAAAGTCGTGATAGCGCAATGGTAGCACGTTCACTTCATGTGCATAAGGTCCGGAGTTTGCACCTCACTGAAGCCGTTACGATTGTATTCTTAGGCAAGGCATTTAAGTTCCACATGCCTCTTCTCTATCCCTCGTGACGATGGATTCCATCAGGAATGAGACCTCGAGATTGTAAGAACTTGTTTCGCAATCGAGCTAAAATAAATTTGTATAAACTAAATAAAGACTTTCATGGTTGACTATTCTGACATCGTCTGATGATCATTTGTAGTGTACACGAAAGGTGTAATGTTGCTATTTATGATTACACTCTAGCTTACACTTTCTGTTAGTTTCTATTCCTTTCAAGCACTAGTATTTAATAAGATTATATAGAAAATGTATGCGAACCCATAAAGAAAGGTAATTTACAAATGGTGATTTCATAAAAGCACATTCGTTTTGCAAATTTTTCCATGTTAAATTTTTCCGTAATAATTTGTTGTAAGGCACTAATCACAATATTTAATCATCCGCTCTTTATAATATCTCGGTGACGTCTGTGTGCAGCACATTCTAAGTAAACTCATACAGGGGCTTTAAATAGATTCTTCACCTTTACTGTGCTGGAAACCAGTATAATCGTAACCATAGAAGCCTGGTCAACTGGCACAGAACGTGAATGCCTCATGCCATCAGGCTCTATGCTGTTTGCTATTCAGATAGTGGAGCTAAAACAATTGGCTGAATAGCAAACAACATAGATCCTGATCAGACGTGGCTCTATGTTGTATGTACATTCCTATATGTTCCATTTGTGACGAGCCATCTCATCAGGATCTTCACTTTTTGCCAGTAATATTACTATTTTTAGACAAAATTACCCATTTTGATAAATGAACTGATCCAAATGTAATTTTCTTATTAATTTATTGGTCTAAGAATATCATGCACCAATCCATGTCAGTTACTTGCTGTTGAATGGGTTAAATATCCTGCATCGAATTCCAATGCGAGTGTCACGTTCTTTCATGTGAGGAAGCTATCCAGCTGGCTTGCGGAAGATCGGTATTACCTAAGCTGTTGGTGCAACTTTAAACCCCCAAAACAAACAAACAAATCTAAATATCTCTCAGCCTAGTGTATTCTAAACATAGTTATCCTACTTTCATACGTAGTAACGTAATGGTCACAAGCTACCTGCCGAATAAACTTTGCTTTATTAGTCAGTGCCTAATAAGCCTTCTGTGATGTCATAACGCTGCATGTATGACATCATATCTTCACAGGTCGTATGATAAACTTCAGGTCATGAATATTCGGTAATCTTTCCTCATTAAAGCTTCTTCAGAAGATAAATAGAATATCAGGTTATCTTCTTATCAATTTTAAATTATTAGGCTCATCTCCGAAGAAATAGTTTAAAGCTTCTTAATCAACTTCTAGTTTAGCGAGGGTTGTAAAATCAGCTATTTTCAAGGGTAGCAAGAGACGGTTTTGAAAATTGATATTCTACTACAAATAAGCAGCCACCTTCAATGGGTTAAAAAAAGTTTAAACTTTATTTATTTTACAACGATTGCGAAGCAAGTTTTAACAACTTATATTAATCACTCTCGTTGGCGCGGATGAAATCGTATATGTGGTCATTCATGTGGGAGGAAACCGGAGTACCCGGAGAAAACCCACCTGTAACCAATCTGGCGACCACCGTACCATCTCACATACTTCCTTGTCCGAGGATCAAACCCGGGTTGCATCGGTGAGAAGCGAGCACGCTAACCACTGCGCTAATCGGACAGCCTTGCCTCGTATATTTTCTCCAACTCGCCTAAATTAAAATGCATATGACAGAAATGTAATATTGTCTATATATTCTTTATGAAACAAATTCTTTATGATCCTGAAAGAAGGGAGAAGTGAGATAGCTGAGGGGGACTTCTCCCTAATCTCCCTCTAGCTTCAACCCAGGCATGGAGGTTATACAACGTTTCTCAATCTCGAGCTCTCTGATTGGTTGAATCCAGAGTAAATCTAAGATTCAACCAATCATATCACTTGATCTTGAGTTTGAACTCTGCTGTTTGTATTACTGTGTACATGCAGTATCTTGTGTATTAATACTTGCCAGGAACGAGCTAAGCTTGCTGAAGCGCTGAAAGGTGACACAGATGTAAACAAATTACGGAAAAGTGAACAGATGTTCAGAGAAGAAGTAGCTAGGTAAGACTTTCTATTAATAGCATCAACCCTTTCCCACATGGATATATAGGCTGATATACTGCTATATTTCCATACATACAACAGCCATTTAGTGGTTATAGGCTGATATACTACTATATCTCCCTGGATACAACAGCCATTTAGTGGATATAGGCTGATATACTACTATATCCCCATGGATACAACAGCCATTTAGTGGATATAGGCTGATATACTACTATATCTCCATGGATACAACAGCCATTTAGTGGATATAGGCTGATATACTACTATATCTCCATGGATACAACAGCCATTTAGTGGATATAGGCTGATATACTACTATATCTCCATGGATACAACAGCCATTTAGTGGATATAGGCTGATATACTACTATATCTCCATGGATACAACAGCCATTTAGTGGATATAGGCGATATACTACTATATCTCCATGGATACAACAGCCATTTAGTGGTTATAGGCTGATATACTACTATATCTCCATGGATACAACAGCCATTTAGTGGATATAGGCTGATATACTACTATATCTCCATACATACAACATCCATTTAGTGGATATAGGCTGATATACTGCTATATCTCCATGGATACAACAGCCATTTAGTGGATATAGGCTGATATACTACTATATCTCCATGGATACAACAGCCATTTAGTGGATATAGGCGATATACTGCTATATCACCATGGATACAACAGCCATTTAGTGGTTATAGGCTGATATACTACTATATCCCCATGGATACAACAGCCATTTAGTGGATATAGGCTGATATACTACTATATTTCCATACATACAACATCCATTTAGTGGATATAGGCTGATATACTGCTATATCTCCATGGATACAACAGCCATTTAGTGGATATAGGCTGATATACTACTATATCTCCATGGATACAACAGCCATTTAGTGGATATAGGCTGATATACTACTATATCTCCATGGATACAACAGCCATTTAGTGGATATAGGCCGATATACTGCTATATCTTCATGGATACAACAGCCATTTAGTGGATATAGGCCGATATACTGCTATATCTCCATGGATACAACAGCCATTTAGTGGATATAGGCCGATATACTGCTATATTTCCATGGATACAACAGCCATTTAGTGGATATAGGCTGATATACTGCTATATCTCCATACATACAACAGCCATTTAGTGGATATAGGCTGATATACTACTATATCTCCAGGCATACAACAGCCATTTAGTGGATATAGGCTGATATACTGCTATATCTCCATGGATACAACAGCCAGTTAGTGGATATAGGCTGATATACTACTATATCTCCAGGCATACAACAGCTATTTAGTGGATATAGGCTGATATACTGCTATATCTCCATGAATACAACAGCCATTTAGTGGATATAGGCTGATATACTGCTATATATCCATGGATACAACAGCCATTTAGTGGATATAGGCTGATATACTGCTATACCTCCATACATTCAACAGCCATTTAGCCAGATTATTGTCTCAAAGTTACTTCCCGTCTTATAAGCAAGTGACAATTTTTTTTATAATGTTGTTTTAAATCAGTTTGTTCCAATTCAATAATTGATGAACTTTGAAAGGGTGTAACAAAACAGAGACTTTCACAGCTCTATCTGTAACTGAACTTGTCTTAATGTCAATAGCATTTAGCAAATCAAATTTATTGTTGTGCATTGGTGCATTTTTTATTTGACATAATTCACAGTGCTTTTACAGTACAATTTGTTTGATATTTCCTTCTGAGTGGTTTCCATTTTCTCAACCCGTCTTATATGCAGGTCTATGCAAAATACCACTGATTTAATAACAAAGTTGCAGACGGATCTGTAGTCCAGTGGTAACACGCTGGACTGGTAATCCAGGGATCGCAGGTTTGATCCCCCGTCTGACCCTAATAAAATTAACAGTCTTTCAGATGGGACGTTAAACCGAGGTCTCGTGACGGTGCTGTACATACACCGTGCACGTAAAAGAACCAGAGGCGATTCTGGAATGTGTCTGTCTGTATCACTATCCTCCAAAAATCTAAAATGACTAATCTCTTCAGGAGGCGTCGCTCATATGGGCAACCGGTAGCGACGATAAATAAACGTAAAACAACATCAAAGTAGGGTGTGTCGTCTTACAGTCGAGATTGTCTTATAGGTGAGTAAATACTGTACATGTATGTGTGTTAATTTCAATGTTCTTTTCAAGCATATGTATTTTAGAGTTATTATGCTGTTTCTATTTACAGACTAAGGTTGGAAATTGATAGAATTCATAGAACTTGGGAGAAGAAATTTGCTATTCTTCAACAAAGGTATTGTGTACCACATGTATATTTGTGTACCACATACATGTATATTTGTGTACTACATGTATATTTGTGTACCACATGTATATTTGTGTACCACATGTATATTCGTGTACCACATGTATATTTGTGTACCACATGTATATTCGTGTACTACAGTGTACTACATGTATATTTGTGTACTACATGTATATTTGTGTACTACATGTATATTTGTGTACTACATGTATATTTGTGTACTTCATGTATATTTGTGTACTACATGTATATTTGTGTACTACATGTATATTTGTGTACTTCATGTATATTTGTGTACTATACTACATGTATATTTGTGTACTTCATGTATATTTGTGTACTTCATGTATATTTGTGTACTTCATGTATATGTGTGTACTACATGTATATTTGTGTACTACATGTATATTTGTGTACTCCATGTATATTTGTGTACTACATATATATTTGTATTTGTTTATGCAAATTTATTTTAGCTTGAGGGAAAAACGTTACTAGAACATTAATTTAATCTCTCTCTCGAGACGTGTTACTAGAACATTAATTTAATCTCTCTCGAGACGTGTTACTAGAACATTAATTTAATCTCTCTCGAGACGTGTTACTAGAACATTAATTTAATCGCTTGTGAGACGTGTTACTAGAACATTAATTTAATCGCTTGTGAGACGTGCTCACAACCGTCAATACCGATACACTGCTGTGTTCACAACCTCTAATACCGATACACTGCTGTGTTCACAACCTCTAATACCGATACACTGCTGTGTTCACAACCTCTAATACCGCTACACTGCTGTGTTCACAACCTCTAATACCGATACACTGCTGTGTTCACAACCTCTAATACCGATACACTGCTGTGTTCACAACCTCTAATACCGCTACACTGCTGTTTTCACAACCTCTAATACCGATACACTGCTGTGTTCACAACCGTTAATACCGACACACTGCTGTGTTCACAACCTCTAATACCGCTACACTGCTGTGTTCACAACCTCTAATACCGCTACACTGCTGTGTTCACAACCTCTAATACCGATACACTGCAGTGTTCACAACCATTAATACCGACACACTGCTGTGTTCACAACCTCTAATATCGCTACACTGCTGTGTTTACAATCGTTAATACCGACACACTGCTGTGTTCACAACCTCTAATACCGCTACACTGCTGTGTTCACAACCTATAATACCGATACACTGCTGTGTTCACAACCATTAATACCGACACACTGCTGTGTTCACAACCTCTAATATCGCTACACTGCTGTGTTCACAACCTCTAATACTGATACACTGCTGTGTTCACAACCGTTAATACCGACACACTGCTGTGTTCACAACCTCTAATACCGCTACACTGCTGTGTTCACAACTGTTAATACCGATACACTGCTGTGTTCACAACCTCAGGTCCTACAAAACAATTGATGAGGTATCCAATTTGACTGTCAGGCCCTACCAAACAATTGATGAGGTATCCAACTTGACTATCAGGCCCTACCAAACAATTGATGAGGTATCCAACTTGACTGTCAGGCCCTACCAAACAATTGATGAGGTATCCAACTTGACTGTCAGGCCCTACCAAACAATTGATGAGGTCTCCAAATGGACTGCTCATTTTGCTCTGAGTGACTTTATACTGAATATGGCGAGATATATTCTTTGTTGTATTGTTCATACATTATTGGATTACCTTAATAAGAAACAGGAAAATTAGGGAGAAGAACTATATAAGTTTTCTTTCGTTCTAATCCCTTTCAGTCTATTGCTGTTAATGTATATGTAAAATGTTAATTCTGTTATGCACATTTAAAATACTGAAATAAATAATGTTTAAACTAATAAGAAACAAATATTTCCAAATATGCACACACTTTCTAAATGACATAAAAATGACTGACCACACACATTGAGATACTAAAATGATATAAAAATGACTGACCACACACATTGAGATACTAAAATGATATAAAACAATTAACCACACACATTGAGATACTAAAATGATATAAAAATGACTGACCACACACATTGAGATACTAAAATGATATAAAAACGACTGACCACACACATTGAGATACTAAAATGATATAAAAATGACTGACCACACATTGAGATAGTAAAATGATATAAAAACGACTGACCACACATTGAGATAGTAAAATGATATAAAAACGACTGACCACACACATTGAGATAGTAAAATGATATAAAACGACTGACCACACACATTGAGATACTAAAATGATATAAAACAATTGACCACACACATTGAGATACTATTTATGGATGTCATTCTCTACCAATTGTACTGTTTCTGTTGATATTGTAATTGACAGAATTCATTCCTTGTGTTGTAACTTTTGTTTTGCGATATTTGGATTTCAGTCTACATGCTCTGAAGGATGAAAGTTACATCCGCCAGCAGTTACAGCGCCAAGCTGCAAACCTGCATCATGCAGCTGTTAGCTATGCCGTAAGTTTACCGTAGTTCACCAATTAAGACTGACACTATTTTGTTTAACAATCTGCTTTTGCCTCAAGCTTGTTTGATATATATTTACATCGCTATTGAATTTCCTTCGATGAACGTATGTGCCCTGATTGTATACATTTTCGTACAAGGGTTACCAACTATTGATATGCAGCCGACATGCGCACTAGTAGTTACGGGCATTCGCTATTGGGGAGATTATATGTAGAGTGTTTGTCCTGTAAGCGAGGAGCCCTGGGTTTGAGTCCCTGGTTGTCTGTACATTTTCCTCACCCTGTGACAAATGCCTATTGCTTTAGTTTATAGAAATCTATTGTAGCTTAGTTGTGATACAAGTATTTACATCATTTGTTTAATCGCTCTCGAGACCTCATTCCTGATGGGATCCATCACCCTAAGGGAGAGAGGGAGAAGTGGCAATGTGGATATAGGAGTCTTGCCTAAGGACATTACCATCGTGGTTCTGGCTGGGTTCACGATTCACAACCACTTGGTTACGAGGCGGCCACCATATCACAGTGCCTGTTGTAGATAATGCTTCTGACAGAAATATATTTATGCATGACAGGGCACATTCTAGTGGGTGACTTGGCGAAATAGTCACCCTAGGGACCCTCACTTCGCCCCCTGGGGGCCCCTCTTCTCCCTAAAACAAATATTTTATATACTTTTTTTGTTGCAATTTTCAAACACAATTTTGTACAGTAAGATACACTGACCCAATATAAACCACTCCTGCCATTTAAATGTTTTGTATTTAATGGTTATATTGTGTATTTTAACCCTATTTTGTTGATAATTATTAAATAACACCATTTATTATGACCTTGACCTAGAATGAACCCTGCATATTTAAATTAGCTTGCTTTATGGCTGAAGGAGTAGCTTAGTTACAGTATTGTACATATACACAGCCTTCACCGTAGCCCACAGTCCGGGGTTTCGCAGTACGGGGCTCTGCAGTCCGGGGCTAGTCCGCAGTACGGGGCTCCACAGTCCGGGGTTTGGCAGTCCGGGGCTAGCCCTCCGTCTGGGGCTCCGCAGTCCGGGGCTAGCCCGCAGTATGGGGCTCTGCAGTCCGGGCTAGTCCGCAGTACGGGGCTCCACAGTCCAGGGTTTGGCAGTCTGGGGCTAGCCCTCCATCTGGGGCTCTGCAGTCCGGGGCTAGCCCGCAGTACGGGGCTCTGCAGTCCGGGGCTAGTCCGCAGTACGGGGCTCCATAGTCCAGGGTTTGGCAGTCCGGGGCTAGCCCTCCGTCTGGGGCTCCGCAGTCCGGGGCTAGCCCGCAGTACGGGGCTCTGCAGTCCGGGGCTAGTCCGCAGTACGGGGCTCCACAGTCCGGGGTTTGGCAGTCTGGGGCTAGCCCTCCGTCTGGGGCTCTGCAGTCCGGGGCTAGCCCGCAGTACGGGGCTCTGCAGTCCGGGGCTAGTCCGCAGTACGGGGCTCCATAGTCCAGGGTTTGGCAGTCTGGGGCTAGCCCTCTGTCTGGGGCTCCGCAGTCCGGGGCTAGCCCGCAGTACGGGGCTCTGCAGTCCGGGGCTAGTCTGCAGTACGGGGCTCCACAGTCTGGGGTTTGGCAGTCCGGGGCTAGCCCTCCGTCTGGGGCTCCGCAGTCCGGGGCTAGCCCGCAGTACGGGGCTCTGCAGTCCGGGGTTAGTCCGCAGTATGGGGCTTCGCAGTCCGGTGCTAGCCCTCCGTCTGGGGCTCCGCTGTTCGGGGCTAGCCTTCCGTCTGGGGCTCCGCAGTCTGGGACTAGCCCTCCGTCTGGGGCTCCACAGTCTGGGACTAGCCCTTCGTCTGGGGCTCCACAGTCTGGGACTAGCCCTCCGTCTGGGGCTCCGCAGTCTGGGACTAGCCTTCCGTCTGGGGCTCCGCAATCTGGGACTAGCCCTCCGTCTGGGGCTCCGCAGTCTGGGACTAGCCTTCCGTCTGGGGCTCCGCAGTCTGGGACTAGCCCTCCGTCTGGGGCTCCACAGTCTGGGACTAGCCCTCCGTCTGGGGCTCCGCAGTCTGGGACTAGCCTTCCATCTGGGGCTCCGAAGTCTGGGACTAGCCCTCCGTCTGGGGCTCCACAGTCTGGGACTAGCCCTCCATCTGGGGCACCGCTGTTCGGGGCTAGCCTTCCGTCTGGGGCTCCGCAGTCTGGGACTAGCCCTCCATCTGGGGCTCCACAGTCTGGGACTAGCCCTCCGTCTGGGGCTCCACAGTCTGGGACTAGCCTTCCGTCTGGGGCTCCGCAGTCTGGGACTAGCCCTCCGTCTGGGGCTCCGCAGTCTGGGACTAGCCCTCCGTCTGGGGCTCCACAGTCCGGGGCTAGTCCGCAGTATGGGGCTCCGCAGTCCTGGACTAGCCCGCAGTCCGGGGCTAGCCCTCAGTCCGGGGCTATGTGAAAAGGGACTACATAGCAGGAAATACATTTAGTGGTTTTTTTATCTAATGTAAAATAATGGTTATTAGTCCCTCAGGTCAAGGTCACTGTTGCTAATAATAGTAAAATGAGTTTTGCTATTGAAGCATTCTGTTTTCACCGAATTTCAATGTTTCTTATTTTAAATTATGATGAATAATTTGATTTTCAGGCAGATGCACCAGTGGGCATACATCCTTCCAAACATTCTAGTCCTATAAAGAGACCGCTGGTAATATTGTTTCAGCTGTGTGTTTCCATTCTATGTTTCCATTCTGTGTATTCTGTGTTTCCATTCTGTGTATTCTGTGTTTCCATTCTGTGTATTTTGTATTCTGGTGAAAAATTAGCTTATTTTTTACATATGTTATTTGGTCCCTCTGAAATGGGACAGTCCCAACTGAAGGGAAATACTACACATGTACGGATCCCAGATATCGTAACTGCTTAATAACCCATTGCACGCTGAGTAAATAAAATCACATTTGCAAACAACATAGATCCAGATCAGCCTCAGCCGCATCTGATCAGGATCTATGTTGTTTGCTATTCAGCCAAATGTTTTAGCTCCACTATCCGAATAGCAAACAGCATAGAGCCTGATCAGTGCCATCTGATCGTGCTCTATGCTGTTTGCAAAAGTGATATCATCTGCCGCTAGCATGCAAAAGGTTACGGTAGATATATCTACCGACTCATAGAAAGTTAATGTTAATGAGTATTTTATTAGTCATTATTTTTGTTGGTTATAAGGCTTATGTATATATGATCAGAATGCTCTCGTTTGCAATAACATGAACATTTCCATTTGTTTATGTTCGGTAAAACATATTTTATGTGTAAAATGCTGATGTTTTAACTTACAGCTGGATATTCCAAAGTATGTACTATTTTATTGCCAGCCGGATATTCCAAAGTATGTACTATTTTATTGCAGCCGGATATTCCAAAGTATGTACTATTTTATTGCAGCCGGATATTCCAAAGTATGTACTATTTTATTGCAGCCGGATATTCCAAAGTATGTACTATTTTATTGCAGCCGGATATTCCAAAGTATGTACTATTTTATTGCAGCCGGATATTCCAAAGTATGTACTATTTTATTGCAGCCGGATATTCCAAAGTATGTACTATTTTATTGCAGCCAGATATTCCAAAGTATGTACTATTTTATTGCAGCCGGATATTCCAGAATATGTTCTACTTTATTACAGCCGGATATTCCATTCTACTTTATTACAGCCAGATATTCCAGAATATGTTCTACTTTATTACAGCCGGATATTCCAGAATATGATATGTTCTACTTTATTACAGCCGGATATTCCAGAATATGTTCTATTTTATTACAGCCGGATATTCCAGAATATGTTCTACTTTATTACAGCCGGATATTCCAGAATATGTTCTACTTTATTACAGCCGGATATTCCAGAATATGTTCTATTTTATTACAGCCGGATATTCCAAACTATGTTCTACTTTATTACAGCCGGATATTCCAGAATATGTTCTAATTTATTACAGCCGGATATTCCAGAATATGTCCTACTTTATTACAGCTGGATATTCCAGAATATGTTCTACTTTATTACAGCCGGATATTCCAGAATATGTTCTACTTTATTACAGCTGGATATTCCAGAATATGTTCTACTTTATTACAACCGGATATTCCAGAATATGTTCTGCTTTATTACAGCCAGATATTCCAGAATATGTTCTACTTTATTACAGCTGGATATTCCAGAATATGTTCAACTTTATTACAGCCGGATATTCCAGAATATGTTCAACTTTATTACAGCCGGATATTACAGAATATGTTCAACTTTATTACAGCCGGATATCCCAGAATATGTTCTGCTTTATTACAGCCAGATATTCCAGAATATGTTCAACTTTATTACAGCCAGATATTCCAGAATATGTTCAACTTTATTACAGCCGGATATTCCAGAATATATTCTACTTTATTACAGCCAGATATTCCAGAATATATTCTACTTTATTACAGCCAGATATTCCAGAATATGTTCTACTTTATTACAGCCAGATATTCCAGAATATATTCTACTTTATTACAGCCAGATATTCCAGAATATGTTCTACTTTATTACAGCCGGATATTCCAGAATATGTTCAACTTTATTACAGCCAGATATTCCAGAATATATTCTACTTTATTACAGCCAGATATTCCAGAATATATTCTACTTTATTACAGCCAGATATTCCAGAATATGTTCTACTTTATTACAGCCGGATATTCCAGAATATGTTCTGCTTTATTACAGCCGGATATTCCAGAATATGTTCTACTTTATTACAGCCGGATATTCCAGAATATGTTCTGCTTTATTACAGCCGGATATTCCAGAATATGTTCTACTTTATTACAGCCAGATATTCCAGAATATGTTCTACTTTATTACAGCCAGATATCCCAGAATATGTTCTGCTTTATTACAGCCAGATATTCCAGAATATGTTCTACTTTATTACAGCCAGATATTCCAGAATATGTTCTACTTTATTACAGCCAGATATTCCAGAATATATTCTGCTTTATTACAGCCAGATATTCCAGAATATGTTCTACTTTATTACAGCCGGATATTCCATTCTACTTTATTACAGCCAGATATTCCAGAATATGTTCTACTTTATTACAGCTGGATATACCAGAATATGATATGTTCTACTTTATTACAGCCGGATATTCCAGAATATGTTCTATTTTATTACAGCCGGATATTCCAGAATATGTTCTACTTTATTACAGCCAGATATTCCAGAATATGTTCTATTTTATTACAGCCGGATATTCCAAAATATGTTCTACTTTATTACAGCCGGATATTCCAGAATATGTTCTACTTTATTACAGCCGGATATTCCAGAATATATTCTACTTTATTACAGCTAGATATTCCAGAATATGTTCTACTTTATTACAGCCGGATATTCCAGAATATGTTCTACTTTATTACAGCCGGATATTCCAAAATATGTTCTACTTTATTACAGCCAGATATTCCAGAATATGTTCTACTTTATTACAGCCGGATATTACAGAATATGTTCTACTTTATTACAGCTGGATATTCCAGAATATGTTCTACTTTATTACAGCCGGATATTCCAGAATATGTTCTACTTTATTACAGCTGGATATTCCAGAATATGTTCTACTTTATTACAGCCAGATATTCCAGAATATGATCTACTTTATTACAGCTGGATATTCCAGAATATGTTCTACTTTATTACAGCCAGATATTCCAGAATATGTTCTGCTTTTTACAGCCGGATATTCCAGAATATGATATGTTCTACTTTATTACAGCCAGATATTCCAGATTATGTTCTACTTTATTACAGCTGGATATTCCAGAATATGTTCTGCTTTATTACAGCCAGATATTCCAGAATATGATATATTCTACTTTATTACAGCCGGATATTCCAGAATATGATATGTTCTACTTTATTACAGCCAGATATTCCAGAATATATTCTACTTTATTACAGCCGGATATTCCAGAATATGTTCTACTTTATTACAGCCGGATATTCCATTCTACTTTATTACAGCCAGATATTCCAGAATATGTTCTACTTTATTACAGCCGGATATTCCATTCTACCTTATTACAGCCGGATATTCCAGAATATGTTCTACTTTATTACAGCCGGATATTCCATTCTACTTTATTACAGCCAGATATTCCAGAATATGTTCTACTTTATTACAGCCGGATATTCCAGAATATGATATGTTCTACTTTATTACAGCCAGATATTCCAGAATATATTCTACTTTATTACAGCCGGATATTCCAGAATATGTTCTACTTTATTACAGCCGGATATTCCATTCTACTTTATTACAGCCAGATATTCCAGAATATGTTCTACTTTATTACAGCCGGATATTCCATTCTACCTTATTACAGCCGGATATTCCAGAATATGTTCTACTTTATTACAGCCGGATATTCCATTCTACTTTATTACAGCCAGATATTCCAGAATATGTTCTACTTTATTACAGCCGGATATTCCAGAATATGTTCTACTTTATTACAGCCAGATATTCCAGAATATGTTCTACTTTATTACAGCTGGATATTCCAGAATATGTTCTACTTTATTATAGCCGGATATTCCAGAATATGTTCTACTTTATTACAGCTGGATATTCCAGAATATGTTCTACTTTATTACAGCCAGATATTCCAGAATATGATCTACTTTATTACAGCTGGATATTCCAGAATATGTTCTACTTTATTACAGCCGGATATTCCAGAATATGATATGTTCTACTTTATTACAGCCAGATATTCCAGATTATGTTCTACTTTATTACAGCCGGATATTCCAGAATATGATATGTTCTACTTTATTACAGCCGGATATTCCAGAATATGTTCTGCTTTATTACAGCCGGATATTCCAGAATATGTTCTGCTTTATTACAGCCAGATATTCCAGAATATGTTCTACTTTATTACAGCCAGATATTCCAGAATATGTTCTACTTTATTACAGCCAGATATTCCAGAATATGTTCTGCTTTATTACAGCCGGATATTCCAGAATATGTTCTGCTTTATTACAGCCGGATATTCCAGAATATATTCTGCTTTATTACAGCCAGATATTCCAGAATATATTCTACTTTATTACAGCCAGATATTCCAGAATATATTCTACTTTATTACAGCCGGATATTCCAGAATATGTTCTACTTTATTACAGCCGGATATTCCAGAATATGTTCTACTTTATTACAGCCGGATATTCCAAAGTATGGAAAGCCCATCAATCCTAACGGTACACCGGGCGGACTACAGGAGAAGGACTATATATCATACACAGTGTCCGCCCCCAGTGGACGGGGAACTGCCGTGTTCTCTGCAGACGGTTAGATTTACTTGCACTTAACCCATTCAACACCAAGTAACTGACATGGACTGGTGCATGATATTTTTAGACCAGTAAATTAATCAGAAAATTACACTTGCACCAGTTCATTTATCAAAATTGGTAATTTTGTCTAAAAATAGTAATATTACTGGCAAAAATTGCAGATCCTGACGAGAAGGCTCACCATGAGCTGGCTCATCTGGATCTACACTTTTTGTAAGCCTATTTAGAGGTCTGTAGTTTTGTGTGTCCGTTTGTTTATTCTGAGGGTTTAATGTCGCACCCGACTCTCCACCCATGTAGAACCACTGATCTTCTGTAAGCCAGCTGGATAGCTTTCTCATTTAAAAGAATTTGACATCTCCAATTGGATTTGAACCTGTTGTGGTGAGGGACAAGTTGACATCTCCAATTGGATTTGAACCGGTTGTGGTGAGGGACAAGTTGACATCTCCAATTGGATTTGAACCGGTTGTGGTGAGGGGCAAGTTGACATCTCCAATTGGATTCGAACCGGTTGTGGTGAGGGGCAAGTTGACATCTCCAATTGGATTTGAACCGGTTGTGGTGAGGGGCAAGTTGACATCTCCAATTGAATTCGAACCGGTTGTGGTGAGGGGCAAGTGATTTGAAGTCAGTGACCGTAGTCACTCAGCCAAGGAGGTCTCTGGTTTATCCGTGCACACTAATGTGTCTATTGTGTAATGGTCTTTTGCTAAATCTTGTGTGGCTACTATACTATAATGTATACTGACACCAAAAGAAACTGTGCACTTGCCGTAGAGGTAAAACTTGTGTCCTTTTAGAAACAAATATAGGCACATTTGGTATAAAAACGTGCAAAATATTGGGTAAAATAGTGCAAAGTGTGGAGGATTATTTTCTTCACTCATGATAGTAAAATCCATTATTCTATAATTTGTAACTAAAAAGTAACGCTCAATATAAAAGTGCACAGTTTTTTTATGGTGTCAGTATAGAACAATTGAGAGAACATTTGTGCAGCCACCCAATTGTAGGAACATCCATGAGTTCGTCCCACGTTAGCCACCCGATTGTAGGAACATCCATGAGTCCGTCCCACGTCAGCCACCCGATTGTAGGAACATCCATGAGTCTGTCCCACATCAGCCACCCGATTGTAGGAACATCCATGAGTCCGTCCCACGTTAGCCACCCGATTGTAGGAACATCCATGAGTCCGTCCCACGTCAGCCACCCGATTGTAGGAACATCCATGAGTCCGTCCCACGTTAGCCACCCGATTGTAGGAACATCCATGAGTCTGTCCCACGTCAGCCACCCGATTGTAGGAACATCCATGAGTCCGTCCCACGTTAGCCACCCGATTGTAGGAACATCCATGAGTCTGTCCCACATTAGCCACCCGATTGTAGGAACATCCATGAGTCCGTCCCACGTTAGCCACCCGATTGTAGGAACATCCATGAGTCCGTCCCACGTCAGCCACCCGATTGTAGGAACATCCATGAGTCCGTCCCACGTTAGCCACCCGATTGTAGGAACATCCATGAGTCTGTCCCACGTCAGCCACCCGATTGTAGGAACATCCATGAGTCCGTCCCACGTTAGCCACCCGATTGTAGGAACATCCATGAGTCTGTCCCACATTAGCCACCCGATTGTAGGAACATCCATGAGTCCGTCCCACGTTAGCCACCCGATTGTAGGAACATCCATGAGTCTGTCCCACGTTAGCCACCCGATTGTAGGAACATCCATGAGTCTGTCCCACGTTAGCCACCCGATTGTAGGAGCATCCATGAGTCCGTCCCACGTCCCTCATCTTGCTTGAACTTGATCTTCTCTGTTCATTTTTATTGTGTTATAGAGAACCAGATAATGTCTGAAAATGACAAAGAAGACATTCCTTCAGACGTTGTACCACTGCCTGAAAGACCTCCAAGGTATGAAGCTTATCATTGTCTTGCAAACTTGGTCACAACATCAAATAATGCTGGTGGAGTCAAAACATGAAATGGTCCTAGACAACAGTTTCAGATGTGTGTCGTCTCAGGCAGGGTTCATTCTAGGTCAGAAATTTTAGGGAGAAGTGAGAAAGGGCACGATCCTGGTGTTATTTAATCAATTTCAACAGAATATGGTTAAAATGCACAGCATGACCATTAATTACAATATTTGAATAGAAGGAGTGCTTTATAATGGGTCAGTGTATCTTACTGGACAAGATTCTGTATGAAAATTGTAAAAAATAAATAATTTTGAATTATTTTTTTTATGGAGAAGTGGGGCCCCAGTGGGTGAAGTCACGGTCCCTAGGGCGACTATTTCGCCCTCTAGAATGAGCCCTGCTCCGATCATTTATGTTGTGACATGTGTAGTACACCCTGACCTGAATCATTTGTGAATGTGACAGAGTTACCCTCACTGTACATTCACTGTCATGAAAAAAACTAGTATTTATATGTTCTCTAGTACATCTCATATAGACAAAAATGGGGTAAAAACATAAATTGATAGCCAAAGGGAGGTGTCAAACCCCTCTAAACCTCCCCACTAGAACTGCCACTGGGTGGTATTCTATTGCCGTCACACATTAGATTGCTGCAAAAGTAACGCTATGCTATTGTCAAAACCATTCGAGTTAATATTAGCATTATTCCGTTAGACAAGTGTAATATTTATATTATTCCTTATGTACAGAAGATACAGTGTGTTTTCGAGATTTAAATGGAAAGGATTTAACTCCCATACTAATCACCTATCCCATATAGCAGTCGTTTATTGCCCACTTAATGTGTGCAGCGACAGTTCCTATGAATTAGTTAAATTTTTAGGCTTTATTTTCATGTGCACATAACTTGGGATTATGGAATTTTCACATATTAACCCTTTGCACGCTGCAGATAAAATCACTTTTGCAAACAACATAGAGTCAGATCAGTCAGCACAGAACGTGCCGTCTGATCAGCAGTCAGCACAGAGCGTGCTGTCTGATCAGGCTCTATGCTGTTTGCTATTCGGATAGCGGGGATAAAACACTTGGCTGAATAGCAAACAACATAGATCCTGATCAGACGCAGCGTTACGCTGCGGCTGATCTGGATCTATGTTGTTTGCAAATGTGATTTATTTACCCAGCATGCAAAGGGTTAAGAATTCTTTCGTTAGATTTCATCCATATTATATGACAGCATTTTGTGGATCAGGTGTTATATGTTATTTCCCTAGAATTTTGTTTATATTAAATTTGGATATTTAATAGAGAACTACTTCCTTGACTTGTGTTTTCTAGCACACCTATAGGCAAGGACTCATATTTCCAGCTAATTCCCTGACTGTTTTCTCGCACACCTATTGGCCAGGACACGTCTATCCAGCTAATTCCGCCTATGCGAAAACTGAACAAATTTTCCATTTTCACTCGACAACTTGTATATTTAATACACACACACACTAGTGAATCGGTTGGATGATGTAATGGAAGTCGTGATAATGCAGTGGTAGCATGTTCGCTTCAGGTGCAAAAAGCCCGGAGTTCGAGCCCCGCTGGAGCCGTCACGATTGTGCTCTTAGGCAGGGAATTTAAATTCCACGTTACCTCTTCTCTTTCCCTCGTGGCGTTGGATTTCATCAGGAATGAGATCTCGAGAGTGTTTAATTAATATAAGTTGTAAGAACTTGTTTTGTAATCAAGTTAAAATAAATTTGTATAAACTAATAAAATTGCGTCCATCAATTATGTCGTTCAACCGCTTCATTAAATTGTCTGTGTTCAGAGTCGTTCAACCTCTTCATTAAATTGTCTGTGTTCGGAAATACGTAATTACACATGACTGTAGACGAGCTCAGAGTGTATATGTTGTTTACACCCACTGTCGATTCAATGAAACACACCCACTGTCGATTCAATGAAACACACCCACTGTCGATTCAATGAAACACACCCACTGTCAATTCAATGAAACACACCCACTGTCGATTCAATGAAACACACCCACTGTTGATTCAATGAAACACACCCACTGTCGATTCAATGAAACACACCCACTGTCGATTCAATGAAACACACCCACTGTCGATTCAATGAAACAAAGATTGGTCCAGCAAGAAAAAAGTTGAAATTTCCCCCTCAGGTTCAAAGATTAACCAAGTTGGCAATAAAACGTTTGTCCTGGCCAGTAGGAGTGCGAGAAAAAGTATGCATCAGTATGCACCGGTGTGGAACCAGGATAGTCCACCCTCTTGGTCAGAATATGTGTAGGATATAAGCCGAAAACGATCCAATGTGTAAAATATTGGACTGTGTGAGGCGAGTAGCGTCGAAGTATCGATAGTACCAATATTTTACATATTGGATCCGTTTGAGGCTTATATCTAACTTAAAGCACACACTTATATAACAAGATCCTACTAATTAAAATTGTTAATTTCATACTGGTATGCATAGGATTTAATATACAGTCAAACCTGTGTTAAGCAGCCAGCCAAGAGAATCACAGAAAGTGGCTGCTTAACACAGGTGGCTGCTTAATAGAGGTCAAATGTATAACAAAGTAACATATTGGGAATCTGAAAACTGGCTGCTTAATACAGGTTGGTTGCTTAATAGAGGTGACCACTAACACAGGTTTGACTGTAATACTCTGGCCTTTTGACCGTAGTCCAATATTAATGATAATGGACTGCAAGTACAAAGGTATGAGGTCACGACAGTGTTTTAAGTTGTCAGAAACTATGCAGAGAATACTCTTGTTCCACACTGCATATGAAGGATGCTCTTAATCTTACTTACCGGTACATGGAAGGTATTATTGTATTGTATATTATATTGTTCCCAATAAACGCCCCGTCCCCAATAAACGCCCACTCCCTAATAAATGCCCCCCTTCTCACATATTTCAAAGAAAAAAAAAAAGTTTGACCTTGTAATTGCATTGCTATTCAATAATGAATCCATTGTTATTTAATCCAAACTTGAATAGTTTACACTTGAAGCACAATAACCGTAATCACAATAGGTGTTAACCCTTTCAACACTACATGCCACTAAATAGACTTACAAAAAGTGTAGATCCAGATGAGCCGGCTCATCACGAGCCGTCTCATCAGGATCTGCACTTTTTTCCAGTAATAATTATTACTATTTTTAGATAAAATTACCCATTTTGATAAATGAACTGGTCCAAAGGTAATTTTCTTATTAATTTGTTGGTCTAAAAATATCATGCACCAGTCTATATGTTAATGTAGAGGTGTTAACTAACACCTGGCTGTAGTAAGCACAAAAATATTACGCTACCAATTAATGATTTTATGGATATTAAATAAACGTCCCCCCTTTTGTAAAATGCTATGCCCCCCTGGGTTTTTATTAGGAGCAATACGGTACATAATCTTTCGAATTCATGTTCCAAAATAATTTTAGACATAGAAATGAACAGAATTTGACAAAGGTCACATGGTAAGGAGGATAGCCTGTTTCTTACAAATCACTAATCAGTAGACACTCTTTCTGCACACACAATGATTGTTATGCATAGAATATTTAATCTTGTAGAATTACACTTTCCAATGAGAGACATTGCAGGATTTCCTATTACCTCCCTTGTCAGAAAAAGTCAGATTTATGCTGAAATGTATATTGGTAATTATACTGGAGTGTGTTTTACGTTTATTTATCGTCGCTACCGGTTGCCCATATGAGCGACGCCTCCTGAAGAGATTAGTCATTTTAGATTTTTGGAGGATAGTGCAATGATACAGACAGTGACCCATTCCAGAGTCTCCTCTGGTCCTTTTACATGCACGGTGTAAAGCACCGACACAAGACCGGTTTAACGTCCCATCTGAAAGACTGTTAATTTTATTAGGGTCTGACGGGGGATCGAACCTGCGATCCCTGAATTACCAGTCCAGCGTGTTACCACTGGACTACATAACTGTCTGTATTTTAGTTGGAGTCAATTTGTTTTTACTGTTGTTCCCTAACCACACGGTGCTGTATAAAAATGTGATTTTATGAAAATCACTTCAATTTATTGCTAAAATCTTTTTACAGTAATGTATCCTATTCGATATACTGTAGGAAATCTGTCGAGATTTAATAATTTAATAAATCTAAGATGAAAAATGTGGTGCGCAGGAAAGCATGATAAAAACAGAGGAATCCAATTAAAAAGACCTATCTTCCTTAAGGAGTATTCAGGGGGAAGTAACTGACCAATGTCTCTCATTGGTTTAGAGATATTTTAATATAGACTGTTAGTCTGTTACCTAATCATCTAACTTTCATATTTCCAATGTCTTGCCACTTCTTGTATGTTCCTTCAGCTTCTTGTTCAGCAAAAGTAAATATCCAATCAGAGTCAAGGTATTTCCGATTTATAGCAAACTTATGTACGTTTTGCTTTACAAAATTCACAATATCTTAGGTCCTACTTTGGATGTTGACAAAAAATTCACACTATATCTAGACCTACTTTTCAAATTTTGCGAATCAATGAAAAAGGATGAAAATAATGCCCTATTTTTCTCAGGTAAAGAGATAACTTTTTGAGGCACGGTCATAAGCATATAATCCAACTCTTAACCCATTGAACACGGGTTCGATCCTCGGACCGAGAAGTATGTGAGATGGTACGATGGTCGCCAGATCGGAGAGGTGGGTTTTCTCCAGGTACTCCGGTTTCCTCCCACACAAATGACCACATTTATGCTTTCATCCGTGCCAACGAGAGTGATTAATATAAGTTGTTAAAACTTGCTTCGCAATCGTTGTAAAATAAATAAAGTTTAAACTTTTTTTAACCCATTGAAGGTGGCTGCTTATTTGTAGTAGAATATCAATTTTTAAAACCGTCGACTCTTGCTACCACCCTCGCTAAGCTAGAAGTTGATTATTGGAAGTGCATGTACAGGGTTCACTCTGTCTGAATGTTTGTCTACGCCACCTCTGTCGCCAATTGAAAAAAACTGGAGCCAATTTAAAAACCTTGGAACCAACTAAGAGCCATATAGTTCACAAATAAATATTTGAAGCCATGTATTTGACAAAACATGTGCCATAAAAAAAGGAAATATTTGCACCAAATATTTTCGCCAAATCACAAAATTTACCACCAATATTTGTTTTTTGTCGCCATTGGCGACGGACAGCTGGAACCCTGATATATGATTACATGTATATACAAAATAAATACTGCGGCCGCTAACATTCACTGCATATAATCGTATACATGACCAAGAAGCTATTATTAATTCTAGTTTCTCAAATTTTATAATTACTATTGCAATTTTAGTTTTATTCCATTTAACACTTGACATCTTCCGCTATGCTTGTGCAGAATGATCTAATCATCTAACACAGTTCTGATAACTTGTTTCCATTGTCATCATTCCAATCTTTACGTTATCTAATTCTGTGTTTCCATCCCCATCATCAGTCCAGTCCTTTACGTTGTCTAATCCTCTGTTTCCATCCCCATCATCATTCCAGTCCTTTATGTTATCTAATTCTCTGTTTCCACCATCATCAGTCCAGTCCTTTATGTTATCTAATTCTCTGTTTCCACCATCATTCCAGTCCTTTACGTTATCTAATTCTCTGTTTCCATCCCCATCATCAGTCCAGTCCTTTATGTTATCTAATTCTCTATTTCCATCCCCATCATCAGTCCAGTCCTTTATGTTATCTAATTCTCTGTTTCTGTCTCCATCAACATTCCAGTCTTTTACATTATCTAATTCTGTTTCCATCTTCATCACCATTCCAGTCCTTTACGTTATCTAATTCTCTGTTTCCATCCCCATTCCAGTTCTTTACATTATCTAATTCTCTGTTTCCACCATCATTCCAGTCCTTTACGTTATCTAATTCTCTGTTTCCATCCCCATTCCAGTTCTTTACATTATCTAATGCTCTGTTTCCATCCCCATCATCATTCCAGTCCTTTATATTATCTAATTCTCTGTTTCCACCATCAGTCCAGTCCTTTATGTTATCTAATTCTCTGTTTCCACCATCATTCCAGTCCTTTACGTTATCTAATTCTCTGTTTCCATCCCCACCATCATTCCAGTCCTTTACGTTATCTAATTCTCTGTTTCCATCCCCATCATCATTCCAGTCCTTTATATTATCTAATTCTCTGTTTCCACCATCATTCCAGTCCTTTACGTTATCTAATTCTCTATTTCCACCCCATCATCATTCCAGTCCTTTACGTTATCTAATTCTCTATTTCCATCCCCATCATCATTCCAGTCCTTTACATTATCTAATTCTCTGTTTCCACCATCATTCCAGTCCTTTACGTTATCTAATTCTCTGTTTCCATCCCCATCATCATTCCAGTCCTTTACATTATCTAATTCTCTGTTTCCATCCCTATCATCATTCCAGTCCTTTACATTATCTAATTCTCTGTTTCCATCCCCATCATCATTCCAGTCCTTTACATGATCTAATTCTCTGTTTCCATCCCCATCATCATTCCAGTCCTTTACATTATCTAATTCTCTGTTTCCATCCCCATCATCATTCCAGTCCTTTACATTATCTAATTCTCTGTTTCCATCCCCATCACCATTCCAGTCCTTTACATTATCTAATTCTCTGTTTCCATCCCCATCACCATTCCAGTCCTTTACATTATCTAATTCTCTGTTTCCATCCCCATCACCATTCCAGTCCTTTACATGACAACCCCACCCCACACATTCCAGTCCTTTACATTATCTAATTCTCTGTTTCCATCCCCATCATCATTCCAGTCCTTTACATTATCTAATTCTCTGTTTCCATCCCCATCATCATTCCAGTCCTTTACATTATCTAATTCTCTGTTTCCATCCCCATCACCATTCCAGTCCTTTACATTATCTAATTCTCTGTTTCCATCTCCATCACCATTCCAGTCCTTTACATTATCTAATTCTCTGTTTCCATCCCCATCATCATTCCAGTCCTTTACATTATCTAATTCTCTGTTTCCGTCCCCATCAGCATTCCAGTCCTTTACATTATCTAATTCTTTGTTTCCGTCCCCATCAGCATTCCAGTCCTTTACATTATCTAATTCTCTGTTTCCATCCCCATCATCACTCCAGTCCTTTACATTATCTAATTCTCTGTTTCCGTCCCCATCATCATTCCAGTCCTTTACATTATCTAATTCTTTGTTTCCGTCCCCATCAGCATTCCAGTCCTTAATGTTATCTAGTTTCCGTCCCCAGCTTGTTTCCACATACCTAACTAATTTTCCAGTGTCATATTGCTTACACTAGATTTGATTTGCATAAAATTGTATTTACTTATTTTTGCTGTGTAGCTTTTTAAAAAGTCGCTTTTTAAAAAGTCGCTTCTACGATTGCATGTTTTTACAAAGTAGCTTCTACAAATGCATGTTTTCAAAGCCATGCTTTATCTTGATATGTAACATATCTATTTATCTTCTACTCTAACACTTTTTGACAGATCATTTATCTCAATTGCTATAATATATGTGAATTGCCAACATAATAATGTGTTCGGTGGATAACCTCCTATTGGTACTACTGAAGTCCGCTTTGTGCCATATAGCATTAATATACTTTTTTAATTTATAACCCATTCATCTAATGATAGGAAAGGAATGTTCAACATTTCGTCCATTTGTCAATTCTGTCTGTTCTTTCATTACATTTCAACAAAATTCATTCATTCATGAATTAGATCCTCGATGGATTAGTTCATAACAATTTATTTTAGCTCAATTGTGAAACAAGTTTGTACAACTTATATTAATCACTCTCGAGACCTCATTCCTGATAGAATCCATCGCCACGAGGGAGAGAGAAGAGGCAATGTGGAATTTAGATGCCTTGCCTAACGGCACACTTGTAACGGCTCCAGCGGGGCACAAACTCAGGGCCTTTCGCACCTAAGGGCACACATGTACCTGTAACTGCTACAGCTGGGTGCAAACTCTTTTCCTTTCGCACCTGAACCGAGCACGCTATCACTGCACTACAGCTGTAAGAACTTGTTTCGCAATCGAGCTACATTAAATTTGTATAAACTAAACTAATTCGTTCCAGTGTTGTATGGATTGATATATGAATAGCCATCTAATTTTACTTACCGTGTCATCTTATTTATTATATAACATTGCTATTGTACAGTTGCGTAGCCGGCCGTGGGATAATTTAATTCTCAGGTCCACATTTGCTATCAAGATTTTATCGTCTTTATTCCAGATCATCTGCTCTACAATCCAAAGAAAGCGATAGCCAAAAATTGAAACGTGGAAGAGGGCGTGTGATTATTGTTCCGCGTGTCACATGATCTGCATATACACTTTGTTTACGTGGCTACAGATAATTTTATCACAGTGTACATGGTTTCATTTGTGTGTCCAATTGAATTCTCAAATTTACAGAACAGGGTTGGTTAACTCTTTCTGAATATATGTAAATGGTTTATTATATTTGTCGTATACGTAGAGGAAGTTTTAAATAGCTTGTCATATACGCGATCCAAATTGTGTCTAATAGTTACATATGCAGTGTCCTAATAGGCGCATAGTTGCCTATACGCAACATATGCAGTGTCCTAATAGGTGCGTAGTTGCCTATGCGCAACATATGCAATGTCCTAATAGGCGCGTAGTTGCCTATGCGCAACATATGCAATGTCCTAATAGACGCGTAGTTGCCTATGCGCAACATATGCAATGTCCTAATAGGTGCGTAGTTGCCTATGCGCAACATCTGCAATGTCCTAATAGGTGCGTAGTTGCCTATGCGCAACATATGCAAGTGTCCGAAAAATGCAATAAAACAATCCCCTAAGTGGATCAGATACAATATCTGTGTAGTATGTCACAAATATATTAGGAAAAACATGTTCTTAAAAGTAGGAGTGTTCAACTAATATTTAATGGGAACTGACTCCAGATTGCACCACAGACGTTCTAGGTAATTGTTTTCCTCTGGGTGAAGGTGGTATAAACCGGACCCCCCCCCACCATGATGCATATTCATTTCATTGGATGTAGCTACGTTCTAGGAAATGAATGTGTATATTCTGGCAAAGAAATGAATGTGTATTTTCTGGCAAAGAAATGAATGTGTATATTCTGGCAAAGAAATGAATGTGTATATTCTGGCAAAGAAATGAATGTGTATATTCTGGCAAAGAAATGAATGTGTATATTCTGGCAAAGAAATGAATGTGTATATTGTGGCAAAGAAATGAATGTGTATATTCTGGCAAAGAAATGAATGTGTATATTCTGGCAAGGAAATGAATGTGTATATTCTGGCATTGAAATCTCATTTACATTTAGTGAAACTATTGAGATTGCGCTGTATCTTTGTGAAACTATCTGTACCGTGGCCAGATTGCTCTGTATCTTTGTGAAACTATCTGTACCGTGGCCAGATTGCTCTGTATCTTTGTGAAACTATCTGTACCGTGGCCAGATTGCGCTGTATCTTTATGAAACTAACTGTACTGTGGCCAGATTGCGCTGTATCTTTATGAAACTAACTGTACTGTGGCCAGATTGCTCTGTATCTTTGTGAAACTAACTGTACTGTGGCCAGATTGCTCTGTATCTTTGTGAAACTATCTGTACCGTGGCCAGATTGTGCTGTATCTTTGTGAAACTAACTGTATCGTGGCCAGATTGCTCTGTATCTTTGTGAAACTAACTGTACCGTGGTCAGATTGCTCTGTATCTTTGTGAAACTAACTGTACTGTGGCCAGATTGCTCTGTATCTTTGTGAAACTAACTGTATAGTGGCCAGATTGCTCTGTATCTTTGTGAAACTATCTGTACCATGGCCAGATTGCACTGTATCTTTGTGAAACTATCTGTATCGTGGCCAGATTGCTCTGTATCTTTGTGAAACTAACTGTATAGTGGCCAGATTGCTCTGTATCTTTGTGAAACTATCTGTACCATGGCCAGATTGCACTGTATCTTTGTGAAACTATCTGTATCGTGGCCAGATTGCTCTGTATCTTTGTGAAACTAACTGTATAGTGGCCAGATTGCTCTGTATCTTTGTGAAACTATCTGTACCATGGCCAGATTGCACTGTATCTTTGTGAAACTAACTGTACCGTGGCCAGATTGCTCTTTATCTTTGTGAAACTAACTGTACAGTGGCCAGATTGCTCTTTATCTTTGTGAAACTAACTGTACCATGGCCAGATTGCACTGTATCTTTATGAAACTATCTGTACCGTGGCCAGAAGGAATGGTTTATATACTCCCTCTCTTTGTCTGTTCCGTATAAAGTTATGTTTGCTTATTATATAACGACCAAGTGATTAAGGTACATGACTTCTAACCACTCTCCGCTCCTCACTGCTGCACCAATCCCACTGGGGGGTGTCGAATTCTTTCATATGTACAATCTATCCAGAAGGCTTGCAGAAGGTCGGTGGTTCTATATGGGTGACTGTTTGTGCCTGAAGAAATACAGCCGGAGTGTGTCTTCCTCCACCAATAATAGCTGGAGAGTCACCATCATTATGCCCTATGTTGTATGGTGTGTATGAGCACAGAAGCTTGAAATGTTATCCATATGCCCCCCCCCCTCTATATAAAAATATATAACACCTCTCTATATAAAAATGTTGGTTTTTTCTACCGTACTTACTCGCCTATAAGACGGATTTTTTATCACTAGATTATGACCTCAACGTGGCTTCCCGTCTTATAAGTGAGTGATAAAAAACAAATTTAAAACTTTTTTTTTAAAAATCAGTTTGTTCCGATTCGATAATTGATGACCTTATATTGAAATAACTGAAAGGGTGTAACAAAAGCATAGACATTCATAGCTACATATCTGTATACATGTATCTGTAAAGCTGATCTTGTCAAATTTAGCATCTTAGCAAATCAAATTTATTGTTGTGTGTGCATCAGTGTATGATTTGACATAATTTACAGCGTTTAATTAATTTCTTTGGTCTTTACTTCCCAGTGGTTTCTATTTTCTCTACACGTCTTATACGTAGGTCTATGCAAATACGACTGATTTAAGCCCAACGTTAGTGGTTGTCTTATACGTAGATCTATGCAAATACGACTGATTTAAGCCCAAAGTTGGGTAGTCTTATACGTAGATCTATGCAAATACGACTGATTTAAGACCAAAGTTGGGGGTCGTCTTATAGTCAAGATCGTTTTATAAGCGAGTATGTATGGTAGGGGTGTTGTAGGATAGAAGAATAAGGTTTTGTTGGTGCTTCAGGATAACATTTCAAGCTCTTGTGCTATGTATGAATCTATTTTATGTGATAACTAACTGTGATATTTGTTTATATTTAAATATGTAACGTCACTGACTGATAAATATATTTGCCGACATTTGTAACCTTCGTATACAGTACTCATGAATATGTACATGTATCTGTTTTTGTTAATCTGTAAATAAAGAAATTTAAAAACAATTGGCATCACTTTGTAATACAATTATCGTATCAAAATTATGCTCTTCCCAGAAAATGTAACATTCTACATCTACCAAGTACACTTCATTCCTCAAGTTCAATTAAAAACTGCCGTATACATGGACAGGTTAAAAACTTAAAAACATCAGTATGTCCAGACAACGACTGGCAGCAGCCCGGACTTGAAGAACTTCGTTATACTGACAGCTGCAACTCATTATGTGATCGGTGGCCATCTTGGACGCCATCTTGAATATCTTCATTTCACCGAGAGTTCCGCCTATGCATCCGTCAGTTCCTGATTCAGTATAGTACAGATGGTTCAAACACCAATAACAAATCTTGGAGGTGCCATATTTTGGGGGTTTTCAGTCCTACCACCATACCACTACATAAAAAACGCTGTATAGAAATATTACAATCTCCTTTTTTATCATTTTTAAAACGAGGCTTTTATTGTAAAGTTTGTTGATATTTGAACACAGTGATGTTCGGGTCATTCATTAAAATCGAAAATCGCCGAGTACAGTGGCCAGGGTAGCATGTGAACAGGCGTCGATATATTTTGCCTGGTCAGTCAAATAAATATATTTTAACACCGATACTATTAATTGGGCTGTATTGAGTTTCTGATCATATCATTTGCCAGAAGTTAAAAAGTGAAAATTCAAGACAGACTGGCACCCAGGCTATGTCGCATCGAATGGAACACGTATATATCCCCCGCATCCCGTACATGGTCTAAAGACTACTAAAACCGGATGTGTCATTTTGCCAGAAGTTAAAAAGTGAAAAATCGATAGACTGGCACCCAGGCTACGGCCAGGGGTACTGCGGCCTAAGACGATGGTCGAGTATACTAGGGTACGGGGTGACCGCGTACATGTATATATGTCAAAGTTGTATGTATGTTCCATTAATGTCAAATCCCTTGCGGAGACATAGACATGTGTTCCTGGGCAACCAGTACTAAGCAATGTGTGCGAGGTGCCTTGCTCAATAACACTACATACGTGGTCTGACCGAGTATCGAACCAGGGACCGTTTGATTCCAAATCCGACGCTGGACCACGGTCACCACACACGTTGCATGTGTGTATGTATCTATGCAATCGGCTGCCAATGTATTAATGATATGCTGTACACGTGGGCCGAAGAAAATGAACTAATCGACTCAGGCAATGGTGCACGAAACCAAGAGGTCGTATGTTGACTTTCGAAAAGTTTTCAATCAAGCGGACATAATTAGTCCAAATATATTCTCCCTTTACATGACTGAGTTATGTGCCCTTATTCGTGATAACGGACTTGCGTCTTTATAAGTAATGATGACGTCGTCTTTATAAGTAATGATGACGTCTATAGCGTATGTTCGTCTCTCTCTCTCTCCGCTCTCTCTCTATCTCCTCTCTCTCTCTCTCTCTTCTCTCCTCTCTCTTTCATCTCGCATCTCTCTAATGATGACGTCTATAGCGTATGTTCGTCTATCTCTCTCTCATCTCTCTCATCTCGCATCTCTCTAATGATGATATCTATAGCGTATGTTCGTCTATCTCTCTCTCATCTATCTCTCAGTCAGGAAATATCTGAATTTATGTCCACAGTTTATTTTATTATTTAAGTTTATTTAGCGTCGCTACCGGTTGCCCATTTGAGAGACGGACAGTTTACCTAACAACGCATTTCCTGGGCATGTTCCAGCGGTTAACCAGTACTAAATGCACCAACCTGCGTAAGAAACTGTCATCGTTTTCATATAAAGAAGGATGTCCACAGTAATCTCAAAGCCAACGTATATACTTCTCTATTTGGCCACTCTGAACGTTATCAGGCTAAATATGGGTCATAAGTTCACGAGGTCTATAAGACAAGACATGACAGGTTAGTGATTTTGGAAGTAATGATAAATTCAATGTTTCGCAAATAGTTTTTATTATATATAATTATTTATGCATTACCAATAATAATGTTATGCCTAAGGCAGTAACTTGTATGAACATGTACTTTCGAATTACAATCACATTATATAATTATGCTCGTCTTCCAGTTTCCAGAGATCTTTAGTCAAGTACAGAACTTAACCCCTCCTAATGTCAAGTTATGCACGTGACTAGATGGAAACATCCTATTAACTGTCAATATCATCATTCCATGGAGTCCTACTTGGGTCAGTTACAGCAGCTAAATACATTGGCGTGGGTATCTCAAATAACCTGTTGTGGGGCGCTCACATCGCTAGGTCAACAAAGAAAACTAACCAAACATTTTGGTGTCTACGTAGAAACATCAAGGTAATATCAGAACCTCTTACATTCACTGCTTACGCTACTCTAGTGAGACCCCGGCTGCAATACGACTCCGAGATTTGTTCGCCCCATACCCAAACACCGATAGATCAGGTGTACTGTACCGTAATCGTATAAGTTCCAAAACAAGTCCAAGTTATAAGTGTTTATTTAAATAAATTTCTACGGTGTGCCCAAACACCATATGGTGCTCTCAATAATCCCAGTTCGTCTCGCTCTAATCTAAATGTATCCCATCTTTTATAGAGAAGCACGCTTGGACATGTATTCCATAAAATGTCAAGCTACAGATGTTCCAGTAAACATGTTTGGTATAACTGCCACTCAATATATCAATTCGGATATATTGTTTTGGTGCAAACACATGCTTGTATGGAAAATAACATGTTAATATTTTGAAATTGTACTGTTTAAACTTAAAACATTATAGTACATTTCTGATGTAATAGCACACATGTGTGGAAAAACCTTTAATATGCTGATCAGGCATACATGTAAAGGATGTCCACGCCAAGTGTATACTTGTTTCCCTGCCAACTGTACTTGCTTCTCTACCAACATAAACAGTTAGTACAGTTCCATGTATAATTGCCTTGTATGACGACCGTATACAGCATTATTATAAATGGATCAATACTCATGAATATGTATCATGCTATACAACTAATTGTGGAGGTAATTAATTAACATAATCAACATATAACCCCATTATGTTACAGTACATCGTACCACTTATGTTACAGACATGCTACATTCCCTAAATTTACGTAGACTGGATATCCGGCGTATTGATAATAGGTTATCCCTTATGTATAACATTCATAATGATCTGGTTGCTATCCCCATTGAGAATTCTCTAGTCCCCCTCTCTTGTCCTGTACTGTAACAGTCTTTCAGATGGGAATTTACACCGTGCACGTAAAAGAACCAGACGAGACTCTGGAATGGGTCTCTGTCTGTATCATTGCACTATCCTCCAACAATCTAAAATGACTAATCTCTTCAGGAGGCGTCGCTCATATGGGCAACCGGTAGCGACGATAAATAAACGTAAAACACAAACGAAGCGAGTGAATTTATTATAGATATACGGTTGGTTTTGTTTTGTGTTTGTTAAGCATGTACTAGTATTTAACTCTTGCAGGTTCCCGTTACTTGTGCGTGAGTCTCGTTTTCTTGCTATGCATCCATGCAGGTAAGCATTTAAGAGACTTCCAGAATTATGATCAGTAGAAACACAATACTCTTCCATTAATTATAATAGTAAATCTATGTGTGTATACATTAATATAAGAATGACGGAGGTACTGTATGAGGAATGACGAGGGTTCTGTATGAGGAATGACGGCGGTACTGTATGAGGAATGACGTGGGTCATGTATGAGGAATGACGAGGGTTCTGTATGAGGAATGACGAGGGTTCTGTATGAGGAATGACGGCGGTACTGTATGAGGAATGACGTGGGTCCTGTATGAGGAATGACGAGGGTTCTGTATGAGGAATGACGAGGGTTCTGTATGAGGAATGACGGCGGTACTGTATGAGGAATGACGTGGGTCCTGTATGAGGAATGACGAGGGTTATGTATGAGGAATGACGAGGGTTCTGTATGAGGAATGACGTGGGTCCTGTATGAGGAATGGCGAGGGTTCTGTATGAGGAATGACGTGGGTCCTGTATGAGGAATGACGAGGGTCCTGTATGAGGAATGACGAGTGTTCTGTATGAGGAATGACGAGGGTTCTGTATGAGGAATGACGAGGGTTCTGTATGAGGAATGACGTGTGTTCTGTATGGGGAATGACGTGGGTTCTGTATGAGGAATGACGAGGGCTATGTATGAGGAATGGCGTGGGTTCTGTATGAGGAATGACGTGGGTTCTGTAGGAGGAATGACGAGTGTTCTGTATGAGGAATGGCAGGTGTTCTGTATGAGGAATGACATGGGTCCTGTATGAGGAATGACGAGGGTTCTGTATGAGGAATGACAAGGGTTCTGTATGAGGAATGACGTGGGTCCTGTATGAGGAATGGCGAGGGTTCTGTATGAGGAATAACGTGGGTCCTGTATGAGGAATGACGAGGGTCCTGTATGAGGAATGACGAGGGTTCTGTATGAGGAATGACGAGGGTTCTGTATGAGGAATGACGTGGGTTCTGTATGGGGAATGACGTGGGTTCTGTATGAGGAATGACGAGGGCTCTGTATGAGGAATGGCGTGGGTTCTGTATGAGGAATAACGTGGGTTCTGTAGGAGGAATGACGAGGGTTCTGTATGAGAAATGGCAGGTGTTCTGTATGAGGAATGACGTGGATTCTGTAGGAGGAATGACGAGGGCTCTGTATGAGGAATGGCAGGGGTCCTGTATGCGGAATGGCGTGGGTTCTGTATGAGGAATGACGAGGGTTCTGTATGAGGAATGACGTGGGTTCTGTATGGGGAGTGGCGAGGGTTCTGTATGGGGGCTGACGTGGGTTCTGTATGAGGAATGGCAAGGGACCTGTAGGAGGAATGACGTGGGTTCTGTATGAGGAATGGCGAGGGTCCTGTATGAGGAATGGCGAGGGTCCTGTATGAGGAATAGCAGGGTTCTGTATGAGGAATGACGAGGGTTCTGTATGAGGAATGACGAGGGTTCTGTATGAGGAATGACGAGGGTTCTGTATGAGGAATGACGAGGGCTCTGTATGAGCAATGGCGTGGGTTCTGTATGAGGAATGACAAGTGTTCTGTATGAGGAATGACGAGGGTTCTGTATGAGGAATGACGAGGGTTCTGTATGAGGAATGACTTGGGTTCTGTATGGGGAATGACGTGGGTTCTGTATGAGGAATGACGAGAGCTCTGTATGAGGAATGGCGTGGGTTCTGTATGAGGAATGACGTGGGTTCTGTATGAGGAATGACGAGGGTTCTGTATGAGGAATGGCAGGTGTTCTGTATGAGGAATGACGTGGGTTCTGTATGAGGAATGACGAGGGCTCTGTATGAGGAATGGCAGGGGTCCTGTATGCGGAATGGCGTGGGTTCTGTATGGGGGTTGGCGAGGGTTCTGTATGGGGGCTGACGTGGGTTCTGTATGAGGAATGGCAGGGGACCTGTAGGAGGAATGACGTGGGTTCTGTATGGGGAATGGCGAGGGTCCTGTATGAGGAATGGCGAGGGTCCTGTATGAGGAATAGCAGGGTTCTGTATGAGGAATAGCAGGGTTCTGTATGAGGAATAGGAGGGTTCTGTATGAGGAATGACAAGGGTTCTGTATGAGGAATGACGAGGGTCCTGTATGAGGAATGACGAGGGTTCTGTATGAGGAATGACGGAGGTACTGTATGAGGAATGAGGAGGGTCCTGTATGAGGAATGAGGAGAGTTCTGTATGAGGAATGACGAGGGTCCTGTATGAGGAATGACGAGGGTCCTGTATGAGGAATAGCAGGGTTCTGTATGAGGAATAGCAGTGTTCTGTATGAGGAATGACGAGGTCCTGTATGAGGAATGACGAGGGTCCTGTATGAGGAATGACGAGGGTCCTGTATGAGGAATGACGAGGGTCCTGTATGAGGAATGACGAGGGTCCTGTATGAGGAATAGCAGGGTTCTGTATGAGGAATGGCGAGGGTTCTGTATGAGGAATGACGAGGGTTCTGTATGAGGAATGACGAGGGTTCTGTATGAGGAATGGCAGGGTCCTGTATGAGGAATGACGAGGGTTCTGTATGAGGAATGACGAGGGTCCTGTATGAGGAATGGCGAGGGTCCTGTATGAGGAATAGCAGGGTTCTGTATGAGGAATAGCAGGGTTCTGTATGAGGAATAGGAGGGTTCTGTATGAGGAATGACGAGGGTTCTGTATGAGGAATGACGAGGGTCCTGTATGAGGAATGACGAGGGTTCTGTATGAGGAATGACGGAGGTACTGTATGAGGAATGAGGAGGGTCCTGTATGAGGAATGGCGAGGGTTCTGTATGAGGAATGACGAGGGTCCTGTATGAGGAATGACGAGGGTCCTGTATGAGGAATAGCAGGGTTCTGTATGAGGAATGACGAGGGTTCTGTATGAGGAATGACGAGGGTCCTGTATGAGGAATGACGGAGGTACTGTATGAGGGATGAGGAGGGTCCTGTATGAGGAATGACGAGGGTCCTGTATGAGGAATGACGAGGGTCCTATATGAGGAATGACGAGGGTTCTGTATGAGGAATGACGAGGGTCCTGTATGAGGAATGGCGAGGGTTCTGTATGAGGAATGACGAGGGTCCTGTATGAGGAATAGCAGGGTTCTGTATGAGGAATGACGAGGGTTCTGTATGAGGAATGACGAGGGTCCTGTATGAGGAATAGCAGGGTTCTGTATGAGGAATGGCGAGGGTTCTGTATGAGGAATGACGAGGGTCCTGTATGAGGAATGACGAGGGTCCTGTATGAGGAATAGCAGGGTTCTGTATGAGGAATGACGAGGGTCCTGTATGAGGGCCAACGTGGGTTCTGTATGAGGAATGACGAGGGTTCAGTATGAGGAATGGCAGGGGTCCTGTATGAGGAATAGCAGGGTTCTGTATGAGGAATGACGAGGGTCCTGTATGAGGGCCAACGTGGGTCCTGTATGAGGAATGACGAGGGTTCTGTATGATGCATGACGGGGGTTCTGTGTGAGTATTTGAGATGATAAGGTGGGTCGCCAGAGGTTGATTTTCACCGGGTAATCCAAATATATACTGGTAGTCCAAATATATACCAGTAGTCCAAATATATACTGGTAGTCCATATATATATACCGGTAATCCAAATATATACCGGTAGTCCAAATATATACTGGTAGTCCAAATATATACCAGTAGTCCAAATATATACTGGTAGTCCAAATATATACTGGTAATCCAAATATATACCGGTAGTCCAAATATATACCGGTAGTCCAAATATATACTGGTAGTCCAAATATATACTGGTAATCCAAATATATACTGGTAGTCCAAATATATACTGGTAGTCCAAATATATACTGGTAGTCCAAATATATACCTGTAGTCCAAATATATACTGGTAATCCAAATATATACTGGTATTCCAAATATATACTGGTAATCCATATATATACTGGTAGTCCAAATATATACTGGTAGTCCAAATATATACTGGTAATCCAAATATATACTGGTTTTCAAATATATACTGGTAATCCATATATATACCGGTAGTCCAAATATATACCATTAGTCCAAATATATACCGGTAATCCAAATATTTGCGAACATAGGGTAAGGACGCAGACGATACATAGTTCCCATATGACATCACCATCCATACCGGACTATATAGTAGACCAGGAAACTTCTACACACAGCTGTCTCGCTTTTCATTGCTCTATTACAGGAGATGCGCTAACATGCTTAAACTGCGACTCTGTTGCCCATCCACGACTGTGCACTCACGTGACAAAATGTTTCACAGGGGAGGTAATAATGAATGTAGTTGTGACCCTCAGGTCAATGGAACTTACTAGCACTGATGCTCACAATGGCAATGAAATTACATGAATACTATACCGTTAACTATTGCTATGCACCATACCTATATCACATGACCAATAATTGTGTATATAATCGTGTATGCTTTTCGGCGGATCTGGTAATCCAGGGATCGCAGGTTCGATCCCCAGTCTGACCTTAATAAAATTAACAGTATTTCAGATGGGACTTTAAACCGAGGTCTCCTGTCGGTGTTGTGACTTTAAACCGATGTCTCATGTCGGTGTTGTACACCGTGCACGTAAAAGAACCAGAGGAGACTCACTCTAGAATGGGTCTCTCTCTGTATCATTACACTATCCTCCAACAATCTAAAATGACTAATTTCTTTAGAAGGCGTCGCTTATATGGGCAACCGATAGCGACGATAAATAAACGGAAACACACACACGATTTATTTATTTGCTTGTTTGTTTTGGCGGTTTAAAGTCGCAACAACATCTGAGATCACATGGTAGTATTGGTGGAGGAAGACCCCGAGCAATAGTTCAGACCCGGGTACCCGAGTAAAACCACCGTCCGTCTGCAAGCCAGCTGGATAGCTTCCTTGCATGGAATAATTCGACACATTCAGTGGGATTCGGTGGGATTCAAGTTATTTGAAGTGAACGACCTTCACTATTCTGTCACTGAGGCCCTCGATGTTTACCTGGACGGACCAACATTGAGGTTTATCATCTAAAATATTGGTCGAGACAGGGTTTAGGGGGCTAATAATAACACTAATGACGTAGGAGCTTTCAACAGTGTTCAACCAAGAATTAGTGTTTACGAGAGAACTCATTTAACAAAAGGTAATCTATAGATTAGGATATATCTATATATATATATATATATATATATATATATATATAAAATATAACGGTTCCTGATTGCCAGAAAATAGCTAAAATACCAAAGTACATCAGATCGCGCAAGGAATACGAAATGCAACCAGTGGCATAGAAAATACCATCTTTCACTGTTTCAAAGCGGTGAAAGATGGAGTTTTCTTTCACTAAGAATAATCTATCATTCATTGGAAAGCATACAAGAAAAACGTATACATGTAGTCAGCATTAATTTTAAAAGCTTTGCTATATTTCATGATGTCACTAGTCAGTTTTAGTAGATATTGAATTGTTTTGGCTAATTTGCGTCATTTAAAATTAAAATAAATGACATTTTCAACATATTATTTCTTGGTGTTCTTTGTAGAAGTAGTAACCAGACAATATCAAGTGTATCATAGTCGGATGACACAGTAACAGATGCAACACACATGCACTCACACTCGAAATGATAACCCGTCTATGCTGTATGCTCTCTACGAATCTGATCTCACACTCGAAATGATAACCCGTCTATGCTGTATGCTCTCTACGAATCTGATCTCACACTCGAAATGATAACCCAGCGATGCTGTATGTTCTCTACGAATCTGATCTCACACTCGACATGATAACCCGTCTATGCTGTATGTTCTCTATGAATCTGATCTCACACTCGACATGATAACCCGTCTATGCTGTATGTTCTCTACGAATCTGATCTCACACTCGACATGATAACCCGTCTATGCTGTATGTTCTCTACGAATCTGATCTCACACTCGAAATGATAACCCGTCTATGCTGTATGCTCTCTACGAATCTGATCTCACACTCGACATGATAACCCGTCTATGCTGTATGTTCTCTACGAATCTGATCTCACACTCGAAATGATAACCCAGCTATGCTGTATGTTCTCTAGGAATCTGATCTCACACTCGACATGATAACCCGTCTATGCTGTATGCTCTCTACGAATCTGATCTCACACTCGAAATGATAACCCAGCTATGCTGTATGCTCTCTACGAATCTGATCTCACACTCGAAATGATAACCCGTCTATGCTGTATGCTCTCTACGAATCTGATCTCACACTCGAAATGATAACCCAGCTATGCTGTATGTTCTCTAGGAATCTGATCTCACATTCGACATGATAACCCGTATATGCTGTATGCTCTCTACGAATCTGATCTCACACTCGAAATGATAACCCAGCTATGCTGTATGTTCTCTAGGAATCTGATCTCACACTCGACATGATAACCCGTCTATGCTGTATGCTCTACGAATCTGATCTCACACTCGACATGATAACCCGTCTATGTTGTATGCTCTCTACGAATCTGATTGAACAGAGGTGTGCGTGTTAGAACGGAAGATTCAAAACGAGATAATTGCGGACCATATGTTAACATTCATGAATAAATAATAACTATTGGCCAATAGTTGCACTGTACGTTTCAGAAATGTGGGACGGAGACATATATTAGCACTGACGGCGACGTTCAGTATAAACTGGGGTGTGTGGACTCTAATGTAAGATTGCTATGACATAAACATACTGATTCTGAAATTTGAAATGCTTATTACTGGCAAATACATAACATTTATATCAACTCCATGTACATGTTATAAAGTTTAAACTTTATTTATTTTACAACGATTGCGAGGCAAGTTTTAACAACTTATATTAATAATCACTCTCGTTGGCGCGGGTGAAGCGTAAATGTGGTCATCCGTGTGGGAGGAAACCGGAGTACCTGGAGAAAACCCACCTGTCCGATCTGGCGACCACCGTACCATCTCACATACTTCCCGGTCCGAGGATCGAACCTAGGTTGCATTGGTGAGAAGCGAGTGAGCTAACCACTGCGCTAATCAGGCAGCCACCATGCCATAGGTATGTTTATCTATTGATTGATGATAAAAACAAGAGTAATCCGAAGCAGCAACATCCGCCACGCTGCTACATCTGCATTTTACCCTATCTTACAATGGTGAACAATTCATTCTTAAAAATCATCCAAAATATATTGGGTTCGTGTTTGTTGCATTGACCCGAGACCCAAACCTTCCACGACCAAATGTAATGAAGCTCCCCCGCCCGTTACCTGTTGTGTATTCCCGCACACAAACAAACGAATGAACTAGACATACCCTAACATTGTTATATATAAGATCTTACATGAGTGGTGATTTCATATCATATTTTATGAAACTCGTTTTGGAATTTCAGAGTTATGTGATAAATATTAATATCCAATGGATTATTTTTACCTTGAAACACAGACACAATACACCTTTTTTGGCCTATGGTCATATATATTAAGTAATGTTTACTTAATATATGACCATAGGCCAAAACAAATGTGTGTGTCTTGTGCTTGTGGCTTGAAATTGGTCAATAGTACTCCTTGCGAAATTCTGTCAACTTCCTAATCGTTTATTATATTTATCACATAACTTTGCTTGTATTCAGTTTCATACAACCTTTACATATTTTCTGATATGCACACACGTGCACAGGGATTCGGCACGTTTGGGGGTACTAGTATATATATTTAAGTACTTAAATAAATATATATACTAGTACCCCCAAACGTGCCGAATCCCTGTGCACACGTGTAATAACACCTGGAATGATTCTGATTGGTTGAGAGAATAATCCTTATAATTTGTAAATTAAACGGTAAATTATGCATATTTATATTTGAATTGGTATATAACGTTAGCGATAAGACAAACTATGATTTAAAAGAAGTCAGGACGCAATTATAACTCTGTTTAAAAGATAAATATAAAATGACCTTACACTTGTAATGATTTCATACCATATTTTATGAAACTCGTATTACATTTTGCTATTAACTCTTTCAGCGCCGAATAAATTCAGAGCATGTGCAAACAACATAGATTCAGATCAGCCGCGGCGTAACGCCGCGTCTGATCAGGATCTATGTTGTTTGCTATTCGGACAGGTGCTTCAGCCCCACTGTCTGAAGAGCAATCAGCATATAGCCTGATCAGACGGTATGTTCTGTTCTGTCCGATCGGGATCTCTACTTTTTTTACAAAGTCGCTTTTATGTGACATTGGCGGTGAAAGAGTTAAGCTCAGTATGATATATCCACTCAGGTATGTTTAAATTTTGCAGATAAAATCATTTTTGCAAATAGCATAGAGCCAGATCTACGTTCTGTGCCGTCTGATCTGAGCAGGCTCTATGCTATTTGCTATTCGGATGGTGGAGCTAAAACACATGACTGATTAGCAAACAACATTGATTATGGTCAGACACTGCGTTGCGCCTATGTTGTTTGCAAATGTGATTTTATTTACCCAGCAGACAAAGGGTTAAATGTAATAATACAGTTACAAAAACCTATGTTAGTGGTCACCTCCATTAAGCAGTCAACCTGTATTAAACAGCCGGTTTCCAGATTCCCAATATGCTGTTTTATTATACATTTGACCTCTACTAAGCAGCCACCTGTGCTAAGCAGCCACTTTCTGTGATTCCCTTGGATGGCTGCTTAAGACAGGTTTGACTGTATGTAGCAATACATTTTAGATATGTGCATTGTCTACAGCGCCGCCACCAACGGGCAGCACTAAGTATTTCTCCTGCCACCGCTGTTGTGACGAGAACGATTTGTGTAATGTAGGCGGCTGCAACAGCACGGGTTAGTCGTATATCGATATTCCTAATTCGAAACTCGAATGTGTTTACTTCAAACTCGAAGAACTCTTCTTAAGCTTAGCTCGAAGCTCACTAGTATTCAATAGATACTCTGAAATGGTATCATATACAGTCAATTCAATGTAAAGCAGCCAGCCAATGGAATCACATATTGTGGCTGCTTAGCACAGGTGGCTGCTTAATAGAGGTCGTGTTGTTACGGTTCTTCCCCTCATCACTGTAGGCTCGAATCTCACTGGGTGTGTCGATTTCTTTCATGTTTATGGTGCTATGAAGTTGTCCAGTGGGAAGGTCGGTGGTTCTATCCGGGCGTGGATGTCGCTTCAGGTGTGAGAGGCCAGGAGGTCGCGCCTAGCTGGAGCCGTTACGATTGTGTCCTTACCCAAGTGACTTAAAATCCACATTGCCTCTTCTCTCTCCCTCGTTGCGATGGATTCCATCAGGAATGCGGTATCACGAGTGATGAATCTAATGTTGTAAGAACTTGTTTCGCAATCGAGCTAAAAATGAATTGATATAAGCTAAAACCTGGTTCCCGTCCTTACATGAAATACTACTCGATGGCGAACTCGGGATCTAACCGCCACCAATACTAGCTGGAGAGTCATCATATGACATAAGCTATTGGTACAACGTCAAACAACTTGCAATTGTGATAGCCATTCTACAAAGGTCAATGACACAAGCTATCAATGGAACATCCACCAAGTGTGTTTGCTAAACAACTTACGACTGTGCCCTTAGGTAAGGCATTTAAATTCCACGTTGCCGCTTCTCTCTCCCTCGTGGCGTGGATTCCATCAGGAATGAGGTCTCGAGAGTGATTAATATAAGTTGAAAGAACTTGTTTCGCAATCGAGCTCCAATAAATTTGTATAAACTAAACGTCTTGCAGGTTTCCCGGTGCATCGAGGGCCAGTTTGTTACAACTGCGAGGCGTTCCCTGAAGGTTCTCCGTGTCACAGGATCGCACATTGTGAAACTCACGAGGTATGGTAACGTTTTCACACGCATTTCATAATCAGTTTTCGAAATTTCTCAGAATCTCACTTTGTGAAACTCACGAGGTATTGTAACGTTTTCACATGCATTTCATAATCATTTTTCGAAATTGTTCGTCGAACGGCATTACACAACGCGCACACACTTGGTGAATGCTGCATTGATAGCTGTTACCATTGACCTTTGTAGAATGGTTATCATTTGTAACAAGTTCGACAGATTAAGTGTTATTTACTGTCGATATCCCCATTCAAGTTGTAAATATACAGTACATAGCACTTTATGTATAGGATATAAGCGGAAAACGATCCAATATGTAAAATATTGGACTGTGTGAGGCGCGTTGCGCCGAAGACAGTACCACTATTTTACATATTAGATCCATTTCTATACTTAAAACAGACACTTAGGTATATAACAAGATCCTACTAATTAAAATTGTTAATTTCGTACATGTACGAATATGATTTAATAAACACTCTTGCCTTTTGACAGCATCAAACTGTAACATATGCTTCTTAGTTGCATGACAAATTTTCATAATGTGTATAGCCTAAATTGGTATATAAATATATCGTTTGTGTAATTTATGTGACAACATGTACATTCTCATTCGGTCTCTGTAATGCTGGTGCTATAATCCAAATCTAGATGCTAATTCGGATGACGTAACACGGATTTATTTGATACCCCGTGACCAGCATATATATATATCACAACCGGAACCACATTACATTACAACATGAATTCTGTCGACATGAAACTTAACAGGTACTATATGCAATACAACATGAATTATGTCGACATGAAACAGGTGCTATATGCAACAGTGACCCGTGTGCATTATTACCTTTCATAGGTCTGTTTTAATGCTGCTCATCTGGACTTCCAAACAGATATACTTTACTCCAGTGGATGTCGCTCGAAACATGTAAGTTATAAATAGAGTGCTCCAGCTAAAAGTAAAGTAAAGTGTTTGTTTATTATAGTGTCACCCCTATTTAAAGGGCCAGTCATTTCTGACTTATGAGACACCTCTTTTTTATGAACATCAGTACTTCCCGAATCCTATGCTTGTGTGCCAGACGTCAGGCTGGTAGGCAATCGGTAACCATTATTTAACTAGCTGGCGGCTCACCAACCGGCCATATCAGAACGAACCCCTGACGAGATTCGAACCTTCGCTCCCGCTCCGTATGCGGACGCCTTAACCACTAGGCCACGGAGAGGGTAATATGTCACTGGAAAATAAAGGGTCAATTGAGCAAATCCACGATTCAAGATCGTGATGTTTTCTAGATCGGCTCTTTGACGCATCCTTAACCCTTTCAACACCACATACCTCTAAATAGGCTTACAAAAAGTGTAGATCCAGATGAGCCGGCTCGTGACGAGCCGTCTCATCAGGATCTGCACTTGTTGCCAGTAATATTACTATTTTTAGACACAATTACCCATTTTGATAAATGAACTGGTCCAAATGTAAATTTCCTTATTAATGTATTGGTCTAAGAATATCATGGACCAGTCCATGTCAGTTACTTGGTGTTGAATGGGTTAATTAGTTTGCCAAAGCGTATTCTCATTCATGACATGTACAATAAAGCGTTGCGCAACGTTTGTCCAATAGAATTGTCATACTTATACAATAAAGTATCGCATAGCAACGATTGTCGACTAGTATGTTCAATCATGCGTAACAAAGTGTTGCACAGCAACGTTTAATATTATCATCGACGAAATGTCAAAATGTCGTAACTACCAGCTTTGCGGGAAATCACTGTCTGCTGTTCTACTGTAAAATAGGTAGGAACGACCTTTTGACATTTGGTTGGCGCTATTCGGTAACAGCGATTAAGGTTTGAATGCATAAAGAATATTGGTTGCTATGGAAACACATATAACATTGTTAGTGAAACCGCTTCATTAAAAGAAACACAAAAGTGCTTCGTTTATCTGTCCTCTAATTTCCTATATGCGCTGTATATCTTAATAACGATGTCTGCACATATATTATATCAAGGCCAAGTTACGCACGTTGTGTTGCATTTCAGCATTGTGCAGACCTTACTGTAGACCCACTAGTGGGGATTGGGAGACGATCAACTAGCGTGTGTACAGACTGTTGTCAGGGAGATTTGTGTAACCTGAAATGCACAAATACAAGTGAGTATCATGGCTAGTTTCAGTCGTGCTGCAATCATAGGAGCGCCCGTGACTGCGTGGTTACTGCTGTTGACTTTAAATCGCGTGGCCCTCATGGCTGTAGGTTCGAACCCAGCTGGGATATCAAATTATTTCATATTGGGAATATATCCAACTTCATGGTTGCCCGTATGTACCTGAAAAACTGCTCGAAATATTATTGTTTTTATATTACCTCCCTTGGAAGAAAATGTCCGATTTATCCCGAATTGGATATTGATCCTTTTAGTTCGGAATAATTTGATTTTACTGTCTCGTTTATATCTGTTTTGTGGTATGATAAATGTGATGTTAATGAATTTATAACATTTATTTCTTTATTTAAAGTATCCATTAAACATGTCTTCAGCAGCCAGCCAAGGGAATCACAGAAAGTGGCTGCTTAATAGAGGGCAAATATATAATAGAACAACATATTGTGAATCTGGAAACTGGCTGCTTAATACAGGTCGGCTGCTTAATAGAGGTGACCACTAACACAGATTTGACTGTACTATAGGATATATGTCGAGAAAAAGGGGAGGAACATTGATTTGAGGGCCTCATGGTAGATTAACTTTTGTTAAATGAGTACTCTCGTTAAATAAAGTCTTTATTATTATTATTATTATTATTATTATTATTATTATTATTATTATTATTATTATTATTATTATTATTATTATTATTATTATTATTATTATTATTATAGCACGTTGTGTAATTGAAACAATGATAAAAACAGAGACAATCAGAGGGGTCAGTAACTGTCACACATGTTTAGTTTAAACATATTGTATTGCTTTCAAATAACATACATATACACAGACTGTACAATAACTGTTCAACAAATGAAATGTAACGAATATTATACGAGTGAAACTTATAATTTAGAAGCAAATAGGTTGGGTCTCAAGTTTTACCAACATTAGTGACGACCCTCCCCTTATATCAAGAAGATGTAACAGAATGAGCAGACCTTTTCTATGATTCTTTAGAAGTAGCGTACATAGTTATTGGACAAATGATTTATTGATAGCTATGTGAAAAAATGTAGAGTAAAATAGGAAAAGACAAAAAATCTATTTTTTAACAAAAATGTTGTAGTTGCTCGCATTTCCATTGTGACACACGCAAATGTAAATGTATCTCATTGAATTGTCTTCAACAATGTCGTATTGCAGATGTATGTTCTGATGAGCCCACGTGTCAACTACTGATGGACAATTACGACGTCTGCAAATCTCCTGATATTGCAAAACAATTTTGTAAGAAACGTTGCAACTTGTGCGCAACTTCCGGCATGACGTCATGTACAGACACGATATTTGACTGCACATACATTCATACTATTGTAAATGTGTGTGGTACAAAGCAGGTGATATATACTAAAGTATGTCACTTCCCACTCACAAACATCAACGACGCATATCGTCGCTACCGGTTGCACATATGAGCTACGCCTCCTGAAGAGATTAGTCATTACAGATTTTGGATGACAGTGCAATGATACAGACTGTCCGATTAGCGCAGTGGTTAGCGTGCTCGCTTCTCACCAATGCAACCCTGGTTAGATCCTCGGACAGGGAAGTATGTGAGATGGTACGATGGTCGCCATATCGGACAGGTGGGTTTTCTCCGAGTACACCGGTTTCCTATTTCTCGAATGACCACATGTACGCTTTCATCCGCGCCAAGGAGAGTTATCAATATAAGTTGTTAAAACTTGCTTCCACGTTAATGTATGTTCATGGAGGCCCGGACCCGTACTGTAACCAGCACGGATGCAATTTGCAGTTCTTCCAACGCGGAACTGTATAAATCGTATTGCGTATGGTACATATGAGTCGCTCCGTGGGAAAACCAACCCCACCGACAAGCAAGACAACACTGTCTCGCTTAAGATTTAATACTTGTAATCGCAATTAATGCAAATTAACTGCATCGTAAGAGTCTGTAATTCGAAACTTGGAGGTATTCTGCAACATTCACTTGACTTTCTTAGCCTATTATTCTAGCATTACCGACATAAATGCTATGCATTCTCCTGTCAATTATGTTGGTTGTCCTAAATCACGGCTCATATATGTAGATTAGTGTGTCTGGATCTAGTTATCTAAAGGTTATGGCGTCTGTTTCACGATTGGGGGTTGTAAGATCGAATCCTTATTACGTATAAGATTTATGGGTTTCCAGTCTAACTGCTCGTCTACGATGAACGAGTACAGTGTGCTACCACAACTCGATTCATAACTCGGTGGGTGAACACCATTAAACATCTTAATCACGAGTAATACTATTGGACCGTAGGGAATTCCCATTCTATTTTACAAGAATTAACTATATCCTGTAGCTACAATATTTTATTTTCTTCTCGACAAAGGATGCAACAATGTATGGATGTTTAAATTACTGTGGTTACTGTTCCGGATTATCCAGTGGTACTACTCATGTCCATGGCAGTCATACCGGCACATCTAGTACCTATTTTACATCACCATTGCTGCCAAAAGGAACAGTATCTTTTGCGACATCCTCGTCGTCAATAGCACCACATGTTACGATATCCTCGCCGTCGTCAACAGCACCACATTTTACGACATTCTCGCCGTCGTCAACAGCACCACCTTTTACGACATCCTCGCCGCCAACAACACCACCCTTTACAACATCCTCATCGCCAACAACACCACCTTTTACAACATCCTCGTCGCCAACAGCACCACCTTTCATAACATCCTCGTCGCTAACAACACCATCTTTCACAACATCCTCGTCACCAACAACACCACCTTTTACAACATCCTCATCGCCAACAGCACCACCTTTCATAACATCCTCGTCGCTAACAACACCATCTTTCACAACATCCTCGTCACCAACAACACCACCTTTTACAACATCCTCGTAGCCAACAACACCACCTTTTACGACATCCTCGTCGCCAACAACACCATCTTTTACGACATCATCGACGCCAACAACAGGTTCGGTTTTGCTTTTGAAATTAAAGTAATGTTAATAAAATCGCATTAGCACATATCGATGCAACTCGGAGAAATGGTAATGTCATATCTATTCGGTACGTAGCGTCTACGGTGAGTTCCAAATGAGTCAATCCACTTACATATAGGCACTCTTTAGTTTAATAATACAGTCAAACCTGTATATAACGGCCACCCTCGGGAATGTCAAAAAGTGGCCTTTGTTGGCAGGTGACCTCTCAATAGAGGGTTAAAATGCATTGAAAATGTCTCGACGGGAAAGAAAAATGGTGGTCTTTAGAGACAGGTTTTACATATGCGGCCTTTATTCGGAGGTGGCCTTTAGCACATGTTTGACTGTATGTTCTTTAGTCTTAGATTATGTTTTCATTATATTATTTGTTTCGATACTATTATACTTCTAAACGGTATTAACAACATTTTAATGTAATGACAATGTCGACTTTCATGTCCATTTGAATTTATTTATTTGCTTATCTTTGTATTTTACGTATGGCATACATGTAGCGTCCGTGGTCCAGTGGTAGAGCGTCGGATTTGGAATCGAAATGTCCCGGGTTCGATACTCAGGGCCACGTATGTAGTATCATTGAGCAAGGCACCTCACACACATTGCTTAGTACTGGTTAACCACTTAGGTCGGCTTAGCCTGTCCAGGAAAACATGTCTAGGTCCCCGTAAGGGGTTTGACATTAATGGACCATACATACATACATACATACATACATACATACATACATACATACCTACATACATACATACATACATACCTACATACATACATACATACATACCTACATACATACATACATACATACCTACATACATACATACATACATACCTACATACATACATACATACATACCTACATACATACATACATACATACCTACATACATACATACATACATACCTACATACATACATACATACATACATACATACATACATACATACATACATACATACATACATACATACATACATACATACATACATACATACATACATACATACATACATACATACATACATACATACATACATACATCCATACATACATACATCCATACATACATACATACATACATAC
>CM026403.1:11080747-11168403 GCA_014843695.1 Archivesica marissinica | reverse complement strand
TTAACCAATCAGTAGTCTCGGGGGCGTGGGGTCCATGGAACAACTTTAACCAATCAGTAGTCTCGGGGGCGTGGGGTCCATGGAACAACTTTAACCAATCAGTAGTCTCGGGGGCATGGGGTCCATGGAACAACTTTAACCAATCAGTAGTCTCGGGGGCGTGGGGTCCATGGAACAACTTTAACCAATCAGTAGTCTCGGGGGCGTGGGGTCCATGATCAACTTTAACCAATTTTATTAGGGTCAGACGGGGGATCGAACCTGCGATCCCTGGATTACCAGTCCAGCGTTTTACCACTGGACTACATATCCGTCTGTGTCGTATCGGTGTCTTTGGCCAAAACTCTAAAATCCATGTTAGGTTAGCGATTAACCTAATGTTGTAAAAGTTTGTTTCGAAAGGTAAAAATAAAGTTATATAAATGCATTTTTGGCAACACATTTAGTGTGGAAATACTGAATCAAACTTTGATAACAAAATAATATTGTAATCCACTCAATGGCTAATTTTATGTAATTTCGTTTCAATTAACCCTTTCCTTCATAGAAGCACCTCTTGACGCCATTACCAACACGACATACATTGACAATGTAGTAGCCAAACCAATGTTCATAAACCCTTTCCCTCATAGAAGCACCTCTTGACACCATTACCAATACGACATACATTGACAATGTAGTAGCCAAACCAATGTTCATAAACCCTTTCCTTCATAGAAGCACCTCTTGACACCATTACCAACACGACATACATTGACAATGTAGTAGCCAAACCAATGTTCATAAACCCTTTCCCTCATAGAAGCACCTCTTGACACCATTACCAATACGACATACATTGACAATGTAGTAGCCAAACCAATGTTCATAATAAAGGCTAGAATCTCATGTAGTCCCAGTAATATCTATGGAGGTGGGATAGATATGGTGACTACTTATTCACTGCATGATAGCTAAATGGCTGTCGTTTGTATAGAGATATAATAGTATATTAACCTAAATCTCTATGAGGGAAAGGGTTAATGGAACAGTGAAGTAACTAATGCATTGCATGGTATCATTGAAAACTGTGTGCAATTGGTGACCTCAAACAACAACTTTAACCAATCAGCAGTCTTGGGGGGGGGGGGGTCCATGGAACAACTTTAACCAATCAGTAGTCGCGGGGGGAGGTCCATGAAACAACTTTAACCAATCAGTAGTCTTGGGGGGTCCATGGAACAACTTTAACCAATCAGCAGTCTTGGGGGGGGGGGGGGGTCCATGGAACAACGTTAACCAATCAGTAGTCTCGGGGGGGGGGGGTCCATGGAAAAACTTGAACCAATCAGTAGTCTCGGGGGCGTGGGGTCCATGGAACAACCTTAACCAATCAGCAGTCTCGGGGGGGGGGGGTCCATGGATCAACTTTAACCAATCAGCAGTCTCGGGGGCGTGGGGTCCATGGATCAACTTTAACCAATCAGTAGTCTCGGGGGGGGGGGGGGGTCCATGGAACAACTTTAACCAATCAGTAGTCTCGGGGGGGGGGGGGGTCCATGGAACAACTTTAACCAATCAGTAGTCTCGGGGGGTCCATGGAACAACTTTAACCAATCAGTAATCGCGGGGGGAGGTCCATGGAACAACTTTAACCAATCAGTAGTCTCGGGGGGGTCCATGGAACAACTTTAACCAATCAGTAGTCTCGGGGGGGGGGGGGGTCCATGGAACAACGTTAACCAATCAGTAGTCTCGGGGGGGGGGGTCCATGGAACAACTTGAACCAATCAGTAGTCTCGGGGGCGTGGGGTCCATGGAACAACCTTAACCAATCAGCAGTCTCGGGGGGGGGGGGGGTCCATGGATCAAACTTTAACCAATCAGTAGTCTCGGGGGCGTGGGGTCCATGGAACAACTTTAACCAATCAGTAGTCTCGGGGGCGTGGGGTCCATGGAACAACTTTAACCAATCAGTAGTCTCGGGGGCGTGGGGTCCATGGAACAACTTTAACCAATCAGTAGTCTCGGGGGCGTGGGGTCCATGGAACAACTTTAACCAATCAGTAGTCTCGGGGGCGTGGGGTCCATGGAACAACTTTAACCAATCAGTAGTCTCGGGGGCATGGGGTCCATGGAACAACTTTAACCAATCAGTAGTCTCGGGGGCATGGGGTCCATGGAACAACTTTAACCAATCAGTAGTCTCGGGGGGCGTGGGGTCCATGATCAACTTTAACCAATCAGTAGTCTCGGGGGGGGGGGGTTCCGGGTCCATGGGAGTGTAATAACAATGTAAATATTTGCAAGTAATTTATCAGATTTGTTGATAACTGATATAGGAAGCTAGGTGGTGTAATGGATATGGAGTCCGCCCTATAACAGAGGTTGCAAGTTCGAGTCCCGCAGCGCCACCACAGGTGAGACGCTTAAATCCACATGGCCCTCTCTCTCCATCATCATGAGGGAATGAAGGTCGAGAGTGTGATTAATTTAATGTTGTAAAAACTTCAAAAGTTTCAAAATCAATCTAAAATAAATTTGTATTAGCTGCTACAGGAGGATACTGGACAGGAAATTAACGTATTCCAAATAATAACAATAGCTGTTTGTTACACAGGTAGTTGCAAAACAATACACGGATAGAGATTACCGGAGGAATCCTTATTTGTAGTCCGATACAACCCAAACGGTTCACTAAATTAAAATTTAAAACATCGCCCAACACATTTATTTATAAAAATAAGTACATATTTAGCTTAACTGTTAGCATCGCAAGACATTCAGCATACGTCTTCTGCTAGTACAGACATTTCTAAATAAGCATATAATAAATGTTTTCACAAGTCATTGAATCGTGGAGTCTTGACCATAAATATTTTCGCACCACACTGTATACCATTTTGTGACCATAAATATTTTCACACCACACTGTATAACATTTTTTCCAATCCCAATGAATTGCCCCAGTAGAAGTAAAGTACATGTACAAGAATGCGACTCGTCAGATGTAAAATGCTAAACATTATAATTTGTTACCAAAACTTAAGAAATTTAAATCAAGAAAAACCAATTGCGCAGCAAAATCTTGAAATTTACATGTGAAAATTACCCATTAAAAGAAATGTGACGTGCATGTTTAGCTTAAGGAGACAGTTAAGCACAGTAAAACAGTGCATTTCTGCAAGTACATGTACCCGTGCATATTTAGCCTAAGGAGACAGTTAAGCATAGTAAAACAGTGCATTTCTGCAAGTACATGTACCCATGCATGTTTAGCTTAAGGAGACAGTTAAGCACAGTAAAACAGTGCATTTCTGCAAGTACATGTGCACGTGCATGTTTAGCTTAAGGAGACAGTTAAGCACAGTAAAACAGTGCATTTCTGCAAGTACATGTATCCATGCATGTTTAGCCTAAGGAGACAGTTGAGCACAGTAAAACAGTGCATTTCTGCAAGTACACGTGCATGTTTAGCCTAAGGAGACAGTTAAGCACAGTAAAACAGTGCATTTCTGCAAGTACATGTACACGTGCATGTTTAGCTTAAGGAGACAGTTAAGCACAGTAAAACAGTGCATTTCTGCAAGTACATGTGCACGTTTAGTCTAAGGAGACGGTTAAGCACAGTAAAACAGTACATTTCTGCAAGTACATGTGCACGTTTAGTCTAAGGAGAGAGTAAAACAGTGCATTTCTGCAAGCACATGTGCACGTTTAGTCTAAGGAGACAGTTAAGCACAGTAAAACAGTACATTTCTGCAAGTACATGTGCACGTTTAGCTTAAGGAGACAGTTAAGCACAGTAAAACAGTGCATTTCTGCATGTGCATGTTTAGCCTAAGGAGACAGTTAAGCACAGTAAAACAGTGCATTTCTGCAAGTACATGTACACGTGCATGTTTAGCTTAAGGAGACAGTTAAGCACAGTAAAACAGTGCATTTCTGCAAGTACATGTGCACGTTTAGTCTAAGGAGACGGTTAAGCACAGTAAAACAGTACATTTCTGCAAGTACATGTGCATGTGCATGTTTAGCTTAAGGAGACAGTTAAGCACAGTAAAACAGTGCATTTCTGCAAGTACATGTACACGTGAAATTTAAATCTGTATAATAAATAAATATTTATTAACATCTACTATTAAAGGTAATAATACTGGGTGAAGAATGAACAGTTCTCAACAACATTGATATCTTATATAGGCCAAGTATGTTCAGTGATTCTTTTAACCTAATACTGATCCCATGGAATTTATTTCAACCAGTATTTGAACATTTCAGATATTGGACACGACAACCCAATATTTGACATTGGTTTTAGCACTTAACAGTCCCTCAGGATAACCGACTTCCGTTACAGTGTGACTGCTTGTATCTACAGTCCCTCAGGATAACCGACTTCCGTTACAGTGTGACTGCTTGTATCTACAGTCCCTCAGGATAACCGACTTCCGTTACAGTGTGACTGCTTGTATCTACAGTCCCTCAGGATAACCGACTTCCGTTACAGTGTGACTGCTTGTATCTACAGTCCCTCAGGATAACCGACTTCCGTTACAGTGTGACTGCTTGTATCTACAGTCCCTCAGGATAACCGACTTCCGTTACAGTGTGACTGCTTGTATCTACAGTCCCTCAGGATAACCGACTTCCGTTACAGTGTGACTGCTTGTATCTACAGTCCCTCAGGATAACCGACTTCCGTTACAGTGTGACTGCTTGTATCTACAGTCCCTCAGGATAACCGACTTCCGTTACAGTGTGACTGCTTGTATCTACAGTCCCTCAGGATAACCGACTTCCGTTACAGTGTGACTGCTTGTATCTACAGTCCCTCAGGATAACCGACTTCCGTTACAGTGTGACTGCTTGTATCTACAGTCCCTCAGGATAACCGACTTCCGTTACAGTGTGACTGCTTGTATCTACAGTCCCTCGGAATAACCAACTTCTGCTACCTACAGACCCTCGGGATAACTGTCTTCCGTTACAGTGCGACTGTATCAACAGTCCCTTGGGATAACCGACATCCGTTAGTGTGACTGCTTGTATCAACAGTCCCTTGGGATAACCGACATCCGTTACAGTGTGTGTGACTGCTTGTATCAACAGTCCCTCGGGATAACCGACTTCCGTTACAGTGTGTGTGACTGCTTGTATCAACAGTCCCTCGGGATAACCGACTTCCGTTAGTGTGACTGCTTGTATCAACAGTCCCTTGGGATAACCAACATCCGTTACAGTGTGTGTGACTGCTTGTATCAACAGTCCCTCGGGATAACCGACTTCCGTTACAGTGTGTGTGACTGCTTGTATCAACAGTCCCTCGGGATAACCGACTTCCGTTACAGTGTGACTGCTTGTATCTACAGTCCCTTGGAATAACCGACTTCCATTACAGTGCAACCTCTTGTACCTACAGTCCCTCGGGATAACCGTCTTCTGTTACAGTGCAACTGCTTGTATCAACAGTACCTCGAGATAACCAGTTGATGTCCAACTTTACAGTGCGACCGTTTGTATACTAGTTGTACCTACCAGCTTTGTATACTAGTACAAGTCAGAAATATATTTACACAAGAGATTTCGGAAGAAAATCGGATCTTGCTGCTGGAGATAGAAGCCGTTAGGGATGCAGTATAACAGATGTGCATGATGGAAGATGATATTATGAAGTTATCTACCTTTGTAGTGTCCATATATTTTATGAAGTTATTTCCCTTGGTAGTGTTAAAGTGATATATATTAGAGACAAAACTAGTCCGCCTGGATGTTTGGCTCCATGGTCTCTAGATGTTTTATAAAAGAAGTTTAAAGTAACAACTTATATTAATCACTCTCGTTGGCGCGGATGAAAGCGTGTGGGAGGAAACCGGAGAAAAACCAAATGTCAGCTGGCGACCATCGTACCACCTCAAATACTCCCCGGTCCGAGGATCGTATCCGGGTTGCATTGGTGAGAAGTGCGCGCGCTAAAGGTCTCGCGATGAACATAACTGTGAATTGATTTAAGCATAAACAAAACATTACATGCAAGCAATTTATATAGATAGGTCAGTCATCTTGCTCTGAACAAATAAATATGAGCATGGATGAACTGAAGATCATAAAGACAATGTATGGTAGATTAGCTATTAACCCATTTCATTCTGGATACCGTTCAAACAGTATTTGCAAAGAACATAGAGCCAGATCAGCCGCCACGGAACGTGCCGTCTGATCAGGCTCTATGCTGTTTGCTATTCAGATGATCTTGCTAAGACACTTGGCGATGTAGCAAACAACATAGATCCTGATCAGCATGCAGCGTCATGCTGCGGCTGATCTGGATCTATGTTGTTTGCAAAAGCCTTTAAATGTATCCAGAATGAAATGGGTTAACAAACAATAAATGTTAGTCACGAATAAAACGTTAAATACACTATTTATAGTAACAAGTTTCTGCATAGAAATGCACAATACAACCCTAAACAAGAAATGTAAAATGTAAGCTATTTATAGTAACAAATGTGGCCATTTTGGCTCTTCAATGTCCTAAACATACGGCGATACATTCAATGATATCTTGTGTAATAGTCTCAAAAATTACACATTGATTATTTATAGTAACATGTCGGCCATTTTGGTTTGGACAAAAAGGATAATTCTGCATGTGTGTTGGCTTCAATACTGTACAATTTTCATGATGAATTTCATATACACAGCATAGAGACACAGGCTGCTAGCCTGGACACATACGCAGCTGAGAGTCAGGACACACACAGCCGAGAGAAGTTGCATTTATTCCATTCTACTGTCGCAACAAAACGCCCTACAAGGTTTGTAGGCATTTTTCTAAACCCAGAGACTCCATTTCAACAAGCTGATAGAGGGTGTTGCCAAGGATACAATATACCACATTCCTATATGTGCGAAAGGCTCGGAGTTTGCACCCCGCTGTAGCCGTTACCATTGTGCCCGTAGGCAAGGCATTTAAATTCCACGTTGCCTCTTCTCTCTCCCTCGTGGCGATGGATTTCATCACGAATGAGGTCTCGAGAGTGATCAATATAAGTTGGAAGAATTTGTTTTGCAATCGAGCTAATATAAATTTGTATAAACTATGATTGATTCACAAGAAGGAATTGTTCAACAGTTTCAAGTAAACCTAGCCTTGTTATCCACCTGACATAAATGTTTGAAGATATTTGATACTTTGTATACGGTTTCTACTGAACCAATATGGCAGCATTCCTGCAATTGGTATACATACAGAAGTCAATTAACCCTTTCCCTCATAGAAGCACCTATCAACGTCGTTACCAATACGACATACATTGACAATGTAGTAGCCAAACCAATGTTCATTAACCCTTTCCCTCATAGAAGCACCTCTTGATGCTATTACCAATACGACATATATTGACAATGTAGTAGCCAAACCAATGTAGAGGTGGGGTAGATCTGCTGACTGACAGCGAAATTTGCTATATGTATGTTGGGAGATATAGTAGTATATTAGCCTATATATCTATGGAGGTGGGGTAGTTATTCGGACTGCTTATCCACCGATTGACAGCTAGGCTGTATATATGGAGACACAGTAGTATATGTATGTATTAAATCTATATCTGGGAAAAGGTTTTTTGGGACAAATGAGCTAAACATTATGTGAGGACATCAAAACAAAATATGGCAAGGAAAAAACGTATACCGGATCAAAAATGAAATAGACATGCTATTTTATGAACAGTTCTGTATATAGTGTGCATACTAATATAGCCAGCCATTCACTCTCATAAACAGTTCAATCTGCATGTTTTAACATAAAGACTACACCATCTGTAATCCTGCCTCTATACCAATCTAAAATATACATATCTATGTTATACTGTATACAGTCTACATCCGCTATGTCAAAGTCGGATCAAAGTCAAAGTTTCAGACACAGACCATTTTACATATAACTGGATCTGTTTATATCGAATTTCGTAAACTTCGGTTATGTCGAAATATTTTGTTCGGTCCGACGGAATTCGACATAATAGATGTAGACTGTATATTTAAACAATGAATTGATGTGGGCATGCAAGTTTCAGATCACATGACGCATGATGACTAAGAAATTACATCGCAAGTTTAAATCAATTATTTCTCAATGCCCTAAGGTGCACTCTAGTGCTATAAATAACATGTATAGTTATTTCATAAAGCTACTAAATGTGTCTAACACAGCAAATAAACACTTCCAATTATACGGAACTGACGCTTTCAAATGTTAATAACATCCCCCTATTTTTAGTAAAAATTATATTTTTCAATGGAGGCCATCAACAGTATACACAGGAAGAGTATAAAGTAAAGTGTTTGTTTATTATAGTGTCACCCCTATTTAAAGGGCCAGCCATTTCTGACTTATGAGACACCTTTTTTTTATGAACATCAGTACTTGCCGAATCCTATCCTACGTCAGGCTGGTAGGCAATCGGTAACCATTATTTAACTAGCTGGCGGCTCACCAACCGGCCATATCAGAACGAACCCCTGACGAGATTCGAACCGTCGACCTCCCGCTCCGTAGGTGGACGCCTTAACCACTAGGCCACGGAGACGGTATATTAACCTTTAGCATGCCGTAAGCCGATGGGTCAAATTGAGTGAATTGTCGCAAGCACTATTTTCTAGGAAAAATACGAAATATGTTACACATTTGTTATCTGCTCATTTTGCCTAGCCTGGACAGTCAAATAAATATATTTTATCACCGAGACTATTAATTAGGCCGTATTGAGTTTCTGATATCATTTTTCATAATGTCATTTTGCCAGAAGTTAAAAATCGACAGACTGGAACCGAGGCTACATTTCGCCTACAACATGCTAACGGTTAACATACTTGCTCCAGAGCTATGTGCTTCATGATCGCAAGCTAGCAATTTACAAACTGCAAATATTTCCATAAGAAAACAAATACATCTAGTCATTAATGTAGCCACTAATCAGCGTCTCATTTACTTTTGTCTACCGGTACTTGGAAAAACAATTCATATAATGTTGAGGAATAGAAATGTTGAGAATGAAACATGGTTTTGTAGCCTACAGCTACTGTATCAACGTTGAGCCGCCACAAAACCAACATAATGCTGATAAAAACATAACTGAAGAATAGCTAATGATAGAAATATAAACTTGGAACCAAACTGTTGCTAATATTCTGAAATACCACTAAGTTTCAAATGACAGAGATGTTTGATCACGTTAATTTGCATAAATTACATATGCAAAATGGGTTATTTATTTTATTGAAAGAGAATTTCATTGTATATCTAAATGAAAGAATTTGCTCTCAGATTTCTAAAAATATCAACCTTAGCAAAATGGAATATAGTGTCAATAAACTACGAGCATGAATAGTTTACATAATTATGCATAAATTATGCTAAATAGGTAATATTTGTATGGTTTGTACTGCGTAACCTGACTGCCAAATTTGTAAAGTAGGGCATTTTCGTGAAGCGGAGAGAATTCACTTTCATTTGCACACGACATGAACTTTTTCTAACTTAAAGCAGAGAATTCTCAATTTTTGAATGTACAGTTATGTTAATTAACTTAATCGGATGGTTCTGTGAATTGAAACGTTTTCTAACATAAAGCAGAAAACTCTCAATTTTTGAACGTACAATTATGTTAATTAAAATCGGATGGTTCTGTGAATTGAAACGTAAAAAGGTACTTGATAATATAAGCTACAGTTTGGTACCAAGTTAAACTTTCATTCATTAGAAATTCTTGACATATGTACAATTTTAGTTAACGCTATATCGGTTATATTGTGTGACTGCTGAATTATATTATTGCCTACCAATATACAGTTTATACAGTGCTATATAATAGAAATTATCAATTAACAGGAAGAGTATTAGAGTGAGACAGTCTTAGATAATTCTTCATTAACCCATTCAACACCAAGTAACTGACATGGACTGGTCCATGATATTTTTAGACCAATAAATTAATAACAAAATTACATTTGGATCAGTTCATTTATCAAAATGGGTATTTTTCTCTCTCTAAAAATAGTCATATCACTGGCAAAAAGTGCAGATCCTGATGAGACGGCTCGTCACGAGCCGGCTCATCTGGATCTACACTTTTTTGTAAGCCAATTTAGAGGTCTGTGGTGTTGAAAGGGTTAAACTACCAAACCACATTTCATTCCATATACTTACAGTGACAGTTTTTTCGTTCAAATGCAGTACATGTACTTGGTTTAAACATATTTATTCGTTCATTATGTACAGTACATATCTATTGTATAGCTATACAAACGGAAATGGATTTAATCGGAAGCTTAAAGCTTATTGTGATTGTCTCCATGATAGATCCATGTACTTGGATTTCTTTCTTACAGAGGTTGGTGCACCAAGTATTGGTTAACCGCTGGAGCGTGCCCAGGAAAGATGTTGTTAGCGAGAGCAGCTGTCCGATTAGCGCAGTGGTTAGTGCGCTCGCTTCTCATCAATGCAACCCGAGTTTGATCCTCGGACCGGGAAGTATGTGAGATGGTAGGGTAGTCGCCAGATCAGACAGTTGGTTTTCTCCGGGTACTCCGGTTTCCTTCCATACGAACGACCACATTTACGCTTTCATCCATGCCAACAAGAATGATTAATATAAGTTGTTAAAACTTGTTTCGCAATCGTTGTAAAATAAATAAACGTTTTAAAAAGATGTTGTTAGGTAGGCCACCTATCGCTCAAATAGGCAACCAACCGGTAGCGACGTTAAATAAACTTAAATAATGAATTTTCCCAGATAAGACATATTTCTGTAGTTATAAATCTCGAAAACAATGTAACCACCCTTTATCAGCAGTTGTTAGAAAGGCGATTGTTTTATGGCCATGAAACAAAGTCACAGGTAATGTCTGGTAAACCTACACAGGTCTGACTGAACTACGACACATGTCAACGAGTCAATCATGTACTGTGACCATCGAAGTGTCGGGCATAGTCTCGAAAATATATAAATAATTTTATATGCACAAATGTCGTAAACACACATATATATTTCCAGAGAGTACTTTTTTAAAATTGGGATGCAAATCTGACAAAATAGGTACTTAATGCTTTCAACTGCAACAAGAGTGATTAATATCAGTTTTTACGGCTTGTTTCACCATCATTGCAAAATAAATAACGTCTAAACTAAATGTTCACGGTGTTAAACCTACATAATATCACATGACGAGCATTGCTACCATGGTTACGCATAGACACTCTTAGTGGAATGAGATACTGTATCACTCGACGAGCATTGCTACCATGGTTACACATAGACACTAGTGGAATGAGATACTGCATCACATGACGAGCATTGCTACCATGGTTATGCATATACACTAGTGGAATGAGATACTGCATCACATGACGAGCATTGCTACCATGGTTACACATAGACACTAGTGGAATGAGATACTGCGTCACATGATGAGCATTGCTACCATGGTTACACATAGACACTAGTGGAATGAGATACTGCATCACTCGACGAGCATTGCTACCATGGTTACGCATAGACACTCTAGTGGAATGAGATACTGTATCACTCGACGAGCATTGCTACCATGGTTACGCATAGACACTCTTAGTGGAATGAGATACTGCATCACTCGATGAGCATTGCTACCATGGTTACGCATAGACACTCTTAGTGGAATGAGATACTGCATCACTCGATGAGCATTGCTATCATGGTTACGCATAGACACTAGTGGAATGAGATACTGCATCACTCGACGAGCATTGCTATCATGGTTACGCATAGACACTAGTGGAATGAGATACTGCATCACTCGACGAGCATTGCTACCATGGTTACGCATAGACACTCTTAGTGGAATGAGATACTGCATCACTCGACGAGTATTGCTACCATGGTTACGCATAGACACAGTAGTGGAATGAGATACTGCATCACATGACGAGCATTGCTACCATGGTTATGCATAGACACTAGTGGAATGAGATACTGCATCACTCGACGAGCATTGCTACCATGGTTACACATAGACACTCTTAGTGGAATGAGAGAATACATCACTCGACGAGCATTGCTACCATGGTTACGCATAGACACTCTTAGTGGAATGAGATACTGCATCACTCGATGAGCATTGCTACCATGGTTACGCATCGACACTCTTAGTGGAATGAGATACTGCATCACTCAACGAGCATTGCTACCATGGTTACGCATAGACACTAGTGGAATGAGATACTGCATCACTCGATGAGTAATGCTACCATGGTTACGTATAGACACTCTTAGTGGAATGAGATACTGCATCACTCGCGACGAGCATTGCTACCATGGTTACGCATATACACTCTTAGTGGAATGAGATACTGCATCACTCGATGAGCATTGCTACCATGGTTACGCATAGACACTCGTGGAATGAGATACTGCATCATTCTATCACAATCAATGGAAGAGATACAACAACAGTACAATAATACACGTGGCTATCACACTGGCTAATATAATAGAATCTCGCCGCTTGCGTATGTTGATCCGCTGCATAAGGCTGTTGATGAGAGGGAAACGATCTGATACACTGAGTTAAAGGAAGACATGTCAGTGATATGGTTCACAATAAATCATGGTTCATACTCAATTAGTTCAAATATACCATGGTTCACAGTATGTACACCATGGTTCACATTATTCCATAGTTCAATATACACCATGGTTCACAATACACCATGGTTTCCATTACTCCATAGTTCAATATACACCATGGTTTACATTACACCATGGTTTACATTACACAATGGTTCACAATATACCATGGTTCACATTACACCATGGTTCACAATACACCATGGTTCACAATACACCATGGTTCACAATATATCATGGTTCACATTACTCCATAGTTCAATATACACCATGGTTCACAATATACCATGGTTAACAATATACCATGGTTCACAATACACAATGGTTCACAATATACCATGGTTCACAATATACCATGGTTAACACATATACCATGGTTCACAATATATCATGGTTCACAATACACCATGGTTCACAATATATCATGGTTCACATTACTCCATAGTTCAATATACACCATGGTTCACAATATACCATGGTTAACAATATACCATGGTTCACAATACACAATGGTTCACAATATACCATGGTTCACAATATACCATGGTTAACAAATATACCATGGTTCACAATATATCATGGTTCACAATATACCATGGTTCACAATACACCATGGTTCACAATACACCATGGTTCACAATATACCATGGTTCACATTACTCCATAGTTCAATATACACCATGGTTCACAATATACCATGGTTCACAATATACCATGGTTCACAATATACCATGGTTCAATACACCATGGTTCACAATACACCACAGTTCAATACACCATGGTTCACAATACACCATGGTTTCCATTACTCCATAGTTCAATATACACCATGGTTTACATTACACAATGGTTCACAATATACCATGGTTCACATTACACCATGGTTCACAATACACCATGGTTCACAATACACCATGGTTCACAATATATCATGGTTCACATTACTCCATAGTTCAATATACACCATGGTTCACAATATACCATGGTTAACAATATACCATGGTTCACAATACACAATGGTTCACAATATACCATGGTTCACAATATACCATGGTTAACACATATACCATGGTTCACAATATATAATGGTTCACAATATACCATGGTTAACAATAACCAGGTTCACAATACACAATGGTTCACAATATACCATGGTTCACAATACACCATGGTTCACAATACACCATGGTTCACAATATACCATGGTTCACATTACTCCATAGTTCAATATACACCATGGTTCACAATATACCATGGTTAACAATATACCATGGTTCACAATATACCATGGTTCAATACACCATCATTCACAATACACCACAGTTCAATACACCATGGTTCACAATATGCCATAGTTCAATATACCATGGTTCACAATATACCATAGTTCAATACACCATGGTTCACAATACACCATAGTTCAATACACCATGGATCACAATACACTATATTTCACAATATACCATGGTTCACAATATACCATGGTTCACAAAATACAATGTTTCACAATATACCATGGTTCACAATATACCATGGTTCACAATATACCATGGTTCACAATATACCATGGTTCACACTATACCATGGTTCACAATATACACCATGGTTCACAATACACCATGATTCACAATATACCATGGTTCACAATATGCCATAGTTCAATACACCATAGTTCACAATATGCCATAGTTCAATACACCATGGTTCACAATATACCATGGTTCACAATATACCATGGTTCACAATATGCCATAGTTCAATACACCATAGTTCACAATATGCCATAGTTCAATACACCATGGTTCACAATATGCCATAGTTCAATACACCATGGTTCACAATACACCATGGTTCACAATATACCATGGTTCACAGTACACAATGGTTCACAATATACCATAGATCAATATATCATGGTTCACAATATACCATGGTTCACAATACACCATGGTTCACAATATACCATAGATCAATATATCATGGTTCACAATATACCATGGTTCACAATATACCATAGTTCAATACACCATGGTTCAATGATACAGACAGAGAGGAATTTCAGATGCCCATATGGTGTTTTATGTGCACAGTGTAAAGATTCAGCAGGAGACCTTAGATTAGTTTAAACATATTTTATTCGGATCAAATACATATATATATATATAAACACAATGTTTATACATTCGAACCGATATGGGTCGAGAAACAAGCTTAAAGCTTATATGAATCCCTTCCCATAAAGACCTTAGATTAAAGTTGTGGTGGAGCAGAGGATTGAACTCGAAGGAATACAAGTCCAGAGCAATACCACTGGACATTGGATTGGCTCTTTATTGAATACAATCAAGACAGTGAATGACCCATTATACCTGGTTAACTCATGTCATCTCTATACAAAGGATACTTGCTATTGTGTTCATTTTCTGTGTAATACCCGTCATGAACTTCTTCTGCGAGTCTAAGCTCTCCTTTGTTGCTATGGCAACACTGAAAATGAAAATTTTCAAACAATTAATTTTGAGCACAGAAGTATGTACATTCAATGTAATATATAACAATATTGATATTGATTTAAATCATCTACTACTCAGAATATCTTGGTCACATGCTAAGTAAACGCATCAAGATGCTCTAAAGTAAAATGGATGTATCGGGTACTATTTATATTAATGTTAACAGTATTACCGTATTTGGTCATCCACCAATCGAGATGCTTTAAAGTATAATGGATGTATCTTGTACTATTTATATTAATGTTAACAGTGAAGTATTACCTTATTTGGTCATCCACCAATCTTTCTGAACTGTGGAGTAAATGAAATAAGATTATGAATCATTATTACAAGAGTAAATCATATACACTCGATAAAGTTCCTAATCGGTCACCTGTGGAAGTCGTGATAGCGCAGTGGATGCGCGTTCGCTTCAGGTGCGAAAGGTCCTGAGTTCGAGCCCCGCTGGAGCCGTTACGATTGTGCCCTTAGAAAAGGCATTTAAATTCCACATTGACTCTTCTCTCTCCTTCATGGCGATGGATTCCATCAGGATTGAGGTCTCGAGAGTGATTAATATAAGTTGAAAGAACTTGTTTCGCAATCGATCTAAAATAAATTTGTATAAACTAAAGTTCCTAATCGGTCACCTGGTATATTAGAATTGTTTGAGCCAATTAATAATTATACAATATAAATATTGCTTATTGTCATTAAATGCATTTTCCCGGAAATGATTATACAGAAAGTCATGCATAATGTATCTGCAATAAAATATGACCAAAAAGATGATATGAATATTGATATTATGTGGTTATTAGTTTGCTCAAATATTGTAAAACATCAGGTGACCGATCAGGGTTCATTCTAGGTCAGAATGTTTGGGAGAAGTGAGAGAAAGCGCGTGATTGCTTCATTAAATGGTGTTCTTTAATATACTTCAGAGCAAAATAGCGTTAAAATGCACAGTATGACCATTAGATTCAACATTTGAATAGAAGGAGTGCTTTATAATGGGCCAGTGTATCTTACTAGACAACATTTTGTTTGAAAATCGTAAAAACCAAAGAAGTCAGGGTCCCTAGGGCGACTATTTCGCCCACATCGCCCTCTATAATGATCCCTGCCGATTAGTAATTTTGTTGAGTGAAGATCAAATGGAACACTAGTCGAAATGCACAAAATATCTGATTGCGTGACAGCACAGATTTTTATATGTTTATTCAAAGTCGTCGCTGGTTGCTCAGGACGACGTCTCCAGAACTATATTGCATGTAGGCATGATATGTGCTGGAGGAAGACGCTCCAATAACCCAAGTTAAAACACTGTCGTGTCGTCATACCTTTGTACTTGCAGTCCATTATTATTAATATTGGACGGCTGTCAAAAGGCCAGAGTATTATATTCAATCCTACGCTTGAATGAACGATAACAATTTTAATTAGTAGGATCTTGTTATATAAGTGTGTGTTTTAAGTAAGATATAAGCCTCAAACAAATCCAATATGAAAAATATTGGTACTGGCTTCGGCACTCACACAGTCCAATATTTTACATATTGGATCGTTTTCGGCTTATATCCTATACTTAGCTATACATGTAGGTAAACCACATGTCAGAATGTGGAAAGGAATCAGACCCAGGTAATGCAGAATGTGGAAAGGAATCAGACCCAGGTAATGCAGAATGTGGAAAGGAACCAGACCCAGGTAATGCAGAATGTGGAAAGGAACCAGACCCAGGTAATGCAGAATGTGGAAAGGAACCAGACCCAGGTAATGCAGAATGTGGAAAGGAACCAGACCCAGGTAATGCAGAATGTGGAAAGGAATCAGACCCAGGTAATGCAGCATGTGGAAAGGAATCAGACCCAGGTAATGCAGTATGTGGAAAGGAACCAGACCCAGGTAATGCAGAATGTGGAAAGGAACCAGACCCAGGTAATGCAGAATGTGGAAAGGAACCAGACCCAGGTAATGCAGTATGTGGAAAGGAACCAGACCCAGGTAATGCAGAATGTGGAAAGGAACCAGACCCAGGTAATGCAGAATGTGGAAAGGAATCAGACCCAGGTAATGCAGTATGTGGAAAGGAACCAGACCCAGGTAATGCAGAATGTGGAAAGGAACAAGGCCCAGGTAATGCAGTATGTGGAAAGGAACCAGACCCAGGTAATGCAGAATGTGGAAAGGAACCAGACCCAGGTAATGCAGAATGTGGAAAGGAACCAGACCCAGGTAATGCAGAATGTGGAAAGGAACCAGATCCAGGTAATGCAGAATGTGGAAAGGAACCAGATCCAGGTAATGCAGAATGTGGAAAGGAACCAGACCCAGGTAATGCAGAATGTGGAAAGGAACCAGACCAAGGTAATGCAGTATGTGGAAAGGAACCAGACCCAGGTAATGCAGAATGTGGAAAGGAACCAGACCCAGGTAATGCAGTATGTGGAAAGGAACCAGACCCAGGTAATGCAGTATGTGGAAAGGAACCAGACCCAGGTAATGCAGTATGTGGAAAGGAACCAGACCCAGGTAATGCAGTATGTGGAAAGGAACCAGACCCAGGTAATGCAGTATGTGGAAAGGAACCAGACCCAGGTAATGCAGTATGTGGAAAGGAACCAGACCCAGGTAATGCAGTATGTGGAAAGGAACCAGACCCAGGTAATGCAGTATGCGGAAAGGAACCAGACCCAGGTAATGCAGTATGTGGAAAGGAACCAGACCCAGGTAATGCAGAATGTGGAAAGGAACCAGACCCAGGTAATGCAGAATGTGGAAAGGAACCAGACCCAGGTAATGCAGTATGTGGAAAGGAACCAGACCCAGGTAATGCAGAATGTGGAAAGGAACCAGACCCAGGTAATGCAGAATGTGGAAAGGAACCAGACCCAGGTAATGCAGCATGTGGAAAGGAACCAGACCCAGGTAATGCAGAATGTGGAAAGGAATCAGACCCAGGTAATGCAGAATGTGGAAAGGAACCAGACCCAGGTAATGCAGAATGTGGAAAGGAACCAGACCCAGGTAATGCAGAATGTGGAAAGGAATCAGACCCAGGTAATGCAGTATGTGGAAAGGAACCAGACCCAGGTAATGCAGAATGTGGAAAGGAACCAGACCCAGGTAATGCAGTATGTGGAAAGGAACCAGACCCAGGTAATGCAGAATGTGGAAAGGAACCAGACCCAGGTAATGCAGAATGTGGAAAGGAACCAGACCAAGGTAATGCAGAATGTGGAAAGGAACCAGACCCAGGTAATGCAGTATGTGGAAAGGAACCAGACCCAGGTAATGCAGTATGTGGAAAGGAACCAGACCCAGGTAATGCAGAATGTGGAAAGGAACCAGACCCAGGTAATGCAGTATGTGGAAAGGAACCAGACCCAGGTAATGCAGAATGTGGAAAGGAACCAGACCCAGGTAATGCAGAATGTGGAAAGGAACCAGACCCTGGTAGTGCAGTATGTGGAAAGGAACCAGACCCAGGTAATGCAGTATGTGGAAAGGAACCAGACCCAGGTAATGCAGTATGTGGAAAGGAACCAGACCCAGGTAATGCAGTATGTGGAAAGGAACCAGACCCAGGTAATGCAGTATGTGGAAAGGAACCAGACCCAGGTAATGCAGTATGTGGAAAGGAACCAGACCCAGGTAATGCAGTATGTGGAAAGGAACCAGACCCAGGTAATGCAGAATGTGGAAAGGAACCAGACCCAGGTAATGCAGTATGTGGAAAGGAACCAGACCCAGGTAATGCATTATGTGGAAAGGAACCAGACCCAGGTAATGCAGTATGTGGAAAGGAACCAGACCCAGGTAATGCAGTATGTGGAAAGGAACCAGACCCAGGTAATGCAGTATGTGGAAAGGAACCAGACCCAGGTAATGCAGTATGTGGAAAGGAACCAGACCCAGGTAATGCAGAATGTGGAAAGGAACCAGACCCAGGTAATGCAGTATGTGGAAAGGAACCAGACCCAGGTAATGCAGAATGTGGAAAGGAACCAGACCCAGGTAATGCAGTATGTGGAAATGAACCAGACCCAGGTAATGCAGTATGTGGAAAGGAACCCGGCCCAGGTAATGCAGTATGTGGAAAGGAACCCGGCCCAGGTAATGCAATACAGGGTATACAGCACCGGTCAGAACCAAATACAAGTACATGTATAATAAATAATATGAGGCAGAGAATCAAAATGTTCTAACCTGCTAGAATCCTACATGCAGTGGAGCCAAGCACCAAGACCTGCTAGAATCCTACATGCAGTGGAACCAAGCACCAAGATCTGCTAGAATCCTACATGCAGTGGAACCAAGCACCAAAATCTGCTAGAATCCTACATGCAGTGGAGCCAAGCACCAAGACCTGCTAGAATCCTACATGCAGTGGAACCAAGCACCAAGATCTGCTAGAATCCTACATGCAGTGGAGCCAAGCACCAAGACCTGCTAGAATCCTACATGCAGTGGAGCCAAGCACCAAGATCTGCTAGAATCCTACATGCAGTGGAGCCAAGCATCAAGACCTGCTAAAATCCTACATGCAGTGGAACCAAGCACCAAGATCTGCTAGAATCCTACATGCAGTGGAGCCAAGCATCAATACCTGCTAGAATCCTACATGCAGTGGAGCCAAGCACCAAGATCTGCTAGAATCCTACATGCAATGGAACCAAGCACCAAGACCTGCTAGAATCCTACATGCAGTGGAACCAAGCACCAATATCTGCTAGAATCCTACATGCAGTGGAGCCAAGCACCAAGACCTGCTAGAATCCTACATGCAGTGGAACCAAGCACCAAGACCTGCTAGAATCCTACATGCAGTGGAACCAAGCACCAATACCTGCTAGAATCCTACATGCAGTGGAACCAAGCACCAAGACCTGCTAGAATCCTACATGCAGTGGAGCCAAGCACCAAGATCTGCTAGAATCCTACATGCAGTGGAACCAAGCACCAAGACCTGCTAGAATCCTACATGCAGTGGAGCCAAGCACCAAGACCTGCTAGAATCCTACATGCAGTGGAGCCAAGCACCAAGACCTGCTAGAATCCTGCAGTGGAACCAAGCACCACTATCTACTAGAATCCTACATGCAGTAGAACCAAGCACCAATATCTGCTAGAATCCTACATGCAGTGGAACCAAGCACCAATACCTGCTAGAATCCTACATGCAATGGAACCAAGCACCAAGATCTGCTAGAATCCTACATGCAGTGGAACCAAGCACCAATATCTGCTAGAATCCTACATGCAGTGGAGCCAAGCACCAAGATCTGCTAGAATCCTACATGCAGTGGAACCAAGCACCAATATCTGCTAGAATCCTACATGCAGTGGAACCAAGCACCAAGATCTGCTAGAATCCTACATGCAGTGGAACCAAGCACCAATATCTGCTAGAATCCTACATGCAGTGGAACCAAGATCTGCTAGAATCCTACATGCAGTGGATCCAAGCATCAAGACCTGCTAGAATCCTACATGCAGTGGAACCAAGACCTGCTAGAATCCTACATGCAGTGGAACCAAGCATCAATATCTGCTAGAATCCTACATGCAGTGGAACCAAGACCTGCTAGAATCCTACATGCAGTGGAACCAAGCACCAAGACCTGCTAGAATCCTACATGCAGTGGAACCAAGCACCAATATCTGCTAGAATCCTACATGCAGTGGAACCAAGACCTGCTAGAATCCTACATGCAGTGGAACCAAGCACCAAGACCTGCTAGAATCCTACATGCAGTGGAACCAAGCACCAATATCTGCTAGAATCCTACATGCAATGGAACCAAGCACCAAGATCTGCTAGAATCCTACATGCAGTGGAACCAAGCACCAAGATCTGCTAGAATCCTACATGCAGTGGAACCAAGCACCAATATCTGCTAGAATCCTACATGCAGTGGAACCAAGCACCAAGATCTGCTAGAATCCTACATGCAGTGGAACCAAGCACCGAGATCTGCTAGAATCCTACATGCAGTGGAACCAAGCACCAAGACCTGCTAGAATCCTACATGCAGTGGAACCAAGCACCAAGACCTGCTAGAATCCTACATGCAGTGGAACCAAGCACCAAGACCTGCTAGAATCCTACATGCAGTGGAACCAAGCACCAAGATCTGCTAGAATCCTACATGCAGTGGAACCAAGCACCGAGATCTGCTAGAATCCTACATGCAGTGGAACCAAGCACCGAGACCTGCTAGAATCCTACATGCAGTGGAACCAATCACCAAGATCTGCTAGAATCCTACATGCAGTGGAACCAAGATCTGCTAGAATCCTACATGCAGTGGAACCAAGATCTGCTAGAATCCTACATGCAATGGAACCAAGCACCAAGACCTGCTAGAATCCTACATGCAGTGGAACCAAGCACCAATATCTGCTAGAATCCTACATGCAGTGGAGCCAAGCACCAAGACCTGCTAGAATCCTACATGCAGTGGAACCAAGCACCAAGATCTGCTAGAATCCTACATGCAGTGGAGCCAAGCACCAAGACCTGCTAGAATCCTACATGCAGTGGAGCCAAGCACCAAGATCTGCTAGAATCCTACATACAGTGGAGCCAAGCATCAAGACCTGCTAAAATCCTACATGCAGTGGAACCAAGCACCAAGATCTGCTAGAATCCTACATGCAGTGGAGCCAAGCATCAATACCTGCTAGAATCCTACATGCAGTGGAGCCAAGCACCAAGATCTGCTAGAATCCTACATGCAGTGGAGCCAAGCACCAAGATCTGCTAGAATCCTACATGCAATGGAACCAAGCACCAAGACCTGCTAGAATCCTACATGCAGTGGAACCAAGCACCAAGATCTGCTAGAATCCTACATGCAGTGGAGCCAAGCACCAAGACCTGCTAGAATCATACATGCAGTGGAACCAAGCACCAAGACCTGCTAGAATCCTACATGCAGTGGAACCAAGCACCAATACCTGCTAGAATCCTACATGCAGTGGAACCAAGCACCAAGACCTGCTAGAATCCTACATGCAGTGGAGCCAAGCACCAAGATCTGCTAGAATCCTACATGCAGTGGAACCAAGCACCAAGACCTGCTAGAATCCTACATGCAGTGGAGCCAAGCACCAAGACCTGCTAGAATCCTACATGCAGTGGAGCCAAGCACCAAGACCTGCTAGAATCCTGCAGTGGAACCAAGCACCAATATCTACTAGAATCCTACATGCAGTGGAACCAAGCACCAATATCTGCTAGAATCCTACATGCAGTGGAACCAAGCACCAATACCTGCTAGAATCCTACATGCAGTGGAACCAAGCACCAAGATCTGCTAGAATCCTACATGCAGTGGAACCAAGCACCAATATCTGCTAGAATCCTACATGCAGTGGAGCCAAGCACCAAGATCTGCTAGAATCCTACATGCAGTGGAACCAAGCACCAATATCTGCTAGAATCCTACATGCAGTGGAACCAAGCACCAAGATCTGCTAGAATCCTACATGCAGTGGAACCAAGCACCAATATCTGCTAGAATCCTACATGCAGTGGAACCAAGATCTGCTAGAATCCTACATGCAGTGGATCCAAGCATCAAGACCTGCTAGAATCCTACATGCAGTGGAACCAAGCACCAAGACCTGCTAGAATCCTACATGCAGTGGAACCAAGCATCAATATCTGCTAGAATCCTACATGCAGTGGAACCAAGACCTGCTAGAATCCTACATGCAGTGGAACCAAGCACCAAGACCTGCTAGAATCCTACATGCAGTGGAACCAAGCACCAATATCTGCTAGAATCCTACATGCAGTGGAACCAAGACCTGCTAGAATCCTACATGCAGTGGAACCAAGCACCAAGACCTGCTAGAATCCTACATGCAGTGGAACCAAGCACCAATATCTGCTAGAATCCTACATGCAATGGAACCAAGACCTGCTAGAATCCTACATGCAGTGGAACCAAGCACCGAGATCTGCTAGAATCCTACATGCAGTGGAACCAAGCACCAAGACCTGCTAGAATCCTACATGCAGTGGAACCAAGCACCAAGACCTGCTAGAATCCTACATGCAGTGGAACCAAGCACCAAGACCTGCTAGAATCCTACATGCAGTGGAACCAAGCACCAAGATCTGCTAGAATCCTACATGCAGTGGAACCAAGCACCGAGATCTGCTAGAATCCTACATGCAGTGGAACCAAGCACCGAGACCTGATAGAATCATACATGCAGTGGAACCAATCACCAAGATCTGCTAGAATCCTACATGCAGTGGAACCAAGATCTGCTAGAATCCTACATGCAGTGGAACCAAGATCTGCTAGAATCTTACATGCAATGGAACCAAGCACCAAGACCTGCTAGAATCCTACATGCAATGGAACCAAGCACCAAGACCTGCTAGAATCATACATGCAGTGGAGCCAAGCACCAAGACCTGCTAGAATCCTACATGCAGTGGAGCCAAGCACCAAGACCTGCTAGAATCCTACATGCAATGGAACCAAGCACCAATACCTGCTAGAATCCTACATGCAGTGGAGCCAAGCACCAAGACTTGCTAGAATCCTACATGCAGTGGAACCAAGCATCACTATCTGCTAGAATCCTACATGCAATGGAACCAAGCACCAAGATCTGCTAGAATCCTACATGCAGTGGAACCAAGCACCAAGATCTGCTAGAATCCTACATGCAGTGGAACCAAGCACCAAGATCTGCTAGAATCCTACATGCAATGGAACCAAGCACCAAGATCTGCTAGAATCCTACATGCAATGGAACCAAGCACCAAGATCTGCTAGAATCCTACATGCAGTGGAACCAAGCATCAATATCTGCTAGAATCCTACATGCAATGGAACCAAGCACCAAGATCTGCTAGAATCCTACATGCAATGGAACCAAGCACCAAGATCTGCTAGAATCCTACATGCAATGGAGCCAAGCACCAAGACCTGCTAGAATCCTACATGCAATGGAATCAAGCACCAAGACCTGCTAGAATCCTACATGCAATGGAACCAAGCACCAAGATCTGCTAGAATCCTACATGCAGTGGAACCAAGCACCAAGATCTGCTAGAATCCTACATGCAGTGGAACCAAGCATCAATATCTGCTAGAATCCTACATGCAATGGAACCAAGCACCAAGATCTGCTAGAATCCTACATGCAATGGAACCAAGCACCAAGATCTGCTAGAATCCTACATGCAATGGAGCCAAGCACCAAGACCTGCTAGAATCCTACATGCAATGGAATCAAGCACCAAGACCTGCTAGAATCCTACATGCAATGGAACCAAGCACCAAGATCTGCTAGAATCCTACATGCAGTGGAACCAAGCACCAAGATCTGCTAGAATCCTACATGCAATGGAACCAAGCACCAATATCTGCTAGAATCCTACATGCAATGGAACCAAGCACCAAGATCTGCTAGAATCCTACATGCAATGGAACCAAGCACCAAGACCTGCTAGAATCCTACATGCAATGGAATCAAGCACCAAGACCTGCTAGAATCCTACATGCAATGGAACCAAGCACCAAGATCTGCTAGAATCCTACATGCAGTGGAATCAAGCACCAAGATTATTGTAGAACAAGAGGAGGTTTCTCTCAATTAAAATCAATCCAGGCTGTCCGATTAGCGCGCTCGCTTCTCACCAATGCAACCCGGGTTCGATCCTCGGACCGGGAAGTATGCGAGATGGTACTGTGATCGCCTAATCGGACAGGTGGGTTTTCTCCGGTTTCCTCCCACACGAATGACCACATATACGCTTTCATCCGCGCCAACGAGAGTGATTAATATAAGTTGTTAGAACTTGCTTCGCAATCGTAAAATAAATAAAGTTTAAATATGCTCCATTTACAAACAGACTGTATTACTCACTTTCTAATATGCTCGTTTTCTTTCAAATACAGATCTGTTCTTCTGTTTAAACCAGATGAATTTTTGTAAGCACTGAAATAGAATAACACATATAATGCTACTTACAAACAAATGCATTCCAGAGGCCTGTATCAACTAAATGATGTTGCTGGGGGCCGTTCTGTACCATTGTTCAAGGAATAGTCTATACCATTTACTCTACATTGTTCTCAATGGTATGCATAACTTAAACACAAAGCGTTAATGAATTTCATTAGAGCAATGTTATTGTAGATAATCGTATTAAAGCAGCACTATATCGTACTAAAGGATATTTTTTGGTAAAATATAAATACTAAGGTTGATAGTTTACAATAATTGAAATAGTTGCTCAGAAACGATAAAAATCCAATAAATATACACCGTCGTATACGCGAATTGTTTATCAACATACAAAATGTAAACATGCACAGTGCACATGCGTGAAACAACAGCAGATGTAGAAAAGCATGTTGGAATGTCAACATATTTTGAACATGAAAGACTATCTATCTATCTTCCTCTAATGTTGCACCCCACGCAGAGATGCAGATATGTCCCTAAAATACTTAGATAACAGAGATATGAATCAAGATCTCAAGTAATTCAATTAAAAATGATAACGTGGGACAAATGGGGACGATGCATTCCGAATGTAAACAAGTGCTGACGATGCAATCCAATTGTAAACAAGTGCGTGACCGACCGAGTCGGAAAGTCCTACTTTCGGTTTCAAGTTTGTTTTATCGCAAAAAACACTGTTTACTAATTGAACATAATTATACAAATTATAATGTAAGTATGCGTAGCAGCATTGCTACCTATACGTAAATTTTTTTATTTCATACAATATAGAGCTACTTTAATTTTACAGGCAAGCCCAAAATATAAAAAGACAATGGTAATCTTAGTGTTAAATAATTATGTTCCTTGCCAGTGCTTTCGTTAATACAGATTTTCAGGACTTTCATTCTTTTCAAATTTTACGGAATTTTATTTTAAATAGACAAAGAACAAAATGTTGTAACTTCAGGATTTCTTTTGGGTCATTTTCAGAGAGAAGTTAACCCATTCAACACCAAGTAACTCACATGGACTGGTCCATGATATTCATAAACCAATAAATGAATCAGAAAATCACATTTGGACAAGTTCATTTATCAAAATGGGTAATTATGTCTAAAAATAGTCATATCACTGGCAAAAAGTGCAGATCCTGATGAGACGGCTCGTTACGAGCCGGCTCATCTGGATCTACACTTTTTGTAAGCCTATTTAGAGGTCTGTGGTGTTGAAAGGGTTAACGTCCAAATTCTGTTAATGAAAGCATTGACTGCCCGTTCATTCTGTTAATGAAAGCACTGACTGCACGTACTTGATATCTCGTCTAACGGAGCCGAGCAGATCCTCTCGTTCTCGTATTGTATTAATGTTTGACTTTGTCTTCTGGAACTCCTGGCTGTAGTCCTGTAGTATGTCTCTATGCCGCTGTAACGTGTGCAACAACGCGGCACTCGGCGATGCCTGGCTGATACTCTGTGTGTACTCTCCCATTCTGTCATTTACTTCTGTTAGCTAAGAATTAATGAAAAGCTTATTTTTAAAATTGTATTACTTAAGCTTCTTGCTTTTGATTCAAGTCTTTATTTTGTGTATAATCATTTGTTGAATATTGTTATCATGACATAAAAATATGTTTGATCCAAGGTCAGAGAATTCTTTAACTGATTTAAATCTAATTATAAGTTACATGCATGCATTTACAACATGTTCATAAGTTACCTGCCCTGAAAGGCCTGATCGCAGAATTCTAATAATGTGTTCCTGGCGTGTTCCATCATGTACTCCATATTTCGTTAACCATTTCCCTCATAGAAGCACCTATTGACGTTATTACCAATATGACAGACATTGACAATGTAGTAACCAAACCAATGTTCATAACCCTTTCCCTCATAGAAGCACCTATTGACGTCATTACCAATATGACAGACATTGACAATGTAGTAGCCAAACCAATGTTCATAACCCTTTCCCTCATAGAAGCACCTCTTGACGTCATTACCAATATGATTTGATCCTAAGTATAATACAATTATTAATCCCCGTCTGTCCCTGATACAATTAACAGACTTTCAGATGGGACTCTGGAATGGGTCTCTATCTGTATCTTTGCACTATCCTCCAAAAATCTAAAATGACTAATCCCTTCAGGAGGTGTTGCTCATATGGGCAACCAGTAGCGACGATAAATAAACGTAAAACACACACTCAAAAAGAACGCTTCTCAAAATTGTGAATGCGCGTGCCCGTGACTTTGAGTGTGCATGTCAGCTGTATGTCATTAGTGAGGAAATTCATACGATAATAAGACAGTAACAGGGCATACATGTACACGCTCATCGAAGGAAATGTAATCGCGATGTAAATATTAGCAATGGGATCCTGGGTTCCAATTTCTGTCCATACATGTGAAGCAGCAATAAAGAATACCTTGGATAACAGCTGCTCTATTTCCATCTCCATCGTTTCAAACATATGTTCACTTCCACCTTTGTTCAATAATGGTGAATTGTCACTGTAAAGAGGAAACATTTGTATTTAATTTGAGGCCCATTTTTGTGTAACTCCAGTTATTTCTTCTTTGTATATACATAAAAAGCATTACTCAGTAATATAACATCCAATTATTATACAAAACATGTATTTTTGATTTTAAGTTTATTTAACGGCATTACCATTTCAGCAACAGGCACTGGCCTTGGCAGTTTACCTAACAACGCTTTTCCCGGGCCGGCTCCAGTGGTTACCTTGGTGCACAGTGTTACAGTGGTACACAAGTCAGCGACATTAACCACTCGACCACAGAGGCGAAATTATACAAAATTAAAACACTGTCGTGATGTCATACCTTTGTACTTGCAGTCCATTATTAATAATATTGGACTGCTGTCAAAAGGCCAGAGTATTATATTAAATCCTATACGTAAATGTACGAAATTAACAATTTTATTTAGTAGGATCTTGTTAGATAAGTGTGTGTGTTTTAAGTAAGATATAAGCCTCAAACGGAACCAATATGTAAAATATTGGATCATTTTCGGCTTATACGGTATCCTATATCAAAACTTTATACACACAAGTCTGATTTGTGGAAAAGTTTCCCTAAGTTTGAAAAATAAATCTAAACCAAAATGAAAAAAAGCATATGGGAGAAAACATACCACTATCTAAATTGCTGCATATACAATGTACATATATTACAGTAATACATGTTTTACTACATACAGAGGGATCTGTAGTCCAGTGGTAACACGCTGGACTGGTAATCCAGGGATCGCAGGTTCGATCCCCGTCTGACCATAATAAAATTAATAGTCTTTCAGATGGGACCTTAAACCGAGGTCTTGTGTCGGTGCTTTACACTGTGCGCGTAAAAGAACCAGAGGAGACTTTGGAATGGGTCTCTATCTGTATCACTATCACTATCCTCCAAAATCTAAAATGACGAATTTCTTCAGGAGACGTCGCTCATATGGGCAACCGGTAGCAACGATAAATAAACGTAGAACACACACACACTTTACTACATGTACATGTATGTGTTCTATGTGCTAAATGCTTGTTTGAACTTGCAGGGCTTATTGCAGCATTATTCTCATTAAAATATACAAACATATTTATTGTTTAATCAGCTATCAGTTAATACATATTAAACATTAAATGTTGAGTTGAGCAATATTTACCTGTCACTGCCCCACATTAAATGTTGAGTTGAGCAATATTTACCTGTAACTGTCCCACATTAAATGTTGAGTTGAGCAATATTTACCTGTAACTGTACCACATTAAATGTTGAGTTGAGCAATATTTACCTGTCACTGCCCCACATTAAATGTTGAGTTGAGCAATATTTACCTGTAACTGTCCCACATTAAATGTTGAGTTGAGCAATATTTACCTGTAATGGTACCACATTAAATGTTGAGTTGAGCAATATTTACCTGTAACTGTCTGCAAATGAGTAATTTGTTCCCAATTTGCTAAACGAAATCAGTTTCAAGTCAATCTCATTTTCCAGCTGCCGAGCCTGCTTACGATAATCTGAAAACATATACAGTACAATATAGTCCATTATTAGTGGTACAGACTGCCATGTCTGCAATCAATACTGTTCGAGCCCCACTTGAGCCGTTACGCTTGTGCCCTTAGGCAAGGCATTTAAATTCCACATTTCCTCTTCTCCCTCCTTCATGGCATTGGATTCCATCAGGAATGAGGTCTCAAGAGTGATTAATTTAAGTTGAAAGAACTTGTTTTGCAATGAAGCTAAAATAAATTTGTATAAATTAATACTTGCAACAGTTAATGGTGACATATCACATTAATCAACCACTGATTCACGTTAATCAACCAAAGAACATATTGACCCATTGAAATTTAAGTACAAAGGCAGGGTTCCAGCTGAGTAGCCATTTCCACATTTGGCGAAAAAAAGAATTGGAGATAATAAATAATGAAGGTTTGATTTTCTTAATTGTTTCAAGTTGTCAATCTCAATTATTATAATTATATCCATTTCCAACCTTAGCTGTCTCCAAGTTAAGTTCTAATTCACCATCACCTGCAAGCAAATCCCTAAATTCTCGACATGATGACTGCACCTCCACTTGTTATTGACCTCGAATATATACAAGACAGTAATTGTTGGAGCATTGTCAGGTCATCAAAGCATTACATGGTTGGTAGTGTTTATCAAATATGAGATGAAAGGTCTTGTGTGACACATGAATTATGCCAAATAGTGATGTTCTAATAATAACAGCGAACAGCTTACACAAAGCTTGTGTTACTTACAGGGCGTTCAAAACGATCTATTGTAATTGATTTCAAAATGGAAGTCAAATGAATTAAAAACAACTTTTTCAAATATAAAATATGCTACGCGTAATCAAGGTTTATCGCTTAAGACTTTGAAAAATGCTTTATTAAATTAATGTCAAATGTCAAATTTTTGAAGTATAAATATTTAGTTTATTGAAAGTGCTGCATCTATCTCTAATCCATTGCACGGACATAGACCCGTATTTTCCTGGGCAGGCTTTCGATTTTGGATTTATTCTAGAGTGGAAAAATGGATAGCGTTGAAAAGAAAAGCGACGGTGTATTTTGAGTGGTGAAGGGGTAGGTGAGGGAAAGGGATATTTGGGGTTTTTCCCCCATTTATATAAAATTTTACTAACTTACGTGATTAACATTTAATTATGCTTAATCGAAGTCAGTAGGGTGACACATATTGTTCGAATTTATAAAGGTCTGCCCGTATTGTTTGAAATAAACTATGTTTAAACTAAAGGTATGCAGCCCTAAGGCACACACTCATTTAGGCATATAATAAAAGGTATGCAGCCCTAAGGCACACACTAAGGCACTCACTCATTTAGGCATATAATAAAAGGTATGCAGCCCTAAGGCACACACTAAGGCACTCACTCATTTAGGCATATAATAAAAGGTATGCAGCCCTAAGGCACACACTAAGGCACTCACTTATTTAGGCATATAATAAAAGGTATGCAGCCTAAGACACACACTTATTTAGGCATATAATAAAAGGTATGCAGCCCTAAGGCACACACTCATTTAGGCATATAATAAAAGGTCCGCAACCCTAAGACACACACTCATTTAGGCATATAATAAAAGGTATGCAGCCCTAAGACACACACTCATTTAGGCATATAATAAAGGTATGCAGCCCTAAGGCACACACTCATTTAGGCATATAATAAAAGGTCTGCAACCCTAAGACACACACTTATTTAGGCATATAATAAAAGGTATGCAGCCCTAAGACACACACTTATTTAGGCATATAATAAAAGGTATGCAGCCCTAAGGCACTCACTTATTTAGGGCTATAATAAAAGGTATGCAGCCCTAAGACACTCACTTATTTAGGCATATAATAAAAGGTATGCAGCCCTAAGACACACACTTATTTAGGCATATAATAAAAGGTATGCAGCCCTAAGGCACTCACTTATTTAGGGCTATAATAAAAGGTATGCAGCCCTAAGACACACACTCATTTAGGGCTATAATAAAAGGTATGCAGCCCTAAGACACACACTCATTTAGGGCTGTAATAAAATAGCTGCAGGATGAGGCACCCCTGTCATTCCATTCTAGAAAAACTTCTAACCTGAGCAGTAACAAGTACCAAGCAATGTGTACGAGTTGTCCTGCTCAAGGATACTACATACGTGCCCTGACAACTACTAGGATGCATTATGGGTATATCGCTGTACTAGCTATTAAAAACCAAAATACAGATATACTATTATGTACGTGAATTTATTTAAACCTCATTTTGCTTCATCCTACGACTACTCCACTTCAACATTACAAATACACAAAGAAGAAATACCATTGGGAATCACTTGTGTTTATCATGTTTTTGACGCCATCGTGTCAGGAGCTATGTAATCATTAGTTCCGGATATACCGCGGCAAATGGCCAAGGCCCTGATTTGGGTGTTTATACAAAGGTAGTCATAATAAAATTATGTGAGTATTTGATAGAGACCTTAATCTGTATAATATGTCAGTCTAGCAGTATATATATCATTTTAACATAAAACATGAATATCTTTTTAATCTCCCACCAGAAAACAACAAATAGCTTTAGGCCCACGATGGGCCTACTTTTTATGAATAATAAAATGCGGGAATCTGGCTATATCTCCATATGTCAATAGATGTACACCACGGGAGAAAGTTTCATAGATATGAACATCAACTTGATTTTAATAAAAAATACTAAATTGGGGGGGGGGTCTGTTTTGAAAAATAATCTTTCAGTAGAAAAAGTGCGTCTCTGACCTTAAAATTATGCCCATATTTGGAATTACGGGAATTATGTAGTAACCTAAACACGTGATCAAAACAGTTTCATTCATAAATACCAGATAGCAGACTGCCATTTTACAAAGTTGGAATGAACATAAATATATATTATGGACATTTGGAGCATTTTTTCAGATAAAGGGGTGGGTAATTTTACATATAGATCTTGATATTTAGGTAAGCATCTTGCATCAGTAATTTACTCACCACTTATGTTGACAGTTTATGATTTCTTGTTTATCAACACATGATTACCTTTCTGGGTCAACATTGATCCAATGGAAAGAATGATAGGTGGCGTTATTTTACCTTGTTCTGAAAAATTGTGGATGCCTCAGTATGTTACAACCAGCGGTATGGGGTCTCCCTATTCACAGATAAGAGATGAAAAATGGTTAAATAGGCATACAAGACGTCGACAAGAGATGGTTACTGAACAAATATGATATAATAAAGTCATCTAAAGTATTAAATATAACATGTGTTTGTCTTATATTGCGGGCGCACGATTCACCCAAATCCTCATTTCCCCCCCAAATCCTCCCCAAATCCTCATGTAATTAATAAGTTATCCAATTAATATGTCTCAAAACCTTTTAATATGGTTCTTAAGAAGTTATTGAACCCGATTTGAAGACGTTTTTATGGTAAAAAGAGTCTTATTTCGATGTTTTAATTTAACTTCGGCATTCTAGCAGCCAAGGGAGATCATCCAAAATAAATTATGAGATAAATTCAAGGGAGATAAATGTTGTTTGACCCATATAGCTTGAAAATATGAGCACGTCCGTAAATGGCAAGTGTCTATGCAGTACGTTGATTGATTGATTGAGATAAAAAACAGATGAATAGTATTATACACATTTGGAATGGTAAATAACTCGCATGTTTCAATTGACCAAAATAGGTCAAACAACATTTATCTCCCTTGAATTTATCTCATAATTTATTTTGGATGATCTCCCTTGGCTGCTAGAATGCCGAAGTTAAATTAAAACATTGAAATAAGACTCTTTAACATAAAAACGTCTTCAAATCGGGTTCAATAACTTCTTAAGAACCATATTAAAAGGTTTTGAGACATATTAATTGGATAACTTATTCATTACATGAGGATTTGGGGGGAAAATGAGGATTTGGGGAGGATTTGGGTGAATCGTGCGGCCCTTATATTGGCTTATTCCATCCAAAAAACGCAACACGATCAAACGCTGTCTTGACGGTCCGCCATACTGTAAAGGGACTTAACTCGCGCACGCACACAGGGGAACAGGTGCCTGTTCTCTTGTCGGCTGCTGGGTCAGACAGAGTTAAGTCCCTTTACAGTATGGCGGATCGTCAAAACGGCGTTTGAGTTTTTTGGATGGAATAAGCCAATATAAGACAAACACATGTTATATTTAATACTTTAGATGACTTTATTATATCATATTTGTTTAGTAACCATCTCTTGTCGACGTCTTGTATGCCTATTTAACCATTTTTCATCTCTTGTCGGTTCTTGTCTGTTCTTGTCTGTGAATAGGGAGACCGGCGGTATGTTAAGAAACGACTATACAAACATTCATAGAGAGCTTCGGGACTGTATGCTATGTAGTGGTATATATAGGGAGACTTATACTGTCTTGCTATAGAGCTAGCTTTTATAGCGACGTGGACCGTCGTGGTAGACTCAGTACGTTAGAGTGTTCGCCTCCAAGTAATGGATGATCAGGCAGTCGTGGGTTCGAACCCAGACTTGGGCTTGATTACTTTAGTTATTTAACCTTTTCACGTATGAGTAAATATCTGATGGTAATTGAAGGAACATCACGGAGTCAAATGATTCATAATTTGTCAGAAATAATTGTTAGCTTAATCCGAAATAGTGCAACTATCAATAACAATAAATATGTCACCACATAACACGGCATAACTGACAAACGTTGTCGTTGCTTCTTTTGATCCTTAGCATACATAAACTATCAATGTTTATAAAGGATTTACATATCGTGTTGCAAATGCTTGGTACTGACATAAAAAGAAATTGTCATAATTATTTTGTTTACCTTCCCAAAGATTCCCCATGTCGGCCATATTAGAATACACGGTGTCAAAATCTCGCGAGCTGTTACGATGCAACTTTTATTTTTAATTTCCACTTCAATATCATTTAAACTCTTTTTAATAATGATAACAATATGATACATGTCAATTAAATATAAAATAAAGATATAATGTTTCATAGAAAAGTATTGATTAACGACTAGTTGAATGATGTCGTTGTCATCAGTCATTTTCGTGGAGGTATGACAATGGGTATTATCTCGCAATGGGTTGAAGAGCCAACACGAAATACAAACACTCTAGATCTACTCCTTACCAATCTCCCAAGTAAAGTCTTACGCACAAGCACCATGCCAGGGATCTCAGACCATGACTAATTCGTTATGGAGTTTGACATGCGGCCCGTATCACACACACAAACCCCGAGGAAAATCGCTTTCTACAAGAATGCCTAGTGGGACAGCATGAGATCCGACCTGACCACTCTGCATAAACAGATCATTGAACTAGCTCGACAAACCGAGACTACAGAAGTTTTATGGACGACCTTTAAAAGAAAACTGAAGCATAAATGCACACATTCCACACAAAACAGCAAGACCAAAAGACTCTGACCCGTGGATTACACCTGAAATAAAATAAAATGTAAAAAAGAGACCATCTACACAAAACAAAGAAGAAATCAAAATATCCGGCTCACATCAAGAAATTCAAATCCGTTAAACAACTACTACAGAAGAAGCTCCTTCATGCATAGTGGTCATACATTGACAATATGATCACACCACAGCCCACTGATACACACAACAAGAACTCTATCAAGCGCTTCTGGACCTTTATTAAACACGAGAAGAAAGACAACGCTTCAATCACTGGACTCCGGAGCCGAGGTCAACTCTATTCAGACCCGAAGACCAAAGCAAATATCCTCAACCATCAGTTCCAGTCAGTTTTTCACCAAAGACACGCCATGCTCCGAACAACAATTCAAGACTGGAGGTTACACTCAATCCAAGGATTACCCAGTTGCTTCCCACATCACCATCACTTCCGATGGCGTCGAAAAACTCTTAAACTCTCTTAACCCTTACAAATGCCCAGGTCCAGATAGCATCAATCCGAGATTATTGAAGGAACTTTCAACCCACATTGCTCCCATCCTTACCATCATCTGCAACTACTCTCTCAACACTGGTACAATACCCGATGACTGGCGGGCAGCAAATATCTCTCCAATCTCCAAAAGAAAGGGAGTAAATACAACCTAGAAAACTACCGACCTATATCCTTAACCTGCATATGCTGCAAACTCACGGAACATATCATCACGAGTCACATCATACAACATGGCGAAAACAACAACATACTTCATCCACTATAACATGGCTTCCGAAAACGTCGATCCTATGAAACACAGCTTCTAGAATTCACGGACGACATCACATCAATCATGGAAAGCGGGACACAGACGGACGTCTTGGTGGTGGATTTTCCCAAGGCGTTCTTCAATGTCTCACATAGTCTTCTCCTCCACAAGCTGAGCCATTACGGCATCAAAGGAAGGACCAACCGCTGGATACATGCTTTCTTGAGCGGAAGATTGCAGTCTGTCGTACTGGAAGGGGAAACTTCTGACTTCAGAGTCCGGTGTCCCTCAAGGCTCAGTCATTGGACCCAGCCTGTTTCTGTATTACATTAATGACATCCAACACGGTCTAGATGCTACCGTCAAATTGCTCGCCGATGATACCATCGCCTAACTTACCACCGCAAATAACTTACAAAACGATATTGACAAACTATTACAGTGGGAAAGGAAGTTGAAAATGACCGTCCACCAAGACAAATGCCAAGTCATCGCTATCACTCGAAAGAAAAGAACCATCCATTTTGACTACCAACTTCATAACAAATCACTACAAGTCAAATCAGCAAAATACCTGGGAGTCACCATCAACAACACGCTTGACTGGGGAGAATATATTACCAACATCACAAACAAAGCTAATAGAAACCTGAATTTCATACGGCGGAACCGTAACACTGCCTAATCCCCAATAAAAGAGCTCGCTTACAAGTCACTTGTCAGACCCACTGTAGAATACATCTGCTCAGCATGGGATCCCTACGAAACAATAGATATCAACAAACTGGAGATGGTCCAACGTCGTCAAACACTGCTACCAGAGCAGATCCAGTGTCACCGAGATGCTCCAAGACCTACAGTGGTCATCACTCCAGGACAGAAGAAAAACATCACGCCTAGTTCTACTATTCAAAATATTCAACGACCAAATCGCAGTCAACACGATCGACCGCCTATTACCCCCTCCGCGCCGCTCGCGTCACACAGCAGACCATGCCTTCCAAATCCCTCGCTGTTCTACTAGCTACCGCCAACAGTCATTCTTTCCAAGAACCATCAAGGAGTGGAACAGTCTTCCTCCGGACACTGTATCAGTTGGCACAGGTGACGCCTTCAAGGCTCAACTAGCCACCATCTTTATCTAATCGCATAGCAGTCTTTTATTTTTAACTCTCTACTGTACATACTATCACTTTTATTTCAATTCTTTCTCTATGCGCACCCACCTGGCAATAATGTTGAGTTTGTTGAATTTGGCTAGTAACTGGTAGAAGTAGAAGGTCGTGAACGTGGTCTCGTTAGGTGTGAGAGGCTCGGAGTTCGCACCCGGCTGTAGCAGTTATATTGTGTCCTGTGTGTTTTACGTTTATTTATCGTCGCTACGGGTAACCCATATGAGCGACGCCTCCTGAAGAGATTAGTCATTTTAGATTTTTGGAGGATATGCAATTATAGAGACAGAGACCCATTCCAGAGTCTCCTCTGGTTCTTCTACATGAACGGTGTAAAGCACCGACACGAGACCTCGGTGTAAAGTCCCATCTGAAAGACTGTTAATTTTATTAGGGTCAGACGGGGGATCGAACCTGCGATCCATGGATTACCAGTCCAGATGATTCTTCTCCTCCGTTTTAACAAATATATAATACTATAATACCATGCTAAGACAATCGTGCAACATTAATCTTTGCATTTCATTATTCCTTTGAACATTAATATACTTTTGCAAACCAGAAGAGCAACCCTGGCGCTGATAGGAAGTCTATTGAGGATATTCGTATTTTGTTAAATACATTCAATACCTCCGTCAATCCTTTCATAATATGTGAATGTATATTCTGTTCACGTACGTTCCCATGCATGACTTGAAAATGTTCATCGCAATTGGTTATGTTAAAGTGCGTATCGTTGTGTACCCAATTTGTCGAGCACGTCGTCCAATGCCCTAATTAAATGTACTTGCATGCAATTTGAGCTTTAACGACAATTCACTAACATATACCGCCACTGGCCATACACAGAGTACACGATTTTTAAACTGTAGAGTGACCATAAGCTAGTGCTGGTCTCATACATATTGTTTCAAATAAAAAAGGTTTTGAAAGTATAAACACGAACTTGTCCGGTCTGGTGACACAGTATCACCCCACACTCCCGTGCACGAGAGACGTTTTCAAGTAGTGAGGTGAAAATTAAATGCGGCGAAATCTAATACTCGCGTTGATATACTAGCTGCATCAGTAATACATCATAACCAAGGTGCTTGTATTGATATACTAGCTGCATCTGTAATACATCATAACCAAGGTGCTCGTATTGATATACTAGCTGCATATGTAATACAGCATAACCAAGGTGTTCGCGTTGATATACTAGCTGCATCTGTAATACAGCATAACCAAGATACTCGCGTTCATATACTAGCTGCATCTGTACTACATCATAACCAAGGTGCTGGCGTTGATATACTAGCTGCATCTGTAATACATCATAACCAAGGTGTTCGCGTTGATATACTAGCTGCATCTGTAATACATCATAACCAAGGTACTCGCGTTGATATACTAGCTGCATCTGTAATACATCATAACCAAGATACTCGCGTTCATATACTAGCTGCATCTGTACTACATCATAACCAAGGTGCTGGCGTTGATATACTAGCTGCATCTGTAATACATCATAACCAAGGTGCTCGCGTTGATATACTAGCTGCATCTGTAATACATCATAACCAAGGTGCTCGCGTTGATATACTAGCTGCATCTGTAATACATCATAACCAAGGTACTCGCGTTGATATACTAGCTGCATCTGTAATACATCATAACCAAGGTGCTCGCGTTGATATACTAGCTGCATCTGTAATACATCATAACCAAGGTGTTCGCGTTGATATACTAGCTGCATCTGTAATACATCATAACCAAGGTGCTCGCGTTGATATACTAGCTGCATCTGTAATACATCATAACCAAGGTGCTGGCGTTGATATACTAGCTGCATCTGTAATACATCATAACCAAGGTGCTCGCGTTGATATACTAGCTGCATCTGTAATACATCATAACCAAGGTGCTCGCGTTGATATACTAGCTGCATCTGTAATACATCATAACCAAGGTGTTCGCGTTGATATACTAGCTGCATCTGTAATACAGCATAACCAAGGTACTCGCGTTGATATACTAGCTGCATCTGTAATACATCATAACCAAGATACTCGCGTTCATATACTAGCTGCATCTGTACTACATCATAACCAAGGTGCTGGCGTTGATATACTAGCTGCATCTGTAATACATCATAACCAAGGTGTTCGCGTTGATATACTAGCTGCATCTGTAATACAGCATAACCAAGGTACTCGCGTTGATATACTAGCTGCATCTGTAATACATCATAACCAAGGTGCTCGCGTTGATATACTAGCTGCATCTGTAATACATCATAACCAAGGTGCTCGCGTTGATATACTAGCTGCATCTGTAATACATCATAACCAAGGTGTTCGCGTTGATATACTAGCTGCATCTGTAATACATCATAACCAAGGTGCTCGCGTTGATATACTAGCTGCATCTGTAATACATCATAACCAAGGTGCTCGCGTTGATATACTAGCTGCATCTGTAATACATCATAACCAAGGTGCTCGCGTTGATATACTAGCTGCATCTGTAATACATCATAACCAAGGTGTTCGCGTTGATATACTAGCTGCATCTGTAATACATCATAACCAAGGTGTTCGCGTTGATATACTAGCTGCATCAGTAATACATCATAACCAAGATACTGGCGTTGATATACTAGCTGCATCTGTAATACATCATAACCAAGGTGCTCACGTTGATATACTAGCTGCATCTGTAATACATCATAACCAAGGTGTTCGCGTTGATATACTAGCTGCATCTGTAATACATCATAACCAAGGTGCTCGCGGTGATATACTAGCTGCATCTGTAATACATCATAACCAAGGTGTTCGCGTTGATATACTAGCTGCATCTGTAATACATCATAACCAAGGTGTTCGCGTTGATATACTAGCTGCATCAGTAATACATCATAACCAAGGTGTTCGCGTTGATATACTAGCTGCATCTGTAATACATCATAACCAAGGTGCTCGCGTTGATATACTAGCTGCATCAGTAATACATCATAACCAAGGTGTTCGCGTTGATATACTAGCTGCATCTGTAATACATCATAACCAAGGTGCTCGCGGTGATATACTAGCTGCATCTGTAATACATCATAACCAAGGTGTTCGCGTTGATATACTAGCTGCATCTGTAATACATCATAACCAAGGTGCTCGCGTTGATATACTAGCTGCATCTGTAATACATCATAACCAAGGTGCTGGCGTTGATATACTAGCTGCATCTGTAATACATCATAACCAAGGTGCTGTCGTTGATATACTAGCTGCATATGTAATACATCATAACCAAGGTACTGGCGGTGATATACTAGCTGCATCTGTAATACATCATAACCAAGGTGCTCGCGGTGATATACTAGCTGCATCTGTAATACATCATAACCAAGGTGTTCGCGTTGATATACTAGCTGCATCTGTAATACATCATAACCAAGGTGCTCGCGTTGATATACTAGCTGCATCTGTAATACATCATAACCAAGATACCGGCGTTGATATACTAGCTGCATCTGTAATACATCATAACCAAGGTACTCGCGTTGATATACTAGCTGCATCTGTAATACATCATAACCAAGGTGTTCGCGTTGATATACTAGCTGCATATGTAATACATCATATCCAAGGTGCTCGCGTTGATATACTAGCTGCATCTGTAATACATCATAACCAAGGTGTTCGCGTTTATATACTAGCTGCATCTGTAATACATCATAACCAAGGTGTTCGCGTTGATATACTAGCTGCATCTGTAATACATCATAACCAAGGTGTTCGCGTTGATATACTAGCTACATCAGTAATACATCATAACCAAGGTGTTCGCGTTGATATACTAGCTGCATCTGTAATACATCATAACCAAGGTGCTCGCGTTGATATACTAGCTGCATCAGTAATACATCATAACCAAGGTGTTCGCGTTGATATACTAGCTGCATATGTAATACATCATAACCAAGGTGCTCGCGGTGATATACTAGCTGCATCAGTAATACATCATAACCAAGGTGTTCGCGTTGATATACTAGCTGCATCTGTAATACATCATAACCAAGGTGCTCGCGTTGATATACTAGCAGCATCTGTAATACATCATAACCAAGGTGCTGTCGTTGATATACTAGCTACATATGTAATACATCATAACCAAGGTGCTGTCGTTGATATACTAGCTGCATATGCAATACATCATAACCAAGGTACTGGCGGTGATATACTAGCTGCATCTGTAATACATCATAACCAAGGTGCTCGCGGTGATATACTAGCTGTATCTGTAGTACATCATAACCAAGGTGTTCGCGTTGATATACTAGCTGCATCTGTAATACATCATAACCAAGGTGCTGTCGTTGATATACTAGCTACATATGTAATACATCATAACCAAGGTGCTGTCGTTGATATACTAGCTGCATATGCAATACATCATAACCAAGGTACTGGCGGTGATATACTAGCTGCATCTGTAATACATCATAACCAAGGTGCTCGCGGTGATATACTAGCTGCATCTGTAGTACATCATAACCAAGGTGTTCGCGTTGATATACTAGCTGCATCTGTAATACAGCATAACCAAGGTACTCGCGTTGATATACTAGCTGCATCTGTAATACATCATAACCAAGGTGCTGGCGTTGATATACTAGCTGCATCTGTAATACATCATAACCAAGGTGTTCGCGTTGATATACTAGCTGCATCTGTAATACAGCATAACCAAGGTACTCGCGTTGATATACTAGCTGCATCTGTAATACATCATAACCAAGGTGCCCGCATTGATATACTAGCTGCATCTGTAATACATCATAATCAAGGTGCTCGCGTTAATATACTAGCTGCATCTGTAATACATCATAACCAAGGTGCTCGCGTTGATATACTAGCTGCATCAGTAATACATCATAACCAAGATACTGGCGTTGATATACTAGCTGCATCTGTAATACATCATAACCAAGGTGCTCGCGTTGATATACTAGCTGCATCTGTAATACATCATAACCAAGGTGTTCGCGTTGATATACTAGCTGCATCTGTAATACACCATAACCAAGGTACTGGCGTTGATATACTAGCTGCATCTGTAATACATCATAACCAAGGTGTTCGCGTTGATATACTAGCTGCATCTGTAATACATCATAACCAAGGTGTTCGCGTTGATATACTAGCTGCATCTGTAATACATCATAACCAAGGTGTTCGCGTTGATATACTAGCTGCATCTGTAATACATCATAACCAAGGTGCTCGCGGTGATATACTAGCTGCATCTGTAATACATCATAACCAAGGTGTTCGCGTTGATATACTAGCTGCATCTGTAATACATCATAACCAAGGTGTTCGCGTTGATATACTAGCTGCATCAGTAATACATCATAACCAAGATACTGGCGTTGATATACTAGCTGCATCTGTAATACATCATAACCAAGGTGCTCACGTTGATATACTAGCTGCATCTGTAATACATCATAACCAAGGTGTTCGCGTTGATATACTAGCTGCATCTGTAATACATCATAACCAAGGTGCTCGCGGTGATATACTAGCTGCATCTGTAATACATCATAACCAAGGTGTTCGCGTTGATATACTAGCTGCATCTGTAATACATCATAACCAAGGTGTTCGCGTTGATATACTAGCTGCATCTGTAATACATCATAACCAAGGTGTTCGCGTTGATATACTAGCTGCATCTGTAATACATCATAACCAAGGTGCTCGCGTTGATATACTAGCTGCATCAGTAATACATCATAACCAAGGTGTTCGCGTTGATATACTAGCTGCATATGTAATACATCATAACCAAGGTGCTCGCGGTGATATACTAGCTGCATCAGTAATACATCATAACCAAGGTGTTCGCGTTGATATACTAGCTGCATCTGTAATACATCATAACCAAGGTGCTCGCGTTGATATACTAGCAGCATCTGTAATACATCATAACCAAGGTGCTGTCGTTGATATACTAGCTACATCTGTAATACATCATAACCAAGGTGCTGTCGTTGATATACTAGCTGCATATGCAATACATCATAACCAAGGTACTGGCGGTGATATACTATCTGCATCTGTAATACATCATAACCAAGGTGCTCGCGTTGATATACTAGCTGCATCAGTAATACATCATAACCAAGGTGTTCGCGTTGATATACTAGCTGCATATGTAATACATCATAACCAAGGTGCTCGCGGTGATATACTAGCTGCATCAGTAATACATCATAACCAAGGTGTTCGCGTTGATATACTAGCTGCATCTGTAATACATCATAACCAAGGTGCTCGCGTTGATATACTAGCAGCATCTGTAATACATCATAACCAAGGTGCTGTCGTTGATATACTAGCTACATATGTAATACATCATAACCAAGGTGCTGTCGTTGATATACTAGCTGCATATGCAATACATCATAACCAAGGTACTGGCGGTGATATACTAGCTGCATCTGTAATACATCATAACCAAGGTGCTCGCGGTGATATACTAGCTGCATCTGTAGTACATCATAACCAAGGTGTTCGCGTTGATATACTAGCTGCATCTGTAATACATCATAACCAAGGTGCTGTCGTTGATATACTAGCTACATATGTAATACATCATAACCAAGGTGCTGTCGTTGATATACTAGCTGCATATGCAATACATCATAACCAAGGTACTGGCGGTGATATACTAGCTGCATCTGTAATACATCATAACCAAGGTGCTCGCGGTGATATACTAGCTGCATCTGTAGTACATCATAACCAAGGTGTTCGCGTTGATATACTAGCTGCATCTGTAATACATCATAGCCAAGGTGCTCGCGTTGATATACTAGCTGCATCTGTAATACATCATAACCAAGGTACTGGCGTTGATATACTAGCTACATATGTAATACATCATAACCAAGGTGCTGTCGTTGATATACTAGCTGCATATGCAATACGTCATAACCAAGGTACTGGCGGTGATATACTAGCTGCATCTGTAATACATCATAACCAAGGTGCTCGCGGTGATATACTAGCTGCATCTGTAATACATCATAACCAAGGTGCTCGCGGTGATATACTAGCTGCATCTGTAGTACATCATAACCAAGGTGTTCGCGTTGATATACTAGCTGCATCTGTAATACATCATAGCCAAGGTGCTCGCGTTGATATACTAGCTGCATCTGTAATACATCATAACCAAGGTACTGGCGTTGATATACTAGCTGCATCTGTAATACATAATAACCAAGGTACTGGCGTTGATATACTAGCTGCATCTGTAATACATCATAACCAAGGTGCTCACGTTGATATACTAGCTGCATCTGTAATACATCATAACCAAGATACCGGCGTTGATATACCAGCTGCATCTGTAATACATCATAACCAAGGTGCTCGCGGTGATATACTAGCTGCATCTGTAATACATCATAACCAAGATGTTCGCGTTGATATACTAGCTGCATATGTAATACATCATATCCAAGGTGCTCGCGTTAATATACTAGCTGCATCTGTAATACATCATAACCAAGGTACTGGCGTTGATATACTAGCTACATCTGTAATTCATCATAACCAAGATACTGGCGTTGATATACTAGCTGCATCAGTAATACATCATAACCAAGGTGCTCGCGTTAATATACTAACTGCATATGTAATACATCATAACCAAGATACTGGCGTTGATATACTAGCTGCATCTGTAATACACCATAACCAAGGTGCTCGCGTTGATATACTAGCTGCATCTGTAATACATCATAAACAAGATACTGGTGTTGATATACTAGCTGCATCTGTAATACACCATAACCAAGGTACTGGCGTTGATATACTAGCTGCATCTGTAATACATCATAACCAAGGTACTGGCGTTGATATACTAGTTGCATCTGTAGTACATCATAGCCAAGATACTGGCGTTGATATACTAGCTGCATCTGTAATACACCATAACCAAGGTACTGACGTTGATATACTAGCTGCATCTGTAATACATCATAACCAAGGTACTGGCGTTGATATACTAGTTGCATCTGTAATACATCATAACCAAGATACTGGCGTTGATATACTAGCTGCATCTGTAATACACCATAACCAAGGTACTGACGTTGATATACTAGCTGCATCTGTAATACATCATAACCAAGGTGTTCGCGTTGATATACTAGCTGCATCTGTAATACATCATAACCAAGGTACTGGCGTTGATATACTAGCTGCATCTGTAATACATCATAACCAAGGTGTTCGCGTTGATATACTAGCTGCATCTGTAATACATCATAACCAAGGTACTGGCGTTGATATACTAGCTGCATCTGTAATACATCATAACCAAGGTACTGGCGTTGATATACTAGCTGCATCAGTAATACATCATAACCAAGGTACTGGCGTTGATATACTAGCTGCATCAGTAATATATCATAAACAAGATACTGGCGTTGATATACTAGCTGCATCTGTAATACACCATAACCAAGGTACTCGCGTTGATATACTAGCTGCATCTGTAATACATCATAACCAAGGTACTGGCGTTGATATACTAGCTGCATCTGTAATACATCATAACCAAGGTACTGGCGTTGATATACTAGCTGCATCAGTAATACATCATAACCAAGGTACTGGCGTTGATATACTAGCTGCATCAGTAATATATCATAAACAAGATACTGGCGTTGATATACTAGCTGCATCTGTAATACACCATAACCAAGGTACTCGCGTTGATATACTAGCTGCATATGTCATTTTTTGAGTAATTTAATATACATGTGTGTGTTTTACGTTTATTTATCGTCGTTACCGGTTGCCCATACGAGCGACGCCTCCTGAAGAGATTAGTCATTTTAGAATTTTGGAGGTTAGTGCTATGATACAGACAGAGACCCATTCCATAAACTCCTCTGGTTGGTTTACGTGCACGGTGTAAAGCACCGACACGAGACCTCGGTTTAAAGTCCCATCTGAAAGACTGTTAATTTTATTAGGGTCGATTACCAGTCCAGCGTTTTACCATTGAACTACATATCCGTCTGTAATTTAATATATTCTATTAACTTATACCACCAGTAATCGACCCGGGACAATGTGAACCACTAAGTTAATATCACGAAAAAACCCCAAGGATTTTACCACTAAAAGTTTACGTGATGTATTCTTTGTGACTCTGCATAATTATAACGTTGTCAATTCATGTCCAACTGTGACATTGACAGTTGCACTGGAACTATTTTCTGTTATTGACAGGTATTTTTTTCAATTATAAAAACTAGTTCATATAAATACGATTTGTAGTTTAGTTTAAACTTTATTTATTTTACAACGATTGGGAAGCAAGTTTTAACAACTTTTATTAATCACTCGCAGTTGAAAGCGTAAATGTTGTCATTCGTGTGGGAGGAAACCGAAGTACCCGGAGAAAAACCACCTGTCCGATCTGGTGACCATCGTAACATCTCACATACTTTCCGGTCCGAGGATCGAACCCGGGTTACATTGGTGAGAAGCGAGCGCGCTAACCACTGCGCTAATCGAACAGCCAAAGATGTGTAGTTACACTATAGTCGAGGAACGTTACTTCATCCTGTATGGTATGAAACTTTACTAATCATTGTGAAGCTCCTGTAATGTCAGGCCACGTATGAAGTGTCATTGGGCAAGGTATCTCACACACATTGCTTAGTACTGGTTAACCGCGTAGGTCGGCTAAGCCTGTCCAGGAAAACATGTCTATGTCCCAGCAATGGTTTGATATTAATGGAATACACATACATGTAATCGAGAGGTTGTCAATTCGAGCCCCGTCAGAACGACGGTGGTGATGTCGTTAGTCTTAAATCCACATTGCCTATTATCTCCCCTTCATGGCGATGGATTCCAACCAGAAATGAGGTATCCAGGGCGATTAATTTAATGTTGTAAACACGCTTTGCAAATATAGATTTGTATAAAATCACGATGACAGTGTACATACTGGGTGTCTTTAATTAAAGGGCAAATCGGTCCAAAACAAGGAGGCTATGCCGACTATAATAACACGGTCCGTTGAAATGGAAGTTGGTAGCATCAACCGTGCAAATGTGTGTTGATGTGGGAAAATTCGGCTTTGTCAGTTTTCATAATACATGTATTATCTGAACAGTACAGTACGTGTGTGCGAGATAACATAACATACCCGTGTATCGAATACATTTTAAAGATTATATCTTTGTTATCTGACAAACATGGATTCTAATTTAGGTTATGTTTCGGGCTGTTCAATATTTCGAGTAATTCTGCGTTAAATGTGATCGGATGGGGGTACATTGTGGAAGTCCTTGTACATGTGAATATACAGTCTACATCTGCTTATGTCAAAGTCGGCTATGTCTAATTCTCCGGTTATCGCCAAGTCGGATCCCGTTTCAGACACCATCATTTACATATAACTGGCTCTGTTTTTATCGAATTTCGTTAAATCAAACTTCAACGAATGATTGTCCTTCATGTTAAAGGCCTGCAGGTTGACCTATATTTGACCTTAAACACACGAGGAATAGCGGTACAAATCTGACGGTCGACGCACTAAACACACGAGGAATAGCGGTACAAATCTGACGGTCGACACACATCGTATTTGCCACATGCGAGGCCCTGCATGGTATACATCTAATACATGAGCACCACTTATATCTATTATGACCCACGTACATATCAGAGGTTATAAATTGCTGAAATTGAAGTTCTGTATTTTTATAGTACTTACAACTGGTATAAACAATTCAACTCCACTTATGGCCCAAATAAGGCTGGTTGCGCGGGTTAGGCAGCCAGTTCCTGCATTGCTGTACCACACATTCAGGCATCAGTTCCCTCTTATGCCAAGTACAGTCTCCTCTTCTAGCCGCTACTTTTCTCTCTATATATCTGACATCTTTCCATGCGCCACAATTATATAGCATTGCCCAAAACCTCCTGTATAGAAGCTTTCTCTCATGTGAATTTAGATTATGCGGTGGACGATTATTAGCAGGCCACCAAAGTTGTTTGTTCTGTTCATTTATTATGCAAGGGGAACACAAACACAGTGGACACTCAGCAACACCTTCAGCATGCTGAGGCATAGGGGGAGGTACGTAAGCAGCATCTGCAACGGGCATGGCGGTGGCTGTTTCTTCTATTTCCATCTCTACGTCCCAGTTCTTATTTTGCAAGAAAGTCAGCAATTCTTTTCTCTGCTCATCAGTTACATACATTGTTATTTTACTCACACACACTGACACAGAGAAATATTTAAAATATAACAGAAAACTTGCGAATAATACTGTAGATATATAATTAAATGAAGTATGAAGGTTACCATATAACGAACACATATAGTTTATTCATATAAATATATACATATTATATACATGCATACAAATTATCAGTCTCAGTGATTACGCTACGGCTGATGAGGCACCTACATAACATGTAATCTATGTCCCTGGGCTGATCTGGATTATGTAGTTTGAATACTCATAACTATCAATTTTCTTTACAATCAATAATATACGTTTACTTAAATTGTCAGGGCCTCATTTTGACTAATTCTCAGCTCACAGAGTGATCGTGCATATTAACCGTTAGAAAATACCTACATACGCCAAATTATACTGAATGTACTGCTACATTGTTGATACAAGCCACTAATCACATGGAACAGGTAGTAAAGTATAAATCTTTACAATTGGACGGGGTCAAACTGCAGGCCTTAAACGCAAACCTCTAACATCGATAGGGGGATATGATACCATGCACGTGTTGCTGTTTGCATTATACAATACGTATTAGTTACATGTATATCATCAATATAAAACCCGGATACAAAACAGTGAATAAAATTATTATAAAAAACAATATTTTATTCAAGAATGGTACATAACACAGGAATAGTTGCAACAGCACAGTTAGGATTGGCAAGAATGGTACATAACACAGGAATAGTTGCAACAGCACAGTTAGGATTGGGGGGAACGTTATATAGTAACGTATTCGAATCCCTTTCCTTAAATACAATTACATACACACACATATTCTGTTATGACAGGTTACATTACAAGTATTGTTTTGTATGAAATATTTTATAATGCTATAAAGCGAGTTTAAGCACAAGATGGAAATGGCATTAATGACCAGTGTTACTGTTCTATTGTACTAGTTGAACGTATAATGAGGTGCATATAAGGGGAAAGGTCAATATAGGTGGGTGTCACAGTAAATGGATGTTGATATTGAAACAAATACATAACTATATTATTCCCGTATAAATCTAGGCTTTGTTAAATTGCTAGTTCAGTCATGTTTTTCTAGAATCTCAGCAATCCATATAAACTAGAAAAAGCAACGAATATTCGCTCGAACGTCCGAATACTATTCAAGTATTCGAATATTTGGAAAACATATGATATTGTCCTCAAAAATGCTACCCGCTCAATCACACGTTTGGAAATGCTTGAATCGCTCTGAGAATAAGAAAACTGCTAAGTGTAATCTATGCAAATTGGATTTAACATATTCGGGTACAATATCAATCTGAACAATCATTTGAAGAAGATGACGTTTACGCGTAAAACAGAAATTAGGGTTGGCAATTTTTATAAGAGTTTGAGTGATTGTGAGCTTTTGATAGAATTCTATGGAATATTCGAATACTTGAATACCGCCCCGACCGAATATTCGAATAGTTTAATCGCTATTCGTTGCCATCACTATTATAAACTGATGTGTGCAATATAATCATTTCTATTATTATTACAGTCTACATCCGTTGGTGTCAAAGTCGGTTATGTCGAATTCTCCGGTTATCTCGAAGTCGGATCAAAGTCTCGTTTCAGACACTATCATTTTACATATAACTGGATCTGTTTATATCGAATTTCGTTAAGTGAAACATCGGTTATGTCGAAGTATTTTATTCGGTCCGATGGAATTCGACATAACGGATGTAGACTGTATGTTTAAACTAATGAAAAGCTTAATGGTCTTAGGTCCAAACTTATCGGAAATGCACTTTACGCTCTGCATTCTGACATAGTGTGCATTGTTCGCTGTGTCACGCCTAGGTGCCAGTCTGTCGATTTTTCACTTTTTAACTTCTGGCAAAATGACATATGATCAGAAACTCAATGCAGCCCAATTAATAGTCTGTCCGATTAGTGCAGTGGTTAGCGCGCTCGCTTCTCACCAGTGCGACCCGGGTTCGATCCTCGGACAGGGATGTATGTGAGAACGAACGATGGTCGCCAGATCGGACAGGTGGGTTTTCTCCGGGTACTCCGGTTTCCTCCCACATGAATGACCACATATACGCTTTCATCTGAGCTAACGAGAGTGATTAATATAAGTTGTTAAAACTTGCTTTGCAATCGTTGTAAAATAAATAAAGTATAATAGTCTCGGTGTTAAAATATATTTATTTGACTGACCAGCAAAATATATCGACGCCTCTTCCCAGGCTACGCTGTGTCCCGGAGACCATACAACCTATGTAAATATCGGAGTTCTACCAGAGGGTCATGTATATTATATCTTCTTACAACATGTCGTGCTAGATTGTTTAAAACCCTTTCTTTTTATATAACTAAATACGTCTCCTCAGGTTACGTTGTTTCATTACAAGTATGCACACGTTATGTATACTGTGTGTGTGTGTCTATATTAAGAGTTAAATAGATTAAATTGTTCTCATGTATATAGTTTATACAAATTTTAGCTCGATTGTGAAACAAGTTCTTACAACACATATTAATCATTCTCGATACCCCATTCTTGGTATCCATTGCCATGAGCGAGAGAGAAGAGGCAATGTGGAATTTAAATGTCTTGCCTAAGAGCACAGTCGTAACAGCTCCAGCGGGTCTCGAACTCAGGGCATTTCGCGCCTGAAGCGAACGCGCTACTACTGCGCTATCACGACGTCCATACTATCACGTATTATATATGATACGTCATGAACAAAAATAGTGGAGTACCGGAGCATTTATATGGAAAGGTCATTATTAATATAATTATTGTCTTTCTATAAACGTTAGCTTACAATAATTACAGTTGATGCGGGTAACTCATATTCATTGTATGTAAGTTCAATCATAGTACATCATTTTATAGAATAAACCGGTCAGTAGTCCACTTTGGATTGCGTATCAGGGATCGCATGTTCGATCCCCTGTCTGAGCCTACTAAAATCAATTTAAAAAACAAAAATGTTTTTAATCAATTTTTCAAATGGGACTTTAAATCGAGGTCTCGTGTCGGTGCTTTACGTAACATAATCAGAGGAGATTCTGGAATGGATCTCTGTCTGTATCATTACACTATCATCCAAAAATCTAAAATGACTATCTTCAGGAGGCATCGCTCATATGGGCAACCGGTAGCGACGATAAATAAACGTAAAACACACACGTACATTTTTAGTTAAATTAATTACTAAGACAATTTAGTCTTTCAAATGCATTCATGCGGCGGCGACTTAAAATAAACATAGTTACTTAGTTAGTTAGTTAGTTAGTTAGATAGTTAGTCTCGAGAGTGATTAATATAAGGTGTAAGAACTTGTTTCGCAATCGAGCTAATACAAATAAATCTGTATAAACTAATAAATAAAGAAAGCAAAATGTCTTAAGTGAATGTGTGATGGTATTGCTAGATTACATTTAAGTTGTTTTACAGTTGATAGATTGACAGGTATGTGTAAAAGGGAAACATCTATATAAAGCCAACATTTTAATAGTTCACGGGCTGGTTGCTGCACACCCAATTGTGCACTGAACCCATCCAATAGCGTCTACACATTTATGTTGGGTACACACTTATAAGTTTGTATATTGGCAAGTTAGTTTGTATCGTGTACCGTTTATTTAGAAACAGTGGCATTGACTGATCCGTGGTAGACTTAGACGATTAGTACTAACATTCTTATTATTTACTCCAGGTTTAACTAAATAATTGAAAGCAACCAATGGTATCCGATTGGCAGAAGTAACACACGAGATTTGAAATGTTCTTCTGAGTACAATAAAATGCAAGAAATGTTCTACATAGTTCAAGAACAGGCAAGACATGTTCAGCGGCGCTCTTATTTAAAGATTTGACATTAATTAAACTGTTTAAATAACAATAGTGAACCAGCTAACAATTCTTGGCATTAAACGGGACAAATAACAAGATGGGTGTTTGGGCTCATATATGGGCATTTAAGCCGATATGGGTACCAGTGCTGGCGTTCTTGCTACCTATATGGCTGCTCCTAGATTACAGTCCGGAAATGGAACTCGTGAGTATAACGTTCTTCTATTGTGCACAATATGTGGTTACTATTGATACTAATCTTGGTACAGGGGTGAACACATGAGTAGCAGGAACAGGACACCGTATATTACATTCCTGTTGTTCAATTCGCAGTTGGTTGGAAAGAATAGTCGCTTCTGTTTAACATATGCGCGATTTATTGAGATTTTTTATCATGCACATGTTGCTGACCAAAAAATAAGTATTTGCTATTTTCTTTATAATTATATGCGAACACATACATGTACACTAGAGGACATAGAAAACGCACACCTACATTATATACTAGAGGACATAGAAAACGCACACCTACATTATATACTAGAGGACATAGAAAACGCACACCTACATTATATACTAGAGGACATAGAAAACGCACACCTACATTATATACTAGAGGACATAGAAAACGCACACCCACATTATATACTAGAGGACATAGAAAACGCACACCTACATTATATACTAGAGGACATAGAAAACGCACACCTACATTATATACTAGAGGACATAGAAAACGCACACCTACATTATATACTAGAGGACATAGAAAACGCACACCCACATTATATACTAGAGGACATAGAAAACGCACACCTACATTATATACTAGAGGACATAGAAAACGCACACCCACATTATATACTAGAGGACATAGAAAACGCACACCTACATTATATACTAGAGGACATAGAAAACGCACACCTACATTATATACTAGAGGACATAGAAAACGCACACCTACATTATATACTAGAGGACATAGAAAACGCACACCTACATTATATACTAGAGGACATAGAAAACGCACACCTACATTATATACTAGAGGACATAGAAAACGCACACCCACATTATATACTAGAGGACATAGAAAACGCACACCTACATTATATACTAGAGGACATAGAAAACGCACACCTACATTATATACTAGAGGACATAGAAAACGCACACCTACATTATATACTAGAGGACATAGAAAACGCACACCTACATTATATACTAGAGGACATAGAAAACGCACACCTACATTATATGATTAGTATTACATGAAAACGAAATACAAGGATTCCATCAAAGATATATCACATCTTTATTACAAAACACAACTAAAAATATTCCAAAATGTTTAAAACTATGTATTTATATAGTTATTGTTTTTCATGTAAAAACACACGTATCCGAAGTGTGCGTTTTCTGTGTCCTCTAGTTTACTTATCCGAAGTGTGCGTTTTCTATGTCCTCTAGTATACTTATCCGAAGTGTGCGTTTTCTATGTCCTCTAGTATACTTATCCGAAGTGTGCGTTTTCTATGTCCTCTAGTATACTTATCCGAAGTGTGCGTTTTCTATGTCCTCTAGTTTACTTATCCGAAGTGTGCGTTTTCTATGTCCTCTAGTTTACTTATCCGAAGTGTGCGTTTTCTATGTCCTCTAGTTTACTTATCCGAAGTGTGCGTTTTCTATGTCCTCTAGTTTACTTATCCGAAGTGTGCGTTTTCTATGTCCTCTAGTTTACTTATCCGAAGTGTGCGTTTTCTATGTCCTCTAGTTTACTTATCCGAAGTGTGCGTTTTCTATGTCCTCTAGTTTACTTATCCGAAGTGTGCGTTTTCTATGTCCTCTAGTTTACTTATCCGAAGTGTGCGTTTTCTATGTCCTCTAGTTTACTTATCCGAAGTTTGCGTTTTCTATGTCCTCTAGTTTACTTATCCGAAGTTTGCGTTTTCTATGTCCTCTAGTTTACTTATCCGAAGTGTGCGTTTTCTATGTCCTCTAGTTTACTTATCCGAAGTGTGCGTTTTCTATGTCCTCTAGTTTACTTATCCGAAGTGTGCGTTTTCTATGTCCTCTAGTTTACTTATCCGAAGTGTGCGTTTTCTATGTCCTCTAGTTTACTTATCCGAAGTGTGCGTTTTCTATGTCCTCTAGTATATGATTCTTCTACCTTAGACAATACGTTTGCTGTCAAGAAACATAAACACATCTAAAACTGGTATTGCTGTTTCCTGGAAACTATGTGATTTTAAACCCATTTTCTGTGCCACCATTGATACGTGTTTGATTGTATGATGCTTTTGCAGTTCATTATATGTATGGACCTAATATGTTGAATCAAGCTAAATTGTTGCTTGTTTTATCAGCAATCACCTGAGAATTATGTATATTGTGTTTAGTTGCTTAGCTCATTTTCGTACGGACCGCCTCCGCGATCGAGAGGTTAAAGTCGCTGATAGATGCACCAACCTCCGTAAGAAACTGCCATCTTTTTCATATAAACAGACACGGCCTATCATCACTGATGGTCGCAGGTTCGAGCCCCGGTTCGAGTTGGCAGTTTCTTACGGAGGTTGGTGCACCAAGTACTGGTTAAACACGGGAGCCTGCTCGGAAAAAGGTATGACATTGTTAGCCGGCACCGGATGGTCTGCAAAGTAATCTGTGTTTTACGTTTATTTATCGTCGTTAACGGTTGCCCATATGAGCGACGCCTCCTGAAGAGATTAGTCATTTTAGATTTTTGGAGGATACAGACAGAGACCCATTCCAGAATCTTCTCTGGTTCTTTTACGTGCACGGTGTACAGCACCGACACGAGACCTCGGTTTAATGTCCCATCTGAAAGACTGTTAATTTTAATAGGGTCAGACGGGGGATCGAACCTGCGATCCCTGGATTACCAGTCCAGCGTGTTACCATTGGACTACAGATCAGTCTGTAATCTCGACACTAAATAACTATATATACTGTGATATATGTGAACTACGTGTTAATACAGAGATGATTAAAGTCGTGGTATGCGGACACTTGACAATTTTATTATAATGGGATGTCGTAAATGATTTCACTTATTTAGGAGTCGTATTTAGCTATGCAGGTTCTTTCAATTGTAACCAGCAAAGCATATCCGGCAAAGTACTCAAGGCAGTGAATGTATTATTGAGCAACATAAAATCGTTTGAGTTTACACCAATAACTTATTGCCAATGATTTGAAGCGTTTGTTAGTTCAATACTGTTATTGTTGTGAAGTATGGGGTCATACACAATCCAAGGAACGTGAACTAATTCGTCTGCGCTTCTGCACATTGATTATAAATGTACAATTGAACTGACAACCTGCAATGCGGGCATATATGGGGAACGTTGAGATTATCTGCACATAGATTAAGAATTATAGAGACAGCACGTTATAGCAGAAATATAATAGAAATTCACGAACGGATTTGTCAACTATGACATAACCAAACTATTGAAGACATTATCACTTTATTCTATGTTGCGATAAATATAAATACATCTGGCATAAATACATACAAAAACGAGACCAAATGTGATGAACCTGATAGAATTACTAAACTCGCAAAACAAAAACATTGTTGTTAATTTGCGCTGCTACATTGGGAAAGCACTTTGAGTTAGATAATCGACTATAAATATATAATGTGATGGATCGCTATTGATCGTCCAGTGGTAACACGCTGGACTGGTAATCCAGGGATCGCAGGTTCGATCCATCCCCCGCCTGACCCTTATACAATTAACAGTCTTTCAGATGGGACCTTAAACCGAGGCCTCGTGTTGGCGCACGTAAAAGAACCAGAGGAGATTCTGGAACGGGTCTCTGTCTATATGTATTATTGCACTATCCTATAAAATGACTAATCTCTTCAGGAGGCATCGCTCATATGGGCAACCGGTAGCGACGATAAATGTATAAGTTGTTATGTTCGCGACGTGGAAATCACAATATTCGCGACAATATGAGCCAGCGTAAATAGCTGCCTTCCAACATGTATATATTTTAGTATATATATACACACATAGTTAACGATAAAATCAATACATTCCAATCATATCTCAACAATGTATCGATTAAAGAAGCCGAAACTATACATGCATGTTGTTTTCGAGTTTAATCTTTATTTAATTTATAACGATTTCGAAACAAGCAATAACAACTTTATATTAATCATTCATGTTTGCGTGCATGTAAGCATACATGATGTAATTCATGTTGTTTTCGAAACATATCACTATTTGTAACAAGACCATCGAGTTTAATGTACATTAATCTGCAACGTATTGATGCACAAGCTTAACAAACACAAGGAGAGAAACTATATAAGCTCTGCTTACGTTTTAAATTTTAATACTTTCCTATATACTTACTTCTTTGATTTTGTGTACATGTATTGTTTTGTGAATGTATATAGTGGAATAAATATGTTTAAGCCAACACATACATATACATATAATCTGGAAAATGAATCCAAGCCTAAATTACAAACTGATGCAAGACAATCTATTGCGGGTATATATCATTTCGTATATCTGGAATACATGTACAATTTAATATTTTCAACACATCCGTGGCATCCGTGGTCCAGTGGTAGAGCGTCGGATTTGGAATCGAACGGTCCCGGGTTCGATACTCGGACAGGCCACGTATGTAGTGTCTTTGAGCAAGGCATCTCACACACATTGCTTAGTACTGGTTAACCACTTAGGTCGGCTAAGCTTGCCCAGGAAAACATGTCTAGGTCCCCGAGAGGGGTTTGACATTAATGGAACATACATACATACACATTTAAGGTTACAACATATATAGATGTACATGTATGTAAAGGCAGGTGTCAAGGACGTGACACTGTTTGTGGATAAGATAGCTCACAAAAGTTATTGATTTTAATGAAACTGTGGATATATAGAGGGTTTGTCAAGGAGGAAGTGGTTTGCTTTGCCTTGTGGTCTTGGGGCCGATTTTGCCGTATTATCCCAAAGGCTGACTAGACTGAAGCCTAGAGGCCCCCCCCCCCCCCAAGAACAGGGGCCAGTGCAGCCTTTTCTTTCTTTCAGTTTTTAATTTTAACATTATGGATACTGCACGTGCGTCACTGCGCATCACTGCGCATCACTGCAAATACTTTATTGAAATCCGCTTTTATACGAGAGACGCTAAGTGTGAGTTAACCTATATAATCAGATATTAGTGTTCAATTTATGCGACATTTTGACGCACAGTCAAGGATGGGCCGACCAGGTTGGCGGTCAATCTTACTGTTTCATTTGTTCAAAAATAGTGGTACCATATAAACAATGGAATGTAGTTTCAACGACAGTTGCTCTTGTGACTGCACGGTCGTCAGACTTGCAGTCACAGGCGGCAGTCGCGCTCCACGAAACGAACATGACCATGCACCTATCCTGTACTGCATAGACTGCCAGACGGCCTGTACATGGAAACGGCAAGTCAGTAATATTAACCACATTCAGTGATGGCCTGCCTACCTGTAGGCAAGCTAGTGTATGTATGTATGTTCCATTAATGTCAAACCCCTTGCGGGGACCTAGACATGTTTTCCTGAGCATGCGAAGCCGACCAAAGCGGTTAACCAGTACTAAGCAATGTGTGTGAGGTGCCTTGCTCAATGATACTACATACGTGGCCTGACTGAGTATTGAACCCGGACCGTTCGATTCCAAATCCGACGATCGACCATTGGACCACGGACGCCACTAGTGACACTAAATGTCATGCCCACTCCTGCCCACGCTTCTAAGGCATTCCACTGTGGATATGAAAACATAAGGATGGTCTTAGAGCACTTTACAGAAAACCCGGGTGAAACAGTCAAAGCACAAGAGGCAATGGTAATTCATGTAAGTTGAATACCTTGGGAAATTGAAGCGTGGGCTATTGATGTTTAGGTTACTCGTCGTGGAAATATTTAACCATACAATCATAAAGCTGCAGAACACAAAGAAGCCGTGAACCTGTTAAGTTCATTGCATAAGGATGTCGCCCGTTCAAAAACGTACAGATGCTTTTGAGAACTTTGAGGAGAACAGGAAGATCGAAATTGGTGTTGAAAATGATGTCAATTCTAATGATACTGCCTTTCCAGAGAGGGAGACTTTTACAGTCATTGTGTTTTCCCCATGATCGATCACTGTACTTGTTAACACCACTTCAGAAGAGGCTGGAATAGTAATAATAAAGAATTTTACGAGAGAACTCATTTAGCAAAAGTGAATCTACGAGAGGCCCTCAACATATATACAAATAAAATGATAGGACTATAAGTGAAAATTGAATATTGGAATTATATAGTAATGTTAAAGCTGAACAGTAGAGAAACTCTATATATAATATGTTATGCAATATGATGATATATGGAATTGTCTACCAGAGTAGAAAATGGAGAATGAGACAATAAATGACAATAAATCTATATAACAATGTGCATATATCACTTATAGGGGTATCTTGCAAATAGTATGAAATCAGCTTAAAGAATCTAGTAACTATTGCAATGGTAATGCACACATGTGCTAAATACTGTGTACAGTACCATCTGTGTAATAATAGTAGAAATATGTGATTAGTTTGTATTGTTATTGCTCCAAAGTAGAGCATTTTGAACTTTGCTAAAGACTGTACACTATCATATGAAGTAATAATAGTAGAACTGTGTGATTAGTTTGTATTGTTATTGTTCCACATTAAGTAGAGACTTTTGACTTTTGGATAGTTGGAGTAAAGCAATGAATTCCAAATAGATGACCCTGAAAATGCAAATGTATTACGAAATAAGCAGTTGCCTCGGTTAAAATGTATTACGAAATAATCCACAGTTTGGTCTTGGTGTGTATAACTGATAATCTGGGGTTGATCAAAGAATTCTAGGAAGTATATCAGAAGTGAAAGTGAATGCCGATTTTATGTATTCTGGAGCAGCTCCATGTAATGTTTTATACATTTGTATAGCCTTCTCATATATGACTCGTTCTTAAAAGGTCATCCATTTTAGTTGGGATAATAATAATTGCGACGGCGTGTCGGCCTCCTGATCTAGAATTATTCTAGCAGCTGTGTATTGTATTTGAGATGTATTGTTTAGTCCTTATAATCATGTACATAGACGTTTTTGTTTTTGAAAGCATTACCCTCATCTTTGTTCCATGTTAAATGTGTATGTATAAATCCATAAGTTCATCCTCATCTCACCATCGCATCATTGTCATTGTTATAGAATGCAACATTGTATGTTTGTATATAACGAAATACTGTACAGTTTAAGTTATTAAAGCATTCTTCTTCTTCTTCTTCTTCTTCTTCTTCTTCTTCTTCTTCTTATAATTCATTTAAACTGTTCCATAATTGTTTAGGATTGTGTTTATTCTAGTTAATATGTGTGGTGTAGTAATTATGCTTTGGGGTAAATATAAGTGATTTGACTTTTTGTCTCCATATTTTAAACTTATCTGTGACGGTGAATGATTTTTCTGTTTGATAGCTTATGGCAACTGCGACTTCCTTATGAGAGTGATTAATATAATTTGTTAAAACTTGCTTTAAATAAAGTTAAAAAAAACTTCCTTTCAAAACTGCCATCAGTAAACGATGACCTTGCAACTAAGGGATGCGGCAGAGAGGCAGGTGCACACCTACACAGAAGACCTCAATACTAGCTTTTCCCCTAGGAAATTACTGCCCTGTACGGAATCTACTTATTTATGAAATGCTAACATACCTCATGCGCATACATGGCATCGAACTAACTGTGTAGACAGTACCAGAGGCAAATTTCAACCGAGACAATCTAGTGGGGTCCGGGGGGGGGGAGCATGTTCCCCCTTAAAATAATAAATAATTAATTGTTGGGGTATAGAAGCGATCCCTGTGTTTTCTGATTTAATGTGTTTAGACGTATAATTATGTACTGACCATTCAGCTCTATAGAAGACAACATTTTATACAGCAAAGGGATATTGTTTGCATTTTATTTATTTCATTTTTCATTTTTTCTTGCTTTGGATATTTTAACCGAGGCAACTGCTTCGGTGTTCCTCAGTGTGGCTACGGGCCTGGGTAGATAGTGTAATATAATAGCAATATAATACAAGCAAATAATACATGTATAATAATATCTGTGTTATCAACGTAACAGTGGTTTAACAATGATTGATATAATCTATTTGTTCGCATCGCTGGATTTGAATATAAAACTCAATTTTAGGACAATACAATGTTAACAGCGCGAGACATTCGAAATAAATATTGATTTAGATAAAATGTTGAACCAATTTTAAGACACGAAGGAAACATGGAAAATCACGAATATGTATGGGATATAAGCCGAAAACGACCAATATGTAAACTATTGAACTGTGTGACAGTACCAATATTTTACATATTGGATCGTTTGAGGCGTATACCTTACTTAAACACGCACGCACGCACGCACGCACGCACGCACGCACGCACGCACGCACGCACGCACGCACGCACGCACGCACGCACACGCACACGCACATGTACGCGTAGGATTTAATTGAAAAATACTCTGGCATTTTGACACCAGACCAATATTACGGATTCGGCTGCATTGATCGCCGCCATTTTAAAGACTTTTTCAGAAGTTGCGACTGCATCGAACCAATCGTAAAGTTAAGACTTTATTTGCGTTATCTTAGCTGCGACTTTGTTGATAAAACGGACCGCGGTCTTAACTAAGACGTTACGACGTCGTAACTCGGTCTTAAGCAATACTCTTAACAAAGACTGACTTACGACCGTTGATAAAACGGAGCCCTCTGGCCTGGAGGTTATAAAACGTTTCTCCAATCTCAAAACTCAGTCTTAATCGTCTGATTGGTTCACCTGACAGTAACACTCAGAATCAACCAATCAACTCACTTGAGCTTGAGTTTGAGAACTGAGGAACGTTTTATAACCTCGGGGCATGGCCTTTTGACAGCAGTCCAATATTAATAATAATGGACTGCAAGTACAAAGGTATGACCTCACGTGTTTTAAGATTAGTTGTTATATGGTGAAATCCCGAGCGGACAGAAGTCGAAAGCCCTCACAAGTTTGTACCGCCTATAGATAACATGCACGGGATATGTGTAGATATCAATATAAAGCTTACACATTAATTTTCAATATTTACAATACTAGCAAACACTTGTCCATGGACTGATCACTTTTCGCAGTTACTTACCTATGTTATATAGGCAATACCTATCAACAGGGGGGGGGGGGGGGGCATTAATGTTGCACGATTGTTTTAGCATGGTATTATATTATTATATAGTTGTTAAAACAGAGGAGAATCATCATCCGGACTGGTAATCCAGGGATCGCAGGTTCGATCCCCCGTCTGACCCTAATAAAATTAACAGTCTTTCAGATGGGACGTTAAACCGAGGTCTAGTGTCGGTGCTTTACACAGTGCACGTAAAAGAACCAGAGGAGACTCTGGAATGGGTCTCTCTCTGTATCATTGCATTATCCTCCAAAAATCTAAAATGACTAATTTCTTCAGGAGGCGTCGCTCATATGGGCAACCGGTAGCGACGATAAATAAAAAACGTAAAACACACAACGGGGAAAGCATATATCAATTACTGAACTATCCTCTTGGTTTAAACATATTTTATTTATCAAGATAAACATGACATATAACATCTGTACATATAACATCCATACAATACAACTATCAAGACAAGTAGACAGACGGATATGTAGTCCAGTGGTAACACGCTGGACTGGTAATCAAGGGATCGCAGGTTCGATCCCCCGGTCTGACCCTAATAAAATTAACAGTCTTTCAGATGGGACGTTAAACCGAGGTCTCGTGTCGGTGCTTTACACCGTGCACGTAAAAGAACCAGAGGAGACTCTGGAATGGGTCTCTCTCTGTATCATTGCACTATTCTCCAAAAATCTAAAATAACTAATCTCTTCAGGAGGCGTCGCTCATATGGGCAACCGGTAGCGACGATAAATAAACGTAAGACACCACCACATCAAGACAAGTGGATTGAATTGAAAGCTACAGGACTATCCTCTTAATCTTCCATAGGTATCAAACACCTGTTCGATTAGCGCAGTGGTTAGCGCGCTCGCTTCTCACCAATGCGACCCGGGTTCGATCCTCGGACAGGGAAGTATGTGAGATGGTACGGTGGTCGCCAGATCGGACAGGTGGGTTTTCTCCGGGTACTCCGGTTTCCTCCCACACGAATGACCACATTTACGCTTTCATCCGAGCCAACGAGAGAGATTAATATAAGTTGTTAAAACTTGTTTCACAATCGTTGTAAAATAAATAAGGTTTAAAAAAACAACAACAAAAAACACCCCACGGAGATGTAGTCCATGATTATGTACTATGTAAAGTCTGATAATAACATGTTGTTCTTGTTTATATTCTTTCTACGATGTCTATTTCAGTAATTCATTTTGACTTCAACCCTTTACTGGCTTTCCGCGTTTTATTAAAAGTTTAAACTTTATATATTAACAATTGCAAAATAAGCTTTAACAACTATTAACCAGTCTCGTTGGCGCGGATGAAAGCGTAAATGTGATGGCTCATGTGGAAGGAATCCGGAGTACCCACACCTGTACGATCTGGCGACCACCGTACCATCTCACATACTTCCCGGTCCGTGGATCGAACAATGGTTAACCACGTTAAAATATTAGTTTCAACAACTCAAAACTTAATGACTGTCTTTAACAGACTGAAGAGTAAATGCGTGATTGATGAGGTATTTTCAATGCAGACTTAAATTGAAACCACAAGAAACATCAAAACAGCTTGTTTATATATATATATATATACATATCAGTGGCGATCTGCTGTTGATTTGAATGTTCTTTTGATGTTTGTAAAATCTGTTCATTTATGGTGAAATTACATAGAAATGATAATCATGTTGAATACAGTCAAACCTGTGTTATGTACATTTGGTTATATGAAGTTTCACGATGAGTAGTTGTGTTTTAGGTATTCCTGTCGCTTGTTATGTACACTTGGTTATATGAAGTTTCACGATGAGTAGTTGTGTTTTAGGTATGCCTGTCGCTTGTTATGTATATTTGGTTATATGAAGTTTCATGTTGAGTAGTTGTGTTTTAGGTATACCTGTCGCTTGTTATGTATATTTGGTTATATGAAGTTTCATGTTGAGTAGTTGTATTTTAGGTATACCTGTCGCTTGTTATATACATTTGGTTATATGAAGTTTCACGATGAGTAGCTGTGTTTTAGGTATGCCTGTCGCTTGTTATGTTCACTTGGTTATATTAAGTTTCATGATGCTACCACTATTTGTATTGTCCTGATTTGGCTACTTAGCAGTTTATACAAATTTATTTTAGCTCGATTGCGAAACAAGTTCTTTCAACGTATATTTAATCACTCTCGAAACTTCATTCCTGATGGAATCCATCGCCATGAAGGAGAGAGAAGAGGCAATGTGGAATTTAAATGCCTTGCCTAAGGGCATACTCGTAGCTGCTCCAGCGGGGCTTGAACTTCGGACCTTTCGCGCCTGAAGCGAACGCGCATCCACTGCGCTATCACGACTTCCACATACTGTTAAGTATGATGGCATGCTAAACATAACTGCAATGCGCGTAATCTCCATTGATATAAGCCCATGTTTTCATGCAGCTATACCGATGTATGTTAGAGGTATTACAGTAATAGTATAGTGCGTCATTTAAGCATCAAGCAGTCATCGCTCTGTTAATCATAGCTACCAACGCTCCAATTTGTTTTTTTACGTTTATTTATCGTCGCTACCGGTTGCCCATATGAGCGACGCATCCTGAAGAGATCAGTCATTTTAGAATTTTGGAGGATAATACAATGATACAGACACGTTGGGCTGGTAATCCAGAGATCGCAGGTTCCAACCCCCGTCTGACCCTAATAAAATTAACAGTCTTTTAGATGGGACTTTAAACCGAGGTTTCGTGTCGGTGGTTTACACCGTACACGTAAAAGAACCAGAGGAGATTCTGGAATGGGTCTCTGTCTGTATCATATATGGGTATGTACCCATGCGTGAAGCTTCACGATGTTACTCGATTTCATACACAAATTATCGTCGAATCCATTTTTCTTTTAGAAAAGACAGGTGGAGTGTAAACCCATAGTCCTTCCTGTGAACCCAATTAAGCAGTTACGTTAAGCCGAAATACAGAACTATTTAGGAAATGTCTAGACGGTCGAAAATATGGTGTGCCAAGATATAACTGGCTCTTTGATGGTTAAGACATGACTCTATAACATATGAGTTTCGATAGAGTGTATATCGTTTATAAAAAATGTTTGACATATATATATATGTTCCTGTCACAACAATAATGATGTGTGACTAATGTGATTCTTTGAGAAAGTAGATGTGACAACATTTGATGTGTCCGGGTCGTGTGACATATGCGATCACATATTTGAAATTCACATATGTTGTGACGAATATGATCTGTGACATAATTATAATAATAATAATTATGTCATACAAATTCATCCTGACCGTGGTCGCGTGGTTATGGTCAATGATTTGCTTACCAATTACCACATCATTGATGTTCACGGGTTCGAGCCCCGTTCAGGCCGTGTCTCATATATATAACAAATTGACAGTTTCTTACGGAAGTTGGTGCACCAAGTACTAGTCAACCGCTGGAGCCTGCCCAGGAAAGGTGGTGTTAGGCACAGGAACTTGAAATGTTATCCCTAAGCCACCAAAGGTCTCGTACCTCTATCCTAGGACCCCCCTGTATTAAAAAAAGATCTTTTTTTAATAGAGGGGGGTGTCCCATGATAGAGGTACAAGAGCTTTGGTGGCTTATGGATACAAGTTCAAGTTCCTGTGTGTTAGGTAAACTGCCCGTCGCTCAAATGTGCAACTGGTAACGACGATAGATAAACCTAAATACAATTACACAACATCTCTAGGTTCTGCAATATGCTACATATGCACAGCCGTGTGTTTTCACGAGCTAATTTTATCGCATTAATAGTCTTGTTATATTCGTATGCATAATAAGCCTATTTAATGTCAACATGCCAACATGCTGCGATATCTCACCACCTATGTTTGTAAGCCAGTTATTTATCCGAAAATGTATACAAAAGGTGCACTTTTACAGCTATGCATCCTGTTCAAATGAAAGCTGTTTAGGCCCTGATAGAACGTTTACAGGGTAGTATACTGTATATAGCATTGGAATTTAGTTAATGAATCTATGTATATGTCATGTAATATTAATCTACATTGCCGCTCTAAATTAAATAACCGGATGCATTCTGTTTTACAAATATGACCACACGTAAAATAATACTTAATATTTAGCAATGAATATGGTTACGAAGGGTTTACTAATCGGCCATGCTATACAACTTTGCTATAACTTCAATTTTGTATGTTTGGTTTTGTGTTTTGTTGCGTCTTTTGACCTTCTCCGTGTTAGAAATAAAGAACTGTTTTGCTTTAATTATATGACACATATCAAATAAATAGTACACGTATTTACACATAGATATAAATATAAATGGCTATGATTGTGGGAGCTCATTTGTATAAAATGTATGCATTATGCTTGCACTGTTCGCTAACTGTATATAATATGTATACATGTATGCACAGGGATTCGGCACGTTTGGGGGTACTAGTATATATATTTAAGTATAGGGATTCTACTCTGTGGGATGTCAGATTTCGCATCGATCAGTAAAATGGCCCTATCTGAAACAATTTTGTACAAAGCTGTCCAAATATAACGCCTATCCCGAGTCTTTATATTGTTCTTCAAATAAAACACAACTTTAAGCTGCATGCATGTATACTTTGCAAACAATTGCCACAGACATTGGCCATAGCAGGTCACATTTCCATACTAGGACACGGGTTCTGTCAGCAACAAAAAAAAATCTTCGTCGGGAGAGTTTTAACTGTGAATAACATTATCAATAAATGTGTTTCCACTAACGTGTAGGTTTATTCGGCAAAAATGTACGTCAAAAAGAGATTTCGTAGCATTTTCAATTTGTTTTGAAAATTTCTAAAGCGGCGCAATTCGCGTTGAAACCGTTGAAACGAGCGTTCTGATTGGATTATGATTATTCTTCATATATAAAAAACATCTTGTTACATTCTAATAATCCAATCAGAACGCTCGTTTCAACGCGAATTGCGCCGCTTTAGAAATTTTCAAAACAAATTCCGCGTTTAAACACATATATATCTTAACTATTAAGAAGTAACACATTAGTAATAACTAAGTAATAACAAATAAGTAATAACAAGTAAGTAAAATGTCCCTCCAGGGCTTCCGTAGTATTGAGTTTCTGTCATTTTGCCAGAAGTTAAAAAGTGAAAAATCGATAGACTGAAACCCAGGCTAGTAAACACTATTAGATTGTTAGAACATATACCTCACAGACAGCTACCTGTAAACGTAGCCTTGACTCTTTGCATACAGGGTAAAGGCTCAAGTATGTCAAACAATTGAAGCAGACGATAAGTTTTGTGTGTTTTACGTTTATTTATCGTCGCTACCGGTTGCCCATATGAGCGACGCCTCCTGAAGAGATTAGTTATTTTAGATTTTGGAGGATAGTGCATGATACAGACAGAGACCAATTCCAGAATCTCCTCTGGTTCTTTTACGTGCACGGTGTACAGCACCGACACGAGACCTCGGTTTAACGTCCCATCTGAAAGACTGTTAATTTTATTATGGTCAGACGGGGGATCGAACCTGCGATCCATGGATTACCAGTCCAGCGTGTTACCACTGGACTACAGATCCGTCTGTCCTGTAAACGTAGCCTTGACCCTTTATATACAGGGTAAAGGCACAATTATGTAAAATACGCCAAGCAGATGATAATTCATTAATGTGGTTTTCTTATTTGTAACTGTATACTCTGGAAATATGACTTGTAGGCCTACATTTCTTATAAGTGTGTCGTGATATGTTTAACTGTTACTTACACCGCTAGCGTGCAAATCGGTAATCTGTAAACGCATAATTGTTAATATATGACCGTGAGAGGTGACATTGACAGCTGAGTAGATGTTGAGCGGACCTACGTTTGCGAACCAGTCGTGGCAGTTGCTGAATTGATAATGAACAGAACAGAACAGAAATGTTATTTTGGGATGTAGCCTCTTATCACACACATACCTTGTGTTTTACGTTTATTTATCGTCGCTACCGGTTGCCCATATGAGCGACGCCTCCTGAAGAGATTGGTCATTTTAGATTTTTGGAGGATAGTGCAATGATGCAGACAGATACCCATACCAGGATCTCCTCTGGTTCTTTTACGTGGACGGTGTAAAGCACCGACACGAGACCTCGGCTTAAAGTCCCATCTGAAAGACTTACTTTTATTAGGGTCAGACGGGGGATCGAACCCGAGATCCTTGGATTACCAGTTCAGCGTGTTACCACTGGTCTACAGATACGTCTGTTCACACACATACATTGAGAATATACGATCTAATTCAGTAACACACAGGTACATATATGACGCATGTGTTGACACATGGAGGATAACTATATATCCATATACACTAAAACAGTGGTTAACACACTGGACTTGTAATCCAGGGATCGCAGGTTCGAACCCTAATAAAATTAACATTCTTTTAGATGGGACTTTAAACCGATGTCTCGTGTCGGGGCTTTACATCGTGTACGTAAAAGAACCAGAAGAGACTCTGGAATGGGTCTCTGTCTGTATCATTGCACTATCCTCAAAAATCTAAAATGACTAATCTCTTCAGGAGGCGTCGCTCATATAGGCAACATGTAGCGACGATAAATAAACGTAAAACACACACATATATGTTAGATAAACATACATAAATAAACATGCACGCATTGAAGCAAATAATACATCAATTATACTCGTTAAGTAAATTAAAAGACATTTTGAAAGCACATTCTAGAAACCGTATTAATATGATTGGTTTGCCAGTATTATCTAAGTACAAAAATTCCATGAATTTGACCATGTTCGGGCGCTAATCATACTACTTAGCCATATATAATGTTCTTAACACGTTGAATTTATTGCTTAGCAACACAAAGTGAAACTCGTCCTCAACATCACCATTGTTACATACAATACATTTCCTGTCACATCTAGCGATGCACTTTCTGCCATAGCGTCCACTTTCAATGCGTAGCTTATGAATTGAAATTCTAATCTGTGTGTAAGCCAGTTTATACTATGCACGAGGGAGAGAGAAGCGGCAACGTGGAATTTAAATGCCTTGCCTAAGGGCACAATCGTAACGGCTCCAGCGGGGCTCCAACCCCGGACCAGTTTATACTAAAACTGGCGATATTTAAGCTTAAGTACATTTCATATCCAACTATCGTTTTAGTATAACTATACATACATGAATTTAACAATGTACGGGCGCTCAGTATAATATTTAGCGATTATATCGTTTTCCTAACACATTGAATTTATTACATATCAACACAAAATGAAAACTCGTCATAATGTAACTGGTTGAAATACACATACATATATTGTTATGTTATATTTCGGGTTTTACGCCTGCATCAGCATGGCTATATCGCCGGCGGGCAGTTTACCTAACAACACCTTTCCTGGGCAGGCTCCAGCGGTTAACCAGTACTTGGGTGCACCAACCTCCGTAAGAAACTGCCAACTTTATCATATAAATGAGACACGGTCTCACAGATATATATTAGTTAATTCTAATCTGGCTGACGATGGTTGATGATCTGCAAATAAGGAGGTATATAATAATAATAATAAATAATAATAATAAATAATAATAATAAATAATAATAATAATAATTAAAATAAAAAATAAAGACAATATTTAACGAGAGAACTCATTTGAACAATTAAGTCAATCTATCATGAGGCCCTCAACAAATTAAAAAATGAAATAGCATAATGAAACATGTAAACAGTAACCAGTAAAACTTTCATAGGAAATAAGATATAAGATATAAACATGTTCACAACCATCAGTAAGGGCCTCATTACTTGTCAAATGTAATTCTCTATGAAAAGAAGGTTTTTTAGATATCTCTTTCCATTAGAAGCAATCAGAATTAATATATGCGGATTTTCTATAGGTTGTGTGATCTCTTTAAATACGTATGTGCATGTGGCAGTCAGAAAACACATAAGGCGAGTAATATAAACGTGGTGGTAGTTGTATGTATGCCCTATGTACGTTTAATTTTCAGCTTTTATAGGTAACGCAATCCATTTTATCTATCTTTTTTCTTCTTCTCAAATGGTCTGATGTCTAGGTGTATATGAAATGTCAAATGGATAGCTTCGTAACTCGAAATAATTCAACACTCTCAGCGGGAATTCAACATACAGCGGCGATAGGCATACTACTTGAAGTCACCGACTTTTTTTCTCTCGTCCGATCTACCGTCAGCGATTAATTTATCGATGTTGGCCTTCGATAATACATCGGGAGATGCTCTACATTTAGTTCGGATATCCTCTTTTAATGATTGGTATCGATCCCATTCTTCGCATACTATTTTAAATTCGGGGTCGGATATTACGTTATCCCGAATAGCTTCGCTTATTATGAGATCGATACTGTTTTTCTTAGATTGGGCGGCAATCGCTATACGATCGTGTTTTTTACTTTTATTTTCTAGATGGCGTACGACTTTTCTTCCTACCATGCATAAAAGTCCGCTAGCCGCGGCAGCTACACCCAATCCTATAGTTATCGGAGTTCCTACGATCGTCGTTGTTATAGTAACGCTTCCGACTCCGCTAACTATAGAACCCGTAGCGAATATTGTATTAGCTCCTTCGATGATATTCGCTAATCGTTTATATTTTTTAGATATAGTTACCCGATTATTACGTTCGTTATGTAGTAAGGTTTGAATCTCTACGATTCTCCCCATTCTAAAAATCGAGGGATCTACATTAATCTCTTCCGTTATAGGTATAGTTGGGTATAACGCCATCTTTTTTCTTACTCTTTCATATTATAAATCTAGTTCAACTACTATAGCTACAACACTAATAGCGTCTAACGGTCTAGCCGAAGTCGTTATACAGTTTATAACATTACCCGCCATCACTTCAATAGGATTAGCAAAAACTATATACGCCGATCGAACGTCCTTAATTTTTGTAATACTTTCTTTTTCTGCTAATCACCCAGATCATAATTTCCACCACATTGGGTTGGTTCGTGTGGCAGTATGTTAGACTTAAGAGGCGAGTACGGATAGCACTAAGAAAAATGAACTGCGACGAACTTCTTGATCAGTTGATGGATGCCGCGCCCCCGATTGATGGGCCGATGGAAACATCGGTCCCGACTACCGAGACGCCGGGAGACGAGCGCCCGTCAAGACAACAAGCGTCAACGACTTGCAGCCCTAGCAGCAGGGGGGCAGACTGAACAATATCTAGGACGACAACTCACAACCGAGCATATTGACAATATGGCAAATAATACTATGGAGAAGCTCTACGCGCGCTATGAAGCGAGACTCGGGGCCGCGATGACAAAAACCTTAGGGGCCGCAGTCATTCAGTTCTACGCAACAGTAGCAAGTATGTTTCTACCCATACAACCAGAAAATCAACCGAGACTAGTTGCAGACCTCGAATCTGATCCGTTTATCAACCACGCGTTAAGCACAGCCACGTGCGAGCTATATCACAGGTATGGCATGTACCTTGCACCGCTCACCGCTGCGTTAACCACTGCGAAGCATTGCCAATTTGGACACGTATGCCCGCTTACCATAGCTAACGATGTCTACACCGGAGAGAGTGACATATCCTGTAGTTCTGACACCGGAGGAGACGCCTGCGAAGCTGCAAACAACACGACGGAAGGATCCTAAAAAAACAAGCGGCAGGACGGGCAGGGGCTGCGGCTCGGAAGGCCAAGGAAGATAAAATACGTGCCGAGCTCAGAGATGCTAAAGCCACGTTGCAAACATCGAAACCCTCAGTTGCTGTCACCCCGGTGGACCAGGGCAACGCTGGAGAACAAACGGTTGTCGCCCCGCAGCATGTTTCAGCGGTGGAAACCGAGACGAAACACTGGTACCAGTGTAGCGAGGTTTGGACCCCGTGGATCGTTGGCGGTCTTGCATGTGCCTTATGGGTTGTTGTGAACAGTAGGCGGGAGGCGCATAAACCAATGCCCGCCCGAGCTAACATTGTCGTTCCGACAGCGAGTCATTTAAAGACTTCGCTTGACCCATTCTATATGCAATAGTCGCGCGAAGAAAAACAATGTCTACTGATGGAAAAATGTTGGCCAATGCGGCGTATCATTCGGTTGTGGTATCTGGCCTGGCTGTGGGCTATGCACGCCTGGGTAAGATGACCTTCAAAGCAGCTACCCCCAAGCTGGACTTCAATGGCTATGACGTCGGCATGGTAGTTCTTGATGTGGGCCTGGCCATGGCCACGAAAGATATGCTAATTAAACATGGGATCATACCTGCACATATCATGAAGTAGACGTATGTATAACAACGATGGCCTCGATCGCAATGCTAGTTGGGGGCGCCCTGGTCAACGCGCTGGCCTTCAGCGGTAGCAACTACCTATTCTCGAAGCTGCGAAGCTCGGGTGTTGACGAGGAGCGCAAACGGCACGACACAGCTGTAGAACAGCTCCAGGCCGCGCAGTCAGCATGGTCCAACAAACGGGCTGAGCGCCTTGATTGGATTAACGAAGAACTCCGCCGTCAGGGTCATGCCGTGCAAACTTTCCGGGACGTCGACATGGCGATCCGTGAGTACGCGCAGGTATTTCCGCATGTCGCGCCGCTGGTGTCGGAACGACAGCCCCGGCTCTCAGACTTCTATACACCTAGCGATGACCAGAAAGATCGTGAAATTGTCTTCGCCGTCCTGGGGATGACCGCGATAGTCCTCGTGGCATACAAACTCGCCAAGTAATTGTCGCGCTTGAGATTTTGTTTCCTTTCTATATAGATATGGGTTTACCAGAGGAGCTGTACTTTGCAATGCTTGAAGTCGGGTACTGTGCCAAACGAAACAAACATCCTGGCCCCCTTGGTGATACTATGATAAACACGGCGCGGCGATTCCTGGAGTCCTGGCGTACCGATCACGCTGCTGTGCAGAAATTCGCTACCAGGGTCCTATCAGGCCCAACTAACCTTAGAGCTACAACGGGGTTGCTAGATCCGATGACACGCAGGGCATGTTGGAGACTCATAGAATTATTAGAATACATTCGCGCGCTGGATAGCGAAACAGCCATGTCACAAGCTTAGCTTATACCATGACCGACAGTAATTTTAGCTCGCTATACTACAGTCCTACGGTTACTGGAAGGGGCTCGCAGCCATAAAAAACCTTGCCGCGGCCGCTAAGGTCTCCGAAGATGTGACACGGGGTTGGCTGAAGAAGCAGGCCATCTGGCAGATCTACCTCCCCGCCCCACGACACATACCGCGACCCAAGTTCGACGTACCGGTGCCAAACGACGTCCACCAGGCCGACCTCCTATTTCTGCCTCACGACAGTGCGGGTCGCAAAACGTTCAAGTACGCCCTCACCATCGTTGACGTGGCCTCCCGGTACAAAGAGGCAGAGCCCCTGGCCACGAAAGAGGCTAAGGAGGTTTCAGCCGCCCTTGAAAGGATTTACAGGCGGAGCCCACTGAAATGGCCAAAGTTGCTTCAGGTCGATCCGGGGCGCGAGTTCATGGGTGCGGTGAACCAACTGCTGGCCAAACACGGTGTCTCTGTCAGGCGTGGCCGTGTATATATCCATCGAGACCAAGGGATTGTGGAGCGTTTCAATCGCACCCTGGCAGAGCGGCTCTTTGGGCATCAATACGCCCAAGAGATGAGACTTCCGTCTGGAGAACGATCGGCTGAATGGGTGGCTCGGCTGCCTGCCGTGGTTGCGGCTTTGAACGGCGAAGTGACCAGATTGACCGGCAAGAAGCCTTCTAATGCGATCAAGGCCAAGAGTGTGGCACAAAAGCCCTCATCCGTGGTCGCAGCTTCGTCGCACCGTCCCGTTGGCTCGTCGGAGCGAAAGCTCCCCTCGGGTGTTGGCGTTCGCTACCTCTACCAACCCGGCGAACTGGAGGGTGGCCGTCGTCGTGCGACCGACCCTGTGTGGTCCCTCCGGGTATACCGGCTTGGTCGCTCGGTTACCAAGCCTGAAGAGCCCGTGCTCTACTATCTGCTGGATGGCCCTCAGCGGGGGTTTGTCCGGGAAGTGCTGCTTGTGGTGCCTCCTGATACCGTGCTGCCACCTGATGGGGTTCTTAAACGTTGAGGACCGCGTAACCCCTTTTTCTGTTGCATTCCAGGCACGTCAGCCGGATATTGTCACGGGTATGGCCTCGGGTGTTGTCCAGCCGGTCGACACTGAACTGCTGGGTATCTTTGGGTTGGTATACCCAGAGGAGCTCGATGTTGCATGCCGCGCAGCGGTTCTGCTGGCCGTCTTTGAGTGCGAGGATGTGATCGACCTTGAGATTGAATCCCTGGAGACCTGTGGCCTGATCATGGCGCTTGTATGCCACAAGCTTTCTCTGGATGACTTTGCGGAGCTGCTGCTCAGTGAGTGGCTCTGCCACATCGGAACCCTCTTCCGGTGGGCAGACTACTCGTTCGAGCTGGTGCATGTACTCCACGCGGCTGATGGCGAGGTATGCGAGGTTCGACCATTGGAGATAGTCGTCGATAATCCAGACTTTTTGCGGATCGCGGATTGTGAGCCCCTGGCTCGAGTGGACTGTCATGGCATAGCCGAGAGCCCAGTCTTGTCCCCACTTGCCATCCATAACTTCTTGGGCATAGTGGACAGGCACCTCAACGATGTCATTGAGGACGAGCTCTTCCTGCTCTGGCCTACCAGGCCCTGGGATGGTCACCATAATGTTTTGTCTTCGGGTGTCTTTTGGGCGATAGAGGAGGGGCACCGGCTCGTCAGGGAAGTGCTCCTTATGGTAATGGAATAGCAGCTCTTGTGCGCGGTTGCGCACCTTCTGTCTCGAGGTCAAGATACGGTCGCCTGGCTTCCATACTGCAATGAATCTGTCCCATCCGAGGCAGGTGGGTAGGGCCTTTCTCATGGCCGAGCACTGCACACGATCCGGCTGGAGGCGGATCTCCCGTTTGAGGGCTTTGAGGGCCGGGTCTTTCGCTCTGTGGTCAACCTCAACCTCTTCATAGTAGTGGGCAGCATGTCGCAGCCAGTCATGTGGCATCTCGCCTGCAATTGGTGGTGGCTGACCCTGGTCACCACAGCAGATGATGTGGACCCCTCTCTGGTCTAATCAGTCTAGGAACACTTCCAGGATTGGCTTTGGGACAGTGCAAACCTCGTCCCAGATGATCAAGCGGGGTATGTAATTTTGGCCCATCCTTTCTGGGGTCCAGTCAGTCTGGCCACTCCAGCGGAAGAAGCTATGGTAGGTCTGAGCCTTGACCCCTCTGGCCCGCATCTCTTTTGCCAGACGGTGGGTCGGGGTGAACACCAGGGGGTCTCTGATGCGGAACGATTCGATTGCTCGTGTGGTTTTGCCACTACCACCCCCACCATTCAGGTAGCTCAACTGGTGCCGAGTCAGTGGGTCATTGAAGCAGGGGGCCTGACTCGGTGGTAAGTCTTTTTGTTGGCCTTGGTATACCAGCCTGGGGACATATGCAGCATGTTCCTGAGGCATATACAGCTGATCACCCTTGTCTCTCCACTGGGCTGGTTCTACTGAGGGCAGATACTCTATTCCCAGGAGACAATTCACGCACAAGTCAATTTCACAGTTGCAGGTCCTGTGGGCAACATAGGCCTCGACATCATTGAGCTTGTGTAGTGCCGTCTTCTGGATGTATATGCTGTCTGTGGCCACCCGGACAGCCTCCTTGGCGTCGAAACGCTGGAGCATGCTGAGGAGATTGATATGGGCATACGGGAGCATGCTCGCCCTCAAGTGAGCATACTGTGGCTGGCTTCCGTCATAGTACGTGAGAACATGTCCGAGGGGGCACTTTTGGGGTGCTCCGACAAGAGTGCCACTCTGGCGAGTGTCCCTCACCAGGTAATCCAGCTCTCCCTGGTCAGTCACGAGGCGCCGCGTCAGTCGCTTGCCTTCAGCTTTGGCGCCCTGGGTGAACTTACCAATAATGCTGCATCCCTGATCACGATCCTCGGGGAGCCAGACCTCCTCCTGCTTGGTATAGGAGATGATGGCCTCCCGGACATGCAGGTGAGTCAAGAGCCCAGATTCGGTGAGGTATGCGAGGAGGGGTGTGGGGACCCACCCCCTCTCCTCAAAATGTTTCCCAAACCAGGCAGGGATTACGGGATGACTGTCTTGTTTGAACACCCACTCTGTGACCTCAGCAAACCCTGCGCTGATGTCTTTGGGCAAAGGCCCATTAATAGCCACTCTCGTCATCCTGTGGGTAGGGTGGCCAAACCGCTCAAAGTATGACTTCGCTTCGCCGAAGCCTTGGAAGCTGGCAGGGTAGCAGGCCTTCATGTCGATGCTGACAACGTCTCTCGTGTCATAGTCCATGGAGTTCTAGAGGCCACCATGGCCGTGTTCTACACAGGCTTTTTGGATATCATCTGCGAAGAACGTCGGGGTGGGCTTCCAGCCGTTCCTTTCTTTGGCCACTATGCTCGCCGCATGGTTTACCCCAAAGGCCCTGTCGGCAAGAGATTCGTCACCTAGATGGGTGCAGGCCTCCTGGAGCCTTTGGTGGTCCTCCTGAGTTCTGTAGGTGCGGCCATCCTGCAGGACAAACTGGTCTACACTCAGCTGCTTGTCTTGCCTGCCACCCAAGAGCCAGACTGCGATTGGCTCATCCTGGGTTGTGTGTCGGATTGCTTCCCACACATCGCCTTCATAGATGTGGACCTGCCTGGACTGTGGGAAGTGGATGTCTTTGGGCCAGGCGTGGCCGTTGTGGCAGATGAGTTCTACCCTCCCATAACTTCTGGTACCCCGTCTCTGGTACTTGCCACTGTTATATATGTCCTCGCCGGCGATGTCCTTCAAGATGATTGCACGCTGGAGAATACTCTCCAGTCCGGCCACATCGTCGACCGTGGCACCAGACTCATGGACTTCGTCCTCCCACTCCCGGATTTTCTGGCGTCTGGTTGTGGTGAGACCCTGGCCCCTCAGGGCGCCCTCAAAATGCTCCACGACTCGCTGGGCCACACAGTTAAGATCGCCGTCTCTTAGCGGGGCAAGGTTGGCAGGATCCGGGTTTCTGAGGGGATAGACGCCGTAGACAACCGCGGTGACGGGGTATGCATTCTGACAGTAAGGCTTGTCGATTCCCGCGAGGGCACCCGGCTTCGTGTTCCGATCGATGGTTACAACTGCCTGACCTTTCTTCATATCTGTCCTCACTGGGTCAAACTTGTCTTCGACCACCCAGTCACCTTCATCCCGCTCTCGCAGGTACTTGAGCTTGAGGATATGCTCACCCTCGGGGAGCTCTCGCAAGAGCTCTGCAGCTCTGACATCCGTCATAGTGGTATCCAGAGACATACGGCCCGCCCCGGCCTCTACCCTCCATGTGGAGAAGACCACCGAGGCTCCATCAACTTGAAACTCGTCTTTAGCATCGTTCAAGATCCCTACCCACGGTTCATCAGCCGGGAATCTTACCGGGGGAGGGACCGGGATGTCCAGGTCGACTGTATATCCCGCGGGGGGTGGGGGCTTCGGCGCTTCCGGGATGTCGAGCCGCTCGTGAAGAATTTCGGGACCTTCCCTCGCGATCGCGCGGGCTAGGGGTTCTTTCGAGCCCTTGGTCAGGCCGTGTAGATGCGGCTTCCTCAAGCGTTCCGTGATCTTGCGGAGATGTGGTAGGCGCTCTCGCGGCCGCCTCGCGACCCGGGCGGCGTACTTCCCGGTCCGCAGCGCCGCATCGACTTCGGCCCTGAGCTGCCCCGCCTCACGGACATGTTGGGCCTTTTTAAGAGGGTTATATCTCCTGAGTGCGGGGAATCGCCCCCTCTTTACCGCCCGCCGGAGACGTCTCGTGTATTCGGCGGCGCGAACTTTCGCGATCGCCTCTAAGAGGTCTCGTTTCTTGAGCCTTGATCTTCCACGAATACCCAACTCCCGAGCTTTCAATCGCAGTTCGGTAACTGTGACCATGATATGGGTATACCTTAATGTACACTATTCTCTAAATCTGAAGCAACTTTGTACGTGATAGTATGTTATAACGTACAACTATGAAGAGTATATTATAACGGATATTATTTCTCTAAATCTAAAATTATTTTATTCGCACTTCCAAGAGTTGGACCAAGACCTTCTCAAATTTTATCCGGGCACGACGTTCAGCGTATACCAATTTATGCTTGATACGTTCACCTCCGCAAGGTTGACATAACTTACCCTCGCTCTGGGTTCCCACCCCGCAATTCCTGCATGGCACGGGTTCGACCGGCCGCCTACGGAGCTGGGCTCGATGCTGCTTGCAATGTTCGAAGACGCAGCTCTTTCCACAAGGAATGTGGGAACCAATCACAATCCACCGACAATTATTATGACCTTGAGGCATGATCGTTGTTGTCTTCCGATATATATCCATTGAGACAAACCTTTAATTGGTAGTTTACAATGGAGAATTTTGGTCTTAATATTTTAATAAAATATTACTAAAAAATAAAATAATAACTTCCGATACTGAAAAAAGATGTTAATAAAATTTTAACTTCGAAAAAAAGTTAAAAAAAGTTCAGCTTTGCTTTGGTTTCGAACCCGCGCCTGCCGGGGACAATGTTAAATTACTATATATTAAAATAATAATATGTTGCCCAAAAAAATAGCAAAAGCCCACTGTTATGAAGCGAACCGCAGGGCGGGCTATTTTTTTATTTTTTTTAAATTTATCCCTGCGGTCCTTGCTCGGGCATTCCGTCGGGTGTTTTCAGACATCCGAAACGGTCCCCAGTCTCAAACAGTCTCAAACACTCCTCTGTCGGAATGCCACCTTACGAAACACGAAAGCCAATGTGCATTACAGAAGTGCCGAGAGTGCATAATTACAGACTTGATCAGAGCGTGCAACCATAACAGACTTCGCGGCTATCGCCTACGGGCAATGAATCTATGTTTAAAACTAATATATAAATTTAATATAACCGTTGTGCAATACATGTGTAATACGTAGTGCGCACAGGTGCGCGATTGCGCAATACATGTTTACCAATATTACGGTTGAGCTGTACTGCCATCTCGATAACTATTTTGTTAAACGCATATGCTCTGCTGAACACGATGTAAACTGTTATTACTAGATTTATATAGGAAAGTGCACGCTTGTATATTGATTAACCCGATGCGATTACTTCCGTGTTGTGTAAGTTTAGTTTATCTGCAAGTGCGGGTATACGGGGTCACCCCGCTGCTCGGATATGGGTGGGCCGTCCCCTGGCTCATATATGGGTGTTTTTTGGCCGTCTGAAATGGGGCTGGGAGCCTCCTCGGCCCAAATTAAGAGGTCTGTTCACCCGGAACATGGAGGGAGGGCTCAACGGGGGGCGCCGAGGCTCCCATTTATTTTGTTACTCACCCCCCCCCTGCTGAGTAAAATGTGTCGAAGAATGTTGACATAATATTCCAATTAGTTGGGTATATTCCTCGTCGTTTTGGTTATAATATAATAACAAATTTAGGTCGATATTTTAACCCCCCAAATTCGATTATTTGGGAATTAGAACGAGTTGGAGAGCTTTATTTTAATAAAAAAGGGTCCCATTTATTTTGTTACTCGCCCCCCCTGCAGCTGGCTTGCGGAAGGTATGTGGTTCTACCCGGGTGCCCGCCCGCTCCTGGAATACTTCTTGAAGGGGTACCCGGAGTCTTCCTCTGCCAATAATAGCTGGAGAGTCGCCATACAACCTAAGTTGTTGGGCGCTGTTACCCTCCAAAGAAACAACAACATTTAAGAAACAACATTGGAAATATATCTAACCATTGCTTACTCTTCACACTGATGTATATGATATTTTACGGTATGTATGCAGACCCGTAGCCACACTGAGGCACCCCGAGGCAGCTGCCTCAGTTAGAATTTCCAAATAAAAAAAAACAATACATGACAAATTAAATAAATCAAATCCCAAACTATTTCTTTGCTGTATAAAATGTTGACTGGTAGAGAGCTGAAAGGTTAGTACATAATTATATGTCTAAACTCATTAAATCAGAAAACGCAGGAAATCGCTTTTATACCCCAACAATGATATGCCCTCGGACCCCCCCCCCATATTGCTTCGGTTGAAATTTGCCTCTGGCTACTGGTATGATCGTAATGTAATGTATGAAAAATTGCAATACAATATTATTACATATACTATATAAAACGTATGAGACAAGCTGTAGTAAATCTCTGTAATAGGCTTACTAATCAACAACATCGAATCGACTCAATCATATAAAACAACAATGCTATACTTTTTTTTTTGTAAAACCCAATATGCCTGCTTCCGTTCATGTAGAACAGGAGTCCAGAGTGGTCAGCCTAGCTGGAAAGTTAAGCAATTTTCATATATATAGCAATGGTCCATGCGCATGCCCATGTAAGGAAATGGACGTTTGCCAGCTAGGCTGACCCCCCTGAGCTCCTAGTCTAATGGTCAAGTGGCTTAGGTCGCTGACTTGTATATCACTGTAACCTATCACCACTGATGGTCACGGGTTCGAGCCACGCTCAGCTAGTGTCTTATTTATATGAAACAGTTGGCAGTGTCTTATTGGTTTCATACTGGTTAACTTCTAGAGCCTGCTCAGGAAAATGGTGTTAGGTAAACTGCCTGCCGTCGATATAGACCAAAATGACAATGCAGGCGTAAACACCCACACCCAATATGCTATATGGCATGTTTGTATGCTTTCTCAAATTGCTTTTAACTATTTCAGGTATCAAAATGTGCATACGTCATCATCGTAATGGCAATACTCTGGCTCACAGAGGCGATTCCAATCCCAGTGACGTCACTGATGCCGATCTTCGTATTTCCGCTACTTGGTGTTGCCACAGCCAAGACAATCAGCAGTGCATACGTAACGGTAGGTAATCTTTAACAAACAATAACTGAGGCGATTCCAATCCCAGTGACGTCACTGATGCCGATCTTCGTCTTTCCGCTACTTGGTGTTGCCACAGCCAAGACAATCAGCAGCGCATAGGCAAACTTTAACAAACAATAACTGGCGAACCTTAAGATATGCGACATAAAATATAGTTACTAATATGCCAACTCATGTGTTAGCAATATGCCCATTTTCCTATTCTTTGATTTTGTGTACATGCATTGTTTTGGGTATGTATATTAACCCAATATGTGAGGTGATATGTAGGCAGCCCGGTTAGCTCAGTCGGTAGAGCAATCCTGTAAGCGAGAGGTCCCGGGTTCGAGTCCCGGACTGGCTGCATGTTTTTCTCACCTGGGTTACACATTCCCCCCGTTTGAAAACGTTACATTATAAACTCCGAGAAATATTTCACATTGTATCTCTATCCCTATGAAAATTCATGGAAGAATTCCAATTTGGTGGGGGAGTATGTAACGGTATTTATATTAACCCAATATGTGAGGTGAGCCCGGTTTGCTCAGTCGGTAAGCCCTGTAAGCGAGAGGTCCCGGGTTCGAGTCCCGGGCTGGCTGCATGTTTTTCTCACCTGGGTTACACAGGCATTGGGTTAATATACATACCGTTACATATATAGTGGCGTAAATATGTTTAAACCTACTCATGTTTTGGTGTAGCGCACAATAGTAAATAATATATATTTTTTAAAAACAAACGTAGAATATATATGTGCTCTAATTGGCTTTACATAACCAGCTTTTAAAGTTTCTAACAACTTTGTCTAGGATGTCAATATGTCTAGTTTAGTTTATGCACATTTAATTTAGCTCGATTGAGAAACAAATTCGCACAACATTATTGAAATCGCTCTGGAGACCTCATTCCTGATGGAATCCATCGATATGAGGGAGAGGTAATAGACGATGTGGACTCTTAAGTGGCTAAGGATACAATCGTAACTGCTACACCAGCTATCACGACTTCCACATATCAATCGTTCACGTCGGCGTCATCAAAGAGCAAATGTTCGTGCTAGTTCAATCACATGCAATAATTGTTCATGTCCGCGTCATCAAAGAGCAAATGTTCGTGTTAGTTCCATCACATACAATAATTGTTCATGTCCGCGTCATCAAAGAGCAAATGTTCGTGTTAGTTCCATCACATACAATAATTGTTCATGTCCGCGTCATCAAAGAGCAAATGTTCGTGTTAGTTCCATCACATACAATAATTGTTCATGTCCGCGTCATCAAAGAGCAAATGTTCGTGTTAGTTCCATCACATACAATAATTGTTCATGTCCGCGTCATCAAAGAGCAAATGTTCGTGTTAGTTCCATCACATACAATAATTGTTCATGTCCGCGTCATCAAAGAGCAAATGTTCGTGTTAGTTCCATCACATACAATAATTGTTCATGTCCGCGTCATCAAAGAGCAAATGTTCGTGTTAGTTCCATCACATACAATAATTGTTCATGTCCGCGTCATCAAAGAGCAAATGTTCGTGTTAGTTCCATCACATACACTAATTGTTCATGTCCGCGTCATCAAAGAGCAAATGTTCGTGTTAGTTCCATCACATACAATAATTGTTCATGTCCGCGTCATCAAAGAGCAAATGTTCGTGTTAGTTCCATCACATACACTAATTGTTCATGTCCGCGTCATCAAAGAGCAAATGTTCCTGTTATTTCCATCGCATGCACTAATTGTTCATGTCCGCGTCATCAAAGAGCAAATGTTCGTGTTAGTTCCATCACATACACTAATTGTTCATGTCCGCGTCATCAAAGAGCAAATGTTCGTGTTAGTTCCATCACATACAATAATTGTTCATGTCCGCGTCATCAAAGAGCAAATGTTCGTGTTAGTTCCATCACATACACTAATTGTTCATGTCCGCGTCATCAAAGAGCAAATGTTCCTGTTATTTCCATCGCATGCACTAATTGTTCATGTCCGCGTCATCAAAGAGCAAATGTTCGTGTTAGTTCCATCACATACACTAATTGTTCATGTCCGCGTCATCAAAGAGCAAATGTTCGTGTTAGTTCCATCACATACACTAATTGTTCATGTCCGCGTCATCAAAGAGCAAATATTCGTGTTAGTTCAATCACATACAATAATTGTTCATGTCCGCGTCACCAAAGAGCACATATTCGTGTTAGTTCAATCACATACAATACTTGTTCATGTCCGCGTCATCAAAGAGCAAATGTTCGTGTCTATCGTAGGATATGAAAGTATGTTTATCTTTGCAGGACACGACAATGTTGTTCTTAGGTGGATTGATAATAGCAGTGGCACTGGAGGAGACAGGTCTACATACACGTATATCGCTGTGTGTGATGCTGCTGGTGGGGGCACAGCCTATATTGTAAGTCACGTTCAAACCATGTTTATATATACACGTATATCCCTGTGTGATGATGCTGGTGGGGGCACAGCCTATATTGTAAGTCATTCTATAGGCACGTATCTCGCTGTGTGTGATGATGCTGGTGGGGGCACAGCCTATATTGTAAGTCACGTTCAAACCATGTTTATATATACACGTATATCCCTGTGTGATGATGCTGGTGGGGGCACAGCCTATATTGTAAGTCACTTTCAAACCATGTTTATATATGCACGTATATCCCTGTGTGTGATGCGGCTGGTGGGGGCACAGCCTATATTGTAAGTCACGTTCAAACCATGTTTATATATACACGTATATCCCTGTGTGTGATGATGCTGGTGGGGGCACAGCCTATATTGTAAGTCATTCTACAGGCACGTATATCCCTGTGTGTGATGCTGCTGGTGGGGGCACAGCCTATATTGTAAGTCACGTTCAAACCATGTTTATATATACACGTATCTCGCTGTGTGTGACGATGCTGGTGTGGGCACAGCCTATATTGTAAGTCACGTCCAAACCATATTTATATATACACGTATATCCCTGTGTGTGATGACGCTGGTGGGGGCACAGCCTATATTGTAAGTCACGTTCAAACCATATTTATATATACACGTATATCCCTGTGTGTGATGATGCTGGTGGGGGCACAGCCTATATTGTAAGTCACGTTCAAACCATGTTTATATATACACGTATATCCCTGTGTGTGATGATGCTGGTGGGAGCACAGCCTATATTGTAAGTCATTCTACAGGCACGTATATCCCTGTGTGTGATGATGCTGGTGGGGGCACAGCCTATATTGTAAGTCATTCTACAGGCACGTATATCCCTGTGTGTGATGATGCTGGTGGGGGCACAGCCTATATTGTAAGTCACGTTCAAACCATGTTTATATATACACGTATATCCCTGTGTGTGATGATGTTGGTGGGGGCACAGCCTATATTGTAAGTCATTCTACATACACGTATCTCCCTGTGTGTGATGATGCTGGTGGGGGCACAGCCTATATTGTAAGTCATTCTACAGGCACGTATATCCCTGTGTGTGATGCTGCTGGTGGGGGCACAGCCTATATTGTAAGTCACGTTCAAACCATGTTTATATATACACGTATCTCGCTGTGTGTGATGATGCTGGTGGGGGCACAGCCTATATTGTAAGTCACGTTCAAACCATGTTTATATATACACGTACCTCGCTGTGTGTGATGATGCTGGTGGGGGCACAGTCTATAGTGTAAGTCACGTTCAAACCATGTTTATATATACATGTATCTCGCTGTGTGTGATGATGCTGTTGGGGGCACAGCCTATATTGTAAGTCACGTCTATTCATGATCCAGTGCGTACATACAGACCAGTCCCACTACGACAACGGTTACCGTGACACCACGTGCAGTTCTATTTTAAGTTTTAATGGCCCGGTTAATGGGGACCACGTGATATAAGAAAATGTCGATGGGTATCTATGAATTTACCAATTAAATATTTCTATTTCAGTTTAATGGCGGGGTTAATGGCGACCACGTGGTTTCTGTCTATGTGGATCAGCAACACAGCCGCAACAGCTATGATGATTCCAATAATAACAGCTGTCATTAACACAATAAAGGATGTACGCAACACGACTACTCCATGTAAGTTGTAGTGAAATATTTGAATCTATAGATCTGTGTCAGACTGTCAGGCATATCAACCTGTGATACATGAGGTGGAACAGGAGGTGGAACAAGAGGTGGAACATGAGGTGGAACACGAGGTGGAACATGAGGTGGAACACGAGGTGGAACAGGAGGTGGAACACGTGGTGGAACACGAGGTGGAACAGGAGGTGGAACACGTGGTGGAACAGGAAGTGGGACAGGAGGTGGGACACGAGGTGGAACAAGAGGTGGAACATGAGGTGGGACACGAGGTGGAACACGTGGTGGAACAGGAGGTGGGACACGAGGTGGAACATGAGGTGGAACACGAGGTGGAACAGGAGGTGGAACACGTGGTGGAACACGAGGTGGAACAGGAGGTGGAACACGTGGTGGAACAGGATGACAGGAGGTGGGACACGAGGTGGAACAAGAGGTGGAACATGAGGTGGGACACGAGGGGAACACGTGGTGGAACAGGAGGTGGGAACGAGGTGGAACAGGAGGTGGACACGAGGTGGAACAGGAGGTGGGACAGGAGGGGGACACGAGGTGGAACAGGAGGTGGAACATGAGGTGGGACACGAGGTGGAACACGTGGTGAACAGGAGGTGCGACAGGAGGTGGGACACGAGGTGGAACAGGAGGTGGGACAGGAGGTGGGACACGAGGTGGAACACGAGGTGGAACAGGAGGAGGAGCAGGAGGTGGAACATGAGGTGGAACATGAGGTGGGACACGAGGTGGAACACTAGGTGGAACAGGCGGTGGAACAGGAGGTGGGACACGAGTGGAACATGAGGTGGAACATGAGGTGGAACACGAGGTGGAATATGATGTGGTACATGAGGTGGAATACGAGGTGGAACATGCGGTGGAACAGGAGGTGGAACATGATGTGATACATGAGGTGGGACAGGAGGTGGGACACGAGGACATGAGGTGGGACACGAGATGGAACGCGAGGTGGAACAGGAGGTGGGACAGGAGATGGGACAGGACGTGGAACAGGATGTGGGACACGAGGTGGGACAGGATGTGGAACACGAGGTGGAACACGAGGTGGAACATGAGGTGGAACACGAGGGGACATGAGGGGGACACGAGGTGGAACACGAGGTGGAACAGGAGGTGGGACAGGAGGTGGGACAGGAGGTGGGACAGGAGGTGGAACACGAGGTGGAACAGGAGGTGGAACACGAGGTGGAACAGGAGGCGGGACAGGAGGTGGGACACGAGGTGGAACACGTGGTGGAACCTGAGGTGGGACAGGAGGTGGAACACGAGGTGGAACCTGAGGTGGAACATGAGGTGGAACACGAGGTGGAACACGAGGTGGGACAGGAGGTTGGACACGAGGTGGAACACGAGGTGGAACAGGAGGTGGAGCAGGAGGTGGAACATGAGGTGGAACATGAGGTGGGACACGAGGTGGAACACTAGGTGGAACAGGCGGTGGAACAGGAGGTGGGACACGAGGTGGAACAGGAGGTGGGACAGGAGGTGGGACAGGAGGTGGAACACGAGGTGGAACAGGAGGTGGGACACGAGGTGGGACAGGAGGTGGAACACGAGGTGGAACATGAGGTGGGACACGAGGTGGAACACGAGTGGGACAGGAGGTGGGAAAGGAGGTGGAACACGAGGTGGAACAGGAGGTGGGACATGAGGTGGAACAGGAGGTGGGACAGGAGGTGGGACACGAGGTGGAACACGTGGTGGAACAGGAGGTGGGACAGGAGGTGGAACACGAGGTGGAACCTGAGCTGGAACATGAGGTGGAACACGAGGTGGAACCTGAGGTGGAACACGAGATGGCACATGAGGTGGAACCTGAGGTGGAACATGAGGTGGAACACGAGGTGGAACACGAGGTGGAACACGAGGTGGAACATGAGGTGGAACACGAGGTGGAACATGGGGTGGAATATGTGATGGAACATGAGGTGGAACACGAGGTGGAACATGGGGTAGAACACGAGGTGGAACATGGGGTGGAACATGAGGTGGAACATGGGGTGGAACACGAGGTGGAACATGGGGTGGAACATGAGGTGGAACATGGGGTGGAACATGAGGTGGAATATGGGGGTGGAACATGAGGTGGAACATTAAGTGGAACACGAGGTGGAACACGAGGTGGAACATGAGATGGAACATGTGGTGGAACACGAGGTGGAACATGGGGTGGAACACGAGGTGGAACTGAGATGGAACATGGGGTGGAACAGGAGGTGGAACCTGAGGTGGAACATGAGGTGGAACACGAGGTGGAACATGAGGTGGAACACGAGGTGGAACACGAGGTGGAACATGAGGTGGAACGAGGTGGAACACGAGGTGGAACAGTAGGTGGGACAGGAGGTGGAACACGAGGTGGAACAGGAGGTGGGACAGGAAGTGGGACACGAGGTAGAACAGGAGGGGGACAGGAGGTGGAACACGAGGTGGAACCTGAGGTGGAACACGAGGTGGAACACGAGGTGGAACATGAGGTGGAACACGAGGTGGAACACGAGGTGGAACACGAGGTGGAACACGAGGTGGAACACGAGGTGGAACACGAGGTGGAACACGAGGTGGAACAGGAGATATAATACGAGGTGGAACACGAGGTGGTACCTGAGGTGGAACATGAGGTGGAACATGAGGTGGAACACGAGGTGGAACCTGAGGTGGAACATGAGGTGGAACATGAGGTGAAACATGAGGTGGAACACGAGGTGGAACACGAGGTGGAACATGGGGTGGAACACGAGGTGGAACATGGGGTGGAACATGAGGTGGAACATGGGGTGGAACATCAGGTGGAACATGGGGTGGAACATGAGGTGGAACATGAAGTGGAACACGAGGTGGAACACGAGGTGGAACATGAGATGGAACATGGGGTGGAACACGAGGTGGAACATGGAGTGGAACACGAGGTGGAACTGAGAAGGAACATGGGGTGGAACAGGAGGTGAAACATGAGGTGGAACACGAGGTGGAACACGAGGTGGAACATGGGGTGGAACACGAGGTGGAACATGGGGTGGAACATGAGGTGGAACATGGGGTGGAACATGAGGTGGAACATGGGGTGGAACATGAGGTGGAACATGAAGTGGAACACGAGGTGGAACACGAGGTGGAACATGAGATGGAACATGGGGTGGAACACGAGGTGGAACATGGAGTGGAACACGAGGTGGAACACGAGGTGGAACAGGAGGTGGAACACGAGGTGGAACATGAGGTGGAACATGAGGTGGAACAGGAGGTGGAACAAGAGGTGGAACATGAGGTGGAACACGAGGTGGAACACGAGGTGGAACATGGGGTGGAACAGTATGTGGAACACGAGGTGGAACATGAGGTGGAACATGATGTGGAACACGAGGTGGAATATGAGGTGGAACACGAGGTGGAACATGAGGTGGAACACGAGATGGAACATGAGGTGGAACACGTGGTGGAACATGAGGTGGAACATGAGGTGGAACACGAGGTGGAATATGATGTGGTACATGAGGTGGAATACGAGGTGGAACATGCGGTGGAACAGAAGGTGGAACATGATGTGATACATGAGGTGGGACAGGAGGTGGGACACGAGGACATGAGGTGGGACACGAGATGGAACGCGAGGTGGAACAGGAGGTGGGACAGGAGATGGGACAGGACGTGGAACAGGATGTGGGACACGAGGTGGGACAGGATGTGGAACACGAGGTGGAACACGAGGTGGAACATGAGGTG